>JABBWI010000080.1:0-372937 GCA_016647755.1 Suillus subluteus
CAATGCCCATTTCAGAATTATTATTTGTGCAAAATTGAAGGAGGAATAGCAACACAAGCAAATGCAAAGTATACATTCCTGGTGCCAAATGCAGTAATTACAAGTGAAGTCACAGCAAGTCCACAATTTTTGCTTGTGTTGCCATCTCCTCCTTCAATTTTGCACAAATAATAATTCCGAAATGGTGATCCGTCGAGAAGTACATACACTACAACTCTTCTGTTTCTGTTTTTTATATCTTGTCTACAAACATCCTATATACATTCATTCAATTTCATTGCTTTTGTCACGCCTATCCATGACGTTGTGCTGAAAGAGCGCAAGGTCTACCTTATCAGAAGCACAGGCTCTTTTGAAGAAGTTCATAAAGGCTACTTTGGAAAGGTCGCAGGTTTGGTGTACACCATCAATATCAAAAATGTGGTCTGTCTCATATGCACCTCCTCATCTTCCTGGAGCAGAAGATAAGATCCGCACTACAGATGCAATTGACTCCTTCATCTCTGCCCAAATTCCTGACAGAAATCTCCATCCACAAACTCTATCAGGCTGTGGAAAAATACATGTTGCATGGTCCTTGCACCCCAGAACATTGCTTGGAGAATGGACAGTGCAAGAAACATTTCCCAAAGTCATTCTGTCCCCAGACCTTGATGAAGGATGATGGCTATCCGGAGTATGTGAGACCTGACAATGGTCGCACCATCCAAAGAATCAAGATGTCTTTACCAACAAAGATGTTGTTCCCCACCCCCCACAACTCCTGGTACAATTTAATTGCCACATCAATCTGGAAATCTGTGCCTCTATCAAATATATCAAATATATCCACAAGTACATCTACAAAGGAAATGACTGTGCTACTTTGGAGATAAGAGGAGCAGTGGATGAAGTCAAATCATATCTTGACTCCAGATATATCAGCTTGACTGAGGCTGCATGGCGCATCTTTGAATTTTCAATGCATCTTGAATGGCCCTCTGTCTACCGCTTGCCAGTCCACCTCCCAGATGAACAGATGGTGTTCTATGACCCCAAGGATGATGCCCAGGATGTTCTTGAGCATACAGCAGCCAAAGACACTTGCCTCACTGGATGGTTCAAAGCCAATGCCAATAAGAACTTGGTGGCAGCTGGAGCTAATGACCACCTCTATCAGGATTTACCCTCAAAATTTGTCTGGACCAAAAATGTGTGGAAGATACACCAGTGTGGAATAGCCATTGGAAGGATGTATGCTGCTGCACCCAGCTCTGGAGAGCACTTCTACCTGAGATTGCTTTTGACTGTAGTGAAAGGTATGATGTTTATGATAATTGTTATCAATCCAACTCACCATATTTTCTAAGGGGCCACCTCCTACGAGCACCTTTGGACATTTGATGGAATCATCTATGAGACTTTCAAGGAAGCATGTCAGTGCAGAGGTCTGCTTGATGACAATAATGAATGGATCCAGTGCTTGCAGGATGCCTCTCATATGTGCACTGGATATCACATGTGCGATCTCTTTGCTGATCATCCTGCTCCACTGCAACCCTACAAGCCCCGATGACCTTTGGAACCACTTCAAGGAAAATCTCTGTGATAATCTGTGCCACCGCCTCACTCATGCTCCATTCAACATTCCTGACCCTAAGGAGGAAGAGATCCATGACTTTGGTCTCTATCTTATTGATGGTGTGCTTCGCAAAAATGGAAAGTCTTTGGAAGTGATCTCTCAAATGCCTGTTTCTCAAATGGCAGCAAGATGGGGGGCCATGGAGGGCAATCAGCTCATTGCTGAGCAGCTTCAGTATAATCCACAGGAACTTCAACAGATTGTGGAAGTAGGAGTGTCTTTGCTCAATACTGAGCAGAGGGTGGTTTTTGATGCTGTGGTCCATGATGCAATGCATCGCAATGAGGAAAAACCTGGACATACATACTTTGTTCACAGTGCAGGTGGATGTGGCAAGACATATCTCTACAAGCTCATTGCTTCAAAACTGTGTGCTGAATGCAAGATTGTCCTTTGTGTGGCCTCCTCTGGAATTGCTTCCCTCCTCCTCCCAGGCAGATGTACAGCTCATTCACGATTCAAAGTTCCCATCCCCATTCATGAGGACAGCTCATGCAACATAAAGAAAGGAGATGTTGTCCATGAGCTTCTCAAGGCTGCCTCTCTGATCATGTGCGACGAAATCCCCATGCTCCACCAACATATTCTGGAATGCCTTGACCGCACATTACGTGACCTTCTGAACGTCAATGCTGATTTTGGAGGAATAACCATTCTCTTTGGAGGAGACTTCAGATAGACCCTGCCGGTGGTGCCTCATGGATCCAGGGAGCAGATAGTGGGTGCTACCTTTTGCAGATCTCACATCTGGCCAAAGCTTTGTATCTTCCACCTCAAGAGAAATATGTGGCTTGGTCAAGACCCTGCCTCTGATGAATTTGCAAAGTGGCTCCTTGAGATTGGAGCCGGTAATGGCACAGATGGAGATGGAACTGTGACCCTCCCTAATCATATGCGCTGCACCAACAATGATGTCCAGTCTCTCATCAATGCCCTATACTCTCCAGTTCTGCACCCTGGCCATCCTCCTGTGAATGATTTCTTCTTCCTGGAATGTACCATCCTCTCTGCAAAGAACACTGATGTGGATGAAATCAACACCACCATTCTCAAATCATTCCCTGGAGATAAAGCAGTCTTCACCAGCGCAGACTCAGTCACTGAGAGGGACTATGACTATATCCCCATAGAGTTTCCTTCACACTCTCACCCCATCAGGCTTCCCTTTGCACAAATTGGAGGTCAAAACAGGTGTTCCTCTGATGCTATTGCACAACTTGAACCCCTCTGAGGGCCTCTATAATGGAACTCACATGATCCTCCTGTCTTGGACCATGCGTGTCCTTAGGTGTCGCATTCTTAGGGATGGAGTCAATGCAGCTCACCGAAATGATCAGGACACAGTGCTGATCCCTTGCATGACCCTGGATGCCACATCTGAGGACAACCCTATTCCTCTCAAGCATCGACAATTCCCTGTTCGTCTGGCATTTGCTATGACAATCAACAAGGCACAAGGTCAGAGTGTCAAGCATGTTGGCCTTAATTTGCGCACTCCCATCTTTAGTCATGGACAACTCTATGTGGCTTTGTCTCGCTGCACTCACCCAGACAGTGTGCGTGCTATCTTTCCAGAGCATGAAGGCTCGAAAACAACAAATGTAGTGTATAAAGAAGTGCTTAGAGGCCTTACAGATCCCATTGATGATTGATGTGCATATCATGTACTTTTATATCGAAAAATGACTGATGCTTATGTGTTGTGTACTTTTATGGTGTGTAGTAGATTGTACTTTTAGTTTTGTGAAAATGCTGCTCAAAAATGTAATTTTTTCAAAGTCCACTATGATTATTATTAGTAAGTCAAGGTGCCGCAGGCACCTCCCAAAGGAGCATGAAGCACTCCTTTGGCTTCCTGTGCCGAAGGCACAGTGAGTATTTAGGATGAAGCCAAGGCCAGGAAGCTAAAAAGGAGTATGAAGCACTCCTTTTGCTTCCTGTGCCAAAGGCACAACAGGTGTTGGACTAGTATCCAATTGTGGGTATATTTTGGAAGGTAGTACCACTTCAGGTTGCTTATTATGTAACACTAAATGTGGTTACTGAAGGTGGGGGCAAGTGATATATCATTGATATATCATATGTCTATGTCTATGGCTTACAGGTGTGGATGTATCACCTCCCTTCTACAATGACAGAGCATGATATATCATACTGCCAGGATATTGTGGACCACTCACAATATTAATGTTACGGCGCGCAGCTCTGTAAAGGTTAGGTTAGTGATCCCAATTTGGTGGCTTATATCATTGTTTGGCTGCGACTTGACACGCCTTGAACTTGACATCCTAAGAATTGAGCACACCTCTTCTATCCCCACCTATCGCGGAAGTAGAAGCTTCTTCCGAGTTGACCAGTCATTATCAGGGTCAGACTGACATGGGCCGTGGCATCACGAAAACGAAAGAATCTTCTTGGGTATGTGGATCTCCCTATCACACCTGAGCAAACCAATCAAGCAAATTCCAAGTTGTTTCGGTAAGTAATTACTTTGTAACAACATTGTGTGGAATAATCAGTAATTGCATGGACACAGGTTCATTGTTCATTCCAACATAGCATTCTCGATTACCGAGAATTGGTTCTTCCGGCACTTCCTCGATGAGATACGCCCCTCCTATCAAGCACCATCACGTTACGTACTTTCACACTCAATCATGGACAGTGAGATAGCTTGTGTCCAATCGAGAATATTGCTTGTCTTAAAGACCGTAAACGTCTCGCCTATCTGCTTGATGGATGGAGGATAAGATTCGACGGAGCTTGCACAGCAGACCCTGATGACCAGGACTATCTCGCGGGTCCGGAATCAATTACTGATGAGGAGTTGATGGAGGAGTTTGACAGATTCGAGCGCGAGACACGGGAAGCTGACCAACTGCGAGAAAACGATGGGGCAGGGGCGTCGTTACTACTTGCTTCCACGACAAGAGTGGGATCTGGACATATCTGGACTTGGGGAAACAAGTGATTAGCGGAGCAGTTGAAATCCAAAGCGCACGCACGTGGGTCATTCAAATTTATCCATGCACTTCTCGTCATTCATACACACAAGCTGGCGAGACACTTCCCACACCGTTCTCCCTTACTTTATAAATACGTGTTTTGGATGTCCACCGCCGCACTACTCTAACCATGGTCCCTGCAGTTGAAGGTCGCCTTGCTATCCTCGTCATCTTCTCTGTTTCCTTTGTTGTCGTCACTGCCCTCAGGTGGTTCATTAAGAACAGACAGACCAAACCTTCCCTTCCTCCTGGCCCAGTGCCAATCCCGTTGTTAGGGAACATTCTATCTATCAACGCCAAAAAACCTTGGTTGACTTACACTCAATGGCATGCTGTTTATGGTATGTGGAAAGACAGTTTACATTTTGTAGTACAAATAATTCTCTCAGGGGACTTGGTATTCGTGCGGATTCTAGACCAGGATGTAGTGGTGATCAATTCTCAGCATATTGTACAAGCCTTACTGGACAAGCGCTCTGCGATTTACTCCGAGCGACCATACATGGCCACAGTCGAGCCGTGTGTCCTTCTAATATCCATGTGTTCGATCAGTCTGACGTTTATATAGAAGTGGCTGGTCGATCAACTTTGTATTCACAGGGTATAATGATGAATGGCGTCGTTGCCGACGACTCTTCCACCAAACTTTCCGTCCTGACTCTGCACGCAAGTTTCGTCCGATGCAGATGAGACAGGCTCGTCAGATGATCGTCAACCTAATTGAGGACCCTCAACATTATCATTCCCACTTTGCAACGTCGGCCAATGTGTTTGCAAATATCGAGTGATTATTAACTTATCCACAGGTTCACGTCATCGATCGGGATGTCTACTATATATGACTACCAGCCCAGGGCTCGTGATGATCCTCTGGTTCAAATCATAGAAAATGCACTGATGGTTGGCCTTGATGTGATGACCCCAGAGAGAGCAGTACTGCTCAAAGCCTTCCCCTTCTGTAAGCCCGGCGTTCTTTCTCATGGAAATAGTTGACATTCTGTCCCGTCACGCAGTACTGAAGTTACCTGACTGGTGTTGGGGATCCTCAATCAAACGCGATGCTCGAGCTTCAACCAATCAGATGAGGGAAATGACAGACGTACCGTTTCGGTATACGCAGCAGCATATGGTGAGCCTCTGTTGGTTTGGTCCCAGACACTGATTCTATGCATGCAAAGGCCGACAGCTCGTCACTTGGACAGTTGTCAATGGTGGCAGAAAATTTGCGACGGATGGAGAAGCAAGATGAGGCATCAAAACCAATGTTTGAGGCTACTTTGAAGAGAACCGCTACCACTGCTATGATAGGTTTGTGACCTTTTACGAGGGACGTTATGCTCTTGACAAATGCCTACTATGCAGGTGCATACGAGACGGTCAGCAGATGTCCGAAACACATCGTGTGCCACTCAACCTCTTTACAGGCTACTTCAACCCTGATGGCTTTTGCTTTCGCTATGGTGTCTTACCCAGATGTTCAACGACGCGCACAAGCAGAGATCAACTCAGTGATTGGAAGAGATCGCTTGCCTACATTTGAAGACAGAACATCACTACCATACGTCGAATCAGTTCTGCGGGAGACTTTGCGATGGCTGCCTGTTTCACCCCTTGGTAGTTTTCCCCGCTAATTGATCTCGCCTTCACTGAAGACGGTCTTACAGGCATACCACATGCTGCCTCGAGTGATGATATATACGATGGCTATTTCATTCCAAAAGGTCTGCTGTTTTCAACGTCACAACGAATCATTTTCAATATTTCACATCAGGAACAACCGTCATATACAATACATGGTCAGATATTATGATTCTCCCCAGCTTTCAGGATACTAATGTTACATCACAGGGGCATTTCACGGGATGAAAGGCGGTACCCTGAGGCATCTCGTTTTATGCCAGAGAGGTTCTTGGACGTTAACGGAGCATTAACCGATGATGACCCTGCGGGATATGTTTTCGGCTCAGGCCGGCGTGCGTGTCCAGGTTGGTCGAGTTATCTTGTTGTCGTGTGATATGTGATGAGATATTCTTTAACCAGGCCGGTACACTGTTGATGCCACACTGTGGTCCGCTATTGCGATCATGTTGGCCACGGTCGAATTTTCTTTTGCCAAGGATGACCAGGGCAAAATGATCGACTTCATCCCGCAATTCACGACGGGACTCACTCAGTATTTTATTTCCTTGTCATTCTATCCTCCTAGCACTAACAGTTTCATCGTTTTAGCTCCGTCATGGCCTTCCCTTGTAATATTTCACCACGTTCTCATATCCATTCAGAACTTGCGGGTCTTCTCTGAACTGGATTGTAGTATTATGCATACAAAGAGTCGTCTGTCAGAAAGTAGGTTTCAACAATGCAATGCCCCAGCTATAGTGATACGAAGTGTGTAGTACTATTCGATAAAAATTCATATCACTGGCTCTCATACAGACTTGCGGCCTCGGGACGTCTTAATTGCCGGACTACGCGTTGTGGCCGCGAAAACCGTTCATAGTCACGTGGTTTGCGTGCGATTGAGAGTGAATCCAATTCTGCAGCCACCATCATCATAAGACTACCGTCGTCGGTGTGCATCTGCCGCTGTCGTCGTGCAGTATGTTATCCACCACTCGCTCATCAGCTCGCCGGGCATCAGCTCGTCGTCTACAATGCCTTTCTCGCTCATTAACCACCGACTCCACTACTTCTCAAACTGTCCTCACTCCACCGCTTCCCCTCTCAAAGCCAGAGACAAGCAAGCCTCGTCAGTCACGATTACATCCGCGCCCGCGTCCATCCGTTCTCCACCAACGACAAGCGCTCCCAACTCTTCCTGCAAGCTTCGGGCGGAACCAAGTCCTGCCGGTCCCAGACTCCACTCGGGCCCTTCTGGAAGATATCGTAGGATCATTCGAAGCGCCCATTCGATATGCGTTTGCCTATGGATCTGGCGTTTTTGAGCAGGCTGGGTATGAGAAACAGAAGGACAAGGAAGATAGGCCAATGTTGGACTTCATATTCGCGGTCACACATTCGGATCACTGGCACTCAATCAACATGCAACAGCATCCCGGTCATTATCCTCTGCATGCACGCGTACTAGGGTCGTCGTTTGTCTCCAAAACGCAAGAGCTCAGCCCTGGACTTTGGTTTAATACTTTTGTGCCGATGAAGGGGGTCGTACGTCACTGTCGTTCATACCATTCCATTGTTCGCTTACTTTTACTGTCGTAGAATATCAAGTATGGGGTAACGACCGTCGACTCGCTATGCGCTGACCTACTTAACTGGCGCACACTTTATCTCGCTGGGAGAATGCACAAACCTCTACGGATCATCAAAGACGATGCACGCGTACGACTGACTCAGCAAGTCAACCTCACCTCTGCGCTTCGCACCGCCCTTCTCATGCTCCCGGAATCCTTCACTCAACGCGAGCTATTCTCAGCTATAGCAGGAATAAGTTATTCTGGTGACCCTCGGATGGTGCTCCCAGCTGAGAATCGAGGAAAGGTGGAGAACATGGTTTCTCGTCAGGAAGACCAGTTCCGGGAGTTGTATTGGAGGCTTGCGCAAGGCCTTCCTGGGGTCCGGTGGGCGGCGGGTTCCAAGAGCGTGGAACAGGATACAAGTCCGCATGCGAGAGCAGCGCACCTGAAGAAATTGCCGGAAGAGCTCTTGAAGCACGTTCATCAGCGTGCCGAGGGGCGTGGTCCGCCTAGAGAGGCGGATGATTGCGCTTATTGGCTCCGTATCGCAGGCGACAAGGAGCTCCCCTCGATTCTTGAATCTGGTATGATCTTCCGTTCGTATCTTGAGATCTTAATGTTGATGTTCCTTACCAGAAATAACCAAGATCGTGCGGTACCCAGCAACTGTCCAGTCACTAAAGGGCATAGTAAGCGCCGGTGTGGCTAAGAGTGCACGATACTCTGTAGCTAAGGTCAGCAAGTGGTGGAAAGGAACCTCTTTTTTGAGTTCGTCATAGTGCGGCCCTTATCCTCAAGGTGACCCAGTGACTATATGATAGTGATACCACATCTCCCAATTCCTACTCAACGATATAGACACAACCCCTCCTTTCATCCGTCGAAACAGGAAACATCTGTAGCTTTATGGTATAGCTGAGTATTACACTAGGACTGTTATGTACTTTGCCTAGTCGGGCTCACGATCTTTGTGTTGAAGTATATATTTAATTGTCAAGAACCGAGATGAGGACTTTAATCAGGTAGAACTCAATCAGAGATCGGAGAAAGAGATAAAAGCACAGAAGAACTAGCAGTAAAGTGAAATAGTTGCTGCATCTGTATTATTAACCATTGCTACATGGAGGATATGCACAGCAGAGAAAAAGCACGAGACGAGCCAACAACGTGAGGAGTCGCGACCGTACTGTTGGTGCACCCGTTGTGGTAGTACCTGGGGCAGGTGTCGTGGATGTGGCGGTGGCAGCAGCTTGATGTTGCGATGACGACCCCTGGCCATGGGTTTGGTTTTGCTGCTGCTTTCTGTTTTGTGGAGCGACTGCCGACGGCTGTAACCAAAATATTAAACTACGGCGAATGCAAACGCAGGCGAAGAAATACATACCTTTCTGTCTTGTACTGTAGGAACTTCAACAGTACGAGGACCGCGACGAGAGAAGATGCTTTGCCTTGGGCGTCGCTGGAGTTCGATTGCTTCGCCGGTATGGGAATGAGATTGGCGAAAGAGCGACATCACCCTATCGAGAAGCGCGCGCGGACTCCGCAAAGAACTTGAAGGTGCGCGAGAGCTGCGACGATGGGTACTGCGCTCTGTAGAGGACTGAGGGTAGAGGTTAGAACATGAACTGAATCAAACAATGCTGACGACGCACATGATCACGATCTTGCGCGTCATCGAAAAAACCTAGCGGTACTCCACGGAAGTCCTTGGGCTTACCTGGCTGTCGTGTAGCTTTGTTCTGGAATGCTAGTCTCAGAATGATTAAAAAGTTCAAGAAACACATTACATACGTTCATCGACAACTTTCCAGCTGGAGCCTGTGAGTGGATGAATTAGTCTGGATTATCGTGGTTCTTACCGAAGAGTCGTGAAACTCACATCAGGAATGGACAGTAGGTCTTTGAGGCCAGCTTCATCGAGGATGGCGTGGATGTCCCACACGTACATATTGTTATCCTCGCAACCAGTGACTAACAGCTTTCCATCAGCAGAAAATGCTGCACAGAGCACAGCTCTCTCGTGCTCGAGGGGGGGACCGACTGGGAGGTTGGTGTCGAGATTCCACAGATGCGCTGTGTGATCCCATGATGCACTCACAAGGAGGCGCTCGTTCCGAGACAAGACGATGACATGGACCCAGCTCCTATGACCCTCGAGAGTGGCGATTTTCTGCAAAGTGGATGTGTCGAATATCATAATTGACCTCATGGATCCCCCGATAAGCTTCTTTCCATCCGACATCCATGCTACGCTGCTAAGTTTCTCTGGTACGGTGGAGACTTTGGAGAGTAGTTCGCCTGTCTTCGCATCCCAGATATTTCCTGCAGTCTTGTCCACTGTCGCAATTTTAAATGAGTTGGGTGAATAGATCGCTTCCCAAGTTTCACTAGATCCGGTTTCAATTTTCAGGATGGTTTTGCTGCCCTTGATATCCCACACTCTTGCTGTCCCAGAATCCCCACTGGCATCTCCGGATCCGCTCAGAACTCGCTTACCATCTGTACTCCAGCACACTGATTGCACAGAATCAGTATGCGCTGTCCATTTATCGATGACCTTCCCCGTCTCGACATCCCACAACCTCACTTTCCCATCAAAGCCCCCGCTTGCCACAGTGGTACCGTTTGGAGACAAAGCTATGGCTCTCACGAGGGTCTTATCCTTCTCATCTCGCCAGTCCTTACCCACCTGTGCGTCGCTCTCCAACTCCCATAGTCGGAGCGAGCCGTCATCCGAACCTGTGATGATACGCCGTCCGTCTGGCAGGTGCACAACACCTCGGACATGTTGGGTATGGCCTCGTATCGTCTTGCAGGGCGTGATCGCCATTATATTACTGATTGAGGAAGACATGGTAGGTGCTAAGGGTCTCAGACACGGTAGATCCTGGAGTATGAATGCGAGCAAATCAGCCCAGGACTCGGATATTTGAACCAGAACGAGTTATCTGGCAAGGGGGCAGATAGTTGATAAGTTGACAGGACCACTATTGTCAAGAAAGCACAAGGAAAAGCTGACAAGAACGCCTGCTTACAGGAAACCACTCCTTATTGATTGACCACTAGGATGGTTTTGGCGCTATGTATGCATGCGTGGTGTAATACGAGAGCCCGCAAAAGATCTGTGCTATATCAGCCTAAAGTACATATCACTTACGAGAAGCACCTACTCAGAGTAACTCGCAAAGACGGACTGTAAACCAAGAGGGTGGGCGGTTGTTTTGGAGTTGAGGAAGTTGGGCACCCATTCGTCCAAGTTGTCTTTTAAGGACCAGGTCTTCGACCGGCGCTATGTACTTTGTGCGTCTTCCCGTACGTAAGGCGCTAAGTTAATGGCCGCGACAAACATTCGGCTGGGTGTCGCACTTCCTCTCATTTTCAGCAGCCATCCTCCTGAATATGATGTCTTCATCCCACGTCACATCCAATACCAATACCCCACCGAGAAGAGGAAAGAGCAGCCCTAGGCTTTCATCCGACTTCATCCTCTCAGAGTAATTTGGAACACTCTTCTTTGAACAGTTAGCGCATACTGTCGAGCCCACCGGAAAACTCACAGCACTGTCACGGTGGGAAGGGGGGCCCATGACTCTGAGTAGGAGAAAATGTTGAAGACAATAGGGAGCGCACTGCGCAGCCACTGACTCAGAAACAAGCGCAATGAATCAACAGCCATCCTACTACATTGCATGTGGAACTTGGTCGACTGGTTAGCCGGACCTTGATGTTGAGTTCTATTCTTGAGATTGTACTACAATACAAAAATGCTGCGCTTGTAGTACGTCCCGAGACAAGGTCAAGGTGAAAGTATTATGTAATTGAAATATGTTGCACAAGTTTCTTTCTCAATATTGCCTTCCGATGTCCAAGCTCAAGCTTAGGCTCATGCACGTGTTTCAAGTGCGGAGAGCATCTTGCTATCTGAGTTTGACTGCGTGTCTATTACTGAAGTACTGGCGGAATGGACCCCGGGCCGGTCAGGACTGTCTTCTCATACTCGCCGATCGGATCCGCTCAGGGCCACCATCTATTGTACGTGTGCCTTGTTGATTTGTCCCTGACATTTCCCGTCTCCACACAATATTACTATCCCTTCCGCTTGTAACAGTCTTCCCAATGCTATGTTGACACTGCTGCCTTGTCATCCTCATCTCGCCAGTCGTCTCCTATCTGTGCACCGCTCTGGATTCAGAGGTCCTTGGAGCGAACCGTCACTTGAAAATGTGATCCGTTCGACAGGCAGCTGCACAACCGAACCTCTTGTGATCGAATGATTCTGTACAGGCTTTTCATCTGCGAGATGACAATCTGAATCATCATACTTTTTTCGGACGACAAGATGGGCGGTGTAACGTTGAGACCCGGAGCGCCAACCATGTCTTCTCGAATCTCCAGACATAGCATACGTTAGCGATCACGTCCTGAAAGATGATGCGAGGCCACACCGGAGTCTTGTCAAGTGCGAGACTTCGGCTATCATTGAAAATTTATATCAAGAACCATCAACTGTTTTCCTTCTATGGTCTGACTACGAGAGGCTACCATTGCAAAAGGAAGTTCCACATCAAATGGAGGGGGACACACGTGAACAACGGCATCAAGTATCTCCCGTTTACCCGGTCCTGTTGTTAATAACATTGTAAGCAAAGTTAGCAAACCTTGACGTAGTGCTTGCACAAGCGTTGCACAATAAGGTACACATTCTTGACCGGTTCATTCTGAACGGACATGGTGTGCATGAGAGAGGAACTGCAGCTCCCCCTGCATGTAGCACCATCACATCTTATGATTATGCAGGTCGGTCATGACTCATAGGTTGTTCGACACTTTACTTGCGACGCCCGAGAAACTTACCTGGAGCGCCCGCTATGCCGAGGCCGGTGGCGCGATAAACACGTCAAATTCTTTCACCTGCTCTTTTGTATTCTTCAGTCTCTTCCACCACTCTGCAAGCACGAGGTATAGGGAACCACGTTGAATGATCGTAAGGTCCGTCCCGTTCTCGGGATGTGTGGTCTATTATCGTGATAATTTTGGCTACAATGGACACCTTTTCAGTCAAAGATAATGATGATCAGGGCGAAGTTATCGACTTCACACCCCTGCCCCAATTCACAACTAGACCTACTCATCAAGTTCACATATTTGTGATGTAGATTTGACATTGGCGGACAGGTAATATGTGAGTGTATTCTCCAAAATTAACTCCATGTCTATGTCGAGTTTAAACTATAATAGCATGAATTTGAGATGCTGGCCTCGTTTTCTCAGCTGCTACACTGAATTTATCCTTCTCAACTCTTCAGCCCTCTTCCGACTCCGGCACTTCATGGACTCCAGGTACGGGATCTGATAAGTGGCTCCCCGTGGGCCGTGTAGTTATAAGGTCTGTTTCATGCTTTGGATGTATATCCGCGTACTGCTCTAAACATGTTTCCTTCAGTTGGTATCCTCGCCGTCTTACCACTTTCCTTTGCTGTCATCATAGCCCTCAGGCGGTTCATTGAGAACAGACAGAGAAAGCCTCGCCTTCCTCCTGGCCCAGTGCCGCTCCCACTGTTAGGGAACGTCTTATCTATTGACACCAAGGAGCCTTGGTTGACTTATACGAAATGGCGTGCTGCTTATGGTACGTGGACCAATAGTGTGGGCCATATATAGCGTAAATCATTCTACCAGGAGACTTGCTCTTCATGCGAATCCTGGACCAGGAAGCGGTCGTGATTAATTCTCAGCACGTTGCTGAAGCCTTGATGGACAAGCGTTCTCGGATTTACTCCGATCGACCATACTTAGCCACAGTCGAGCCGTGTGTTCTTTTAATTTTAATTTTTTCCATTCAACCAGTCTGAGGTGCAGCTAGATTTGGCTGGTCCACGATCACCTTTGCATTCACAGGCTATAGTGACGAATGGCGTCTTTCCCGACGACTCTTCCACCAAACTTTTCGTCCTAACTCTACACTCAAGTTTCGCCCGGTGCAGATGAAACGGGCTCGTGAGATGATTGTCAACCTAATCGATGACCCTCAACATTATCATGACCACTTCGCAACGTCAGCAAATGTATTTGCCAATATCGAGGGATTACTCACTTATACACAGCTTCTCGTCATCGGTTGGGATGTCTGTTATATATGACTATCAGCCCAGCGCTCGTGATGATCCTTTGGTACGAATCGTAGAAACTGCAATGGCTATTGGCTTTGAGATGGCGACCCCAGAGAGAGCAATCCTGCTTCAACTCTTCCCCTTCTGTAAGCTCACTCCTGCTGATGAGAAAGACTTGACATCCCACACGCTCACGCAGTATTAAAGTTACCCAACTGGTGCTGGGGATCTTCCATCAAACGCGATGCTCAAATTTCGACCGATCGTATGAATGAAATGAGGAACTTACCATTTCAATCTGCGCAGCAGCATATGGTGAGAATCTTTATTTAACCTAGTTCGAAGCTAGACGCTGATTGCATGCCTGCAAAGGCTGAAAACTCGTTCCTCGGCCAGTTCTCAATGGTGGCAGAAAATTTGCAACGAATGGAGAAACAAGACGAGGCATCCAAGCCAATATTCGAGGTTGCCTTGAAGAGAGCAGCTGCAGCTGCAATTTTGGGTACGCCACCTTTTGATAGGAGATGTTATACCCTTCACCGTGACAAACATACTATGCAGGTTCATATGAGACGGTCAGCGGATGTCCCGAACCATATCGTGTGCTGCTTAACCTCTTCACAGACCTCTTCGACCTTGATGGTTTTTGTTCTCGCCATGGTATTGTATCCAGATGTCCAGAGACGCGCACAAGCAGAAATAGACTCGGTGATCGGAAGAGATCGCTTACCTACGTTTGAGGACAGAACATCACTACCCTATATTGAATCAATTCTGCGGGAGACTTTCCGATGGCACCCCATTCTACCTCTTGGTAATATTCCTCGCCGTGTGATTTTGCCTTTGCTGAAGATAATAATGTAGGCCTTCCACATGCCACCTCGAGTGATGATATATACGATGGTTATTTCATTCCGAAAGGTCTGTTGTTTTTGTTTATTGATCATATCATTTGTAACACCATACATCAGGAACGACCATCATGTGTAACGTCTGGTCAGAATGATTTTTTACAAGTTTCGAGATGCTGACATCACATTGCAGGGCCATTTCACGGGATGAAAAGCGGTACCCTGACGCATCTCGCTTTATGCCAGAGAGGTTCATAGACGTTGATGGTGCCTTGACGGATGATGACCCTGCGGGATACATTTTTGGCTTAGGCCGGCGTGCATGTCCAGGTGGGTTGATCCACTTCACTGTTAATATGGCATGTGATGAGCCAATCCCTTCTTCAATCAGGGCGGTATACCGGTGATGCCTCTGTGTGGTCTGCTATTGTGACCATGTTGGCCACGGTAAACTTTTCTTTCGCCAAGGATGACCAGGGCAAAGTGATCGACTTCACCCCTCAATTCAATACGGGACTCATTCGGTACTTCGTTTCGTTACCCCGTCCTCCAGTCACTAACAGTTGCATCGCTTTAGCTCCGTCAAGATATTCCCTTGCAATATTTCGCCACGTTCTCATGTCCATTCAGGACTTGTGGATCTTCTCTGAACTTGATTGCAATATGTATATGTATACAAAGACTTATCTATCAGAAAGCAGGTAACACAAGCACACCTCGCAAAGTGCATTTAGCAGGACGCTGAGTGCATGGATTGTAACTCAAACTTGAACGCAAGAAGTCAACATGTACAGTATGTATGTATTCAGTTATACTCGTATGTATGCACTATGAATGATTTGGGTTGCCATATCCACATGATCTACCCAGCTATGCGATTCCTCGAACGTGCCCACTCTCAAACTCTGTAGTCACATGCGTTGACTTCAAGTTCGACATTGATATTCCGAGTGTCAATGTATATTAGTAGGTCTTGCAAGTGGGCACGGGCGGAGCGCTACGAATAACTAACAGTAGGTGGACAAGGATACCGGTACGCAAATAAAAAGGTGCGAATGCACCCCACGAGCCTCACGACGAGAAAATACGATTCACGGAGTAGTAAAACTTGACGGTGTAGAGAAAGAGATGTAGAACTCGAAGCAAAGATGAGATAGTTGTCCGCACGTGCAGTATCAATGGCCATCGGCATGGGGAGGAGATGCACAACAGAGGAACAGCACAATACGAGCCAATGGGATAGGTCAGGATTGTGCGGTTGCTACATCTGGTGTGATGTTAGTAGTAAGCACCTGGAGCAGGTGTTGTGGACGTCAACGGAGCGCCAACGCCTGGGCTTGCGGTTGACTGTACTGTTGCTATCTTCGTTTTCCTGGCCGCGGAGCGACAGCCAACGTCGGCTGTAGAGAATAGGGTATGACAGGGGTAAGGCTTACCCATGTACCCACCCGGGCACCATGTCGGACTGTGAGTCTGTGACACCCCTCCAAGCATACCATCGGGCGATGTTTTTGAGCTCAACTCCTCGCCGGCCAATAACACGCAGTCGTAAGTGCACAGTAGTCTCGCCGGCTCCCGTGTTAATCAATACCTACTGATTCATTCGTGGACTCACTAGCCCTTTTGCCTGATGCATCGCTAGCCAAGAACAAGCGCAGTGGTATCGCCAACTCCCATGTTAATCTCCCGCAAAAAAGCGACGAACAAATGCTGGTGTTACGGATCTCGATGTCTGGGACAAAACCGATGACGAGATTAGTATATTTATGTCCCCCTCATCATTTAGTTCCATTCACAAATTCGCTGACCTTTCAGCTGCATCCAAAGCTCTGTGGAATTTCGCTGCATATGATCACTTCACGATATCCTTACAACATTGCTTGAAAGCTCACAGCAGCCGCGATTATCTCGAGTTCAAAATTTACGTGCTGCACTGACCCTGTCAACATCACCAAAAACGCATACAAACTGGACAAGGGACGAAAAGCCTCAATCGGGGCATCAAAGAATGTGTGGTGTCTCGACCCAAGGTCCGAATGCGAAGGGTGCCCAGCAAATCATTAGCGGCTCGATTTCAAAGTATACACCTGAGGCCCATCGTGCCTTCATTGCAATGCGATGCGCTGTCAACAAGACAGAGCAACGAGATTGTTGTTGACTCAGACTAAGCTTGGTACATACTTTATTTCGTTGCTCAGCACATGTACATACCAGTTTCGCGAAATACGTCCACTCACCGATGCTCTGACCCGAGTGGGTACGAGTAGGCCTATGAGAATTTCGGTACCCGCGGGTCGGGTGCGAGTATGACCTAGGTCGACCCATGTCATAGCTAGGCTAGGTAGAGAATATATTGAACCATGGCGATATCAAACGTATGCGACGAAAGTCGTCCTGCACTGCAAGGACTTCAACAGTGAGAGGACTGCGACGACTCACGAGAGAAGATGCTTTACCTTGGGTGTTGTTGGAGTTCGGTTGCTTCGCCGATTCGGGCGAGTTGAATTGCAGGAAGACTGCGCAAGACTTCCTTTTTTGGTCACACGTGCGTGAATTTTTTTGCCACTTTTCTCAAACAGCTGTAAGTGACTTGTAACTTGTGCGAATTTCCAGCTATACGACCTATTACAGATTATTAGCGTGGTCAAGCTTTGGTCAAAAGCCATGGAATTACGCTCACAAATATTAGGAACTTCCAACTCAGAATTGAAATAGCTTATAGCTTTTATTACAGTGGGATAAGACTCGCTAGAGCGAGTAACAACATAGCAAAGAGAATGACAACGATATTGATTGCACTGTTTCTACATACACGAAGTTCGACCATGCAGCACTGCAAGAAGACCGACAGTTTACAGCCCATTTTCCCTCGATGAATGCTCCTAAGTCATCTACTCGAAACTCACCGATATTCCTCTGACCCTCGATCGACTCCCCTCTTTGAAACCATCGATTAAAGGCCAACGGCATGTGTGGTGCGTCCGAGTAGATGTCCCAAGGTCATGGCTAATCTCTTTTTCCAATAGTGCCTCGTCAATGCCTCGTATCAGGTGCGTCAGGACCGCGTCAATATTAATTTCAGCCTGAGCTTCTTTATCAAACGCAATGCTTAAGTAAGCCGGTGCTGGACTAATCGCTACTTCGACACTTTGTTATCTGATGTGTCAGTGACCCGACAGCTAGGTGACCCTCCCCTGATTTACTCCCTTTCCCAACTTTCTCCGCTGTCCAACGTTTTCCCTCGGGCACGTTTTGCAATTTTGGATGGCACAGGTGAGTCTGCTTCAATGGCGGCACCTCGAAGAGGTGTGCTTGTATTTGCGGGAGTTCACATCATACTGCGATACAGCGATTTAGTTAATTCATTACTGGACATGCTTTTATCTAAGCGAGTGGGACTACAAAGGGAAATTCCATCCTCCGTGGAGCGGTACTCCTTACCAAGTTGCGGAACAACCGTACAGTGAGTGCCTATTGAGGGTACTGGTGTGCTGAAGAATTTCACATGCGATCAAGACTGTATATTACTCGACTATTACTCACGAAATAATATGACAGAAAATATAATCGATCGGTAACAGCATAATATGCTGGCCTCGTTTTCTTAGCAAAAATTTACTCTCAAGTGAAACATTCTGACAAAAAATCTGTCGGGATTGAAATTGGGGCCTTCATTGATCTGGGTTCCACGGGATTTCTTATGGGTCCTTTATAAGACCTGTTTCGTGCTTCGGATGTATATCTGCTCACTGCTCTAGACATGTATCCTTCAGTTGATGGTCGCCTTGATATCCTCGCCGTCTTACCACTTTCCTTTGCTGTCATCATAGCCCTCAGGCGGTTCATTGAGAACAGACATAGCAAGCCTCGCCTTCCTCCTGGCCCAGTGCCGCTCCCACTGATAGGGAACACCTTATCTATTGACGGCATGGAGCCTTGGTTGACTTATACGAAATGGCATGCCGCTTATGGTACGTGGATGAATAGTATGGCCCATATGTGGTGCAAACCATCATATCAGGAGACTTGGTTTTCGTGCGACTTCTAGGCCAGGGAGTCATATCGATCAATTCCCAGAATGTTGCAGAAGCCTTGTTGGACAAGCGTTCTGAGATTTACTCCGATCGACCATACTTCGCTACAGCCGAACAGTGCGTAGTTTTAACATTTTTCATTCAATCAGTCTGAGATGCAGCCAGATTTGGCTGGTCCGCGATCACCTTTGCATTCACAGGCTATGGTGACGAATGGCGTCTTTCTCGACGACTCTTCCACCAAGCTTTTCGTCCTAATTCTGTACTCAAGCTTCGCCCGGTGCAGATGAGACGGGTTCGCGAGATGATCGTCAACCTGATCGATGATCCTCAACATTATCATAACCACTTCGCAACGTTAGCCAATGTATTTGCAAATATCAAGCGATTGTCAACTTATCCACAGGTTCTCGTCATCAGTTGGGATGTCTACTATATATGACTACGAGCCCAGCGCCCGTGAGGATCCTCTGGTTCAAATGATGGAAAATACAGTGGCTGTTGGCCTTGAGATGACGACCCCAGGGAAAGCAATCTTGCTTCAACTCTTCCCCTTCCGTGAGCTCACTCCCGCTGATAAGAAAGACCTGATATCCCACACCCTCATGCAGTACTGAAGTTACCTGACTGGTGCTGGGGATCTTCGATCAAACGCGATGCTCAATTTTCGACCGATCATATGAATAAAATCAGGGACTTGCCGTTTCAATCTGCACAGCAGCATATGGTAACAATCGTTTTTTAATCTTGTTCGGAGCTAAACGTTGATTACATTCCTGCAAAGGCTGAAAACTCGTTCATCGGCCAGTCCTCGATGGTGGCAGAAAATTTGCAACGAATGGAGAAGCAAGACGAGGCATCCAAATCGATGTTCGAAGTTGCCTTAAAGAGAGCAGTTGTAGCTGGTGTTATGGGTACGTTACCTTTTTGTGAGGGATGTTGTACCCCTGACAAATATACTATGCAGGTTCATATGAGACGGTCAGTGGTGTTCCAATCATATCGTGTGTTGCTTAACCTCTTCACAGACCTCTTCGACCTTGATGGTTTTTGTTCTCGCCATGGTATTGTATCCAGATGTCCAGAGACGCGCACAAGCAGAAATCGACTCGGTGATCGGAAGAGATCGCTTACCTACGTTTGAGGACAGAGCATCACTACCCTATGTTGAATCAATTCTGCGGGAGACTCTCCGATGGCACCCCATTCTACCTCTTGGTAATCTTCCTTGCTGTATGATTCTGCCTTTGCTAAAGATAATCATGTAGGCGTTCCACATGCCACTTCGAGTGACGATACATACAATGGTTTTTTCATTCCGAAAGGTCTGCTATTCTTATCCGTTGAACGAATCATTTGTAATATCGTACATTAGGAACGACCGTCATGTGTAACACCTGGTTAGATACTATTAGATTCTCCACAGGGTTCGAGATGCTGATGTCACATTGCAGGGCCATTTCACGAGATGAAAAGCGGTACCCTGACGCATCTCGTTTTATGCCGGAGAGGTTTCTAGACGTCAACGGCGCGTTGACTAATGATGACCCCGCGGGATACGTTTTCGGCTTAGGCCGGCGTGGATGTCCAGGTGGGTTGATCCACTTCACTGTTATATGGCATGTGATGAGCCAATCCCTTCTTTAATTAGGGCGGTATGCCGGTGATGCTTCTGTGTGGACTGCAATCGTGACCATGTTAGCGACTGTGGACTTTTCTTTCGCCAAGGATGACCAGGGCAAAGTGATCGACTTCACCCCTCAATTCCACCCCGGACTTGTTTGGTAATTTTGTTTCGTCATCCCACCCTCCAGTCACTAACAGTTGCATCGCTTTAGCTCCTTGATGGTATTCCCTTGCAATATTTCGCCACGTCCTCATATCCATCCAGGAGATCTTCTCTGAATTGGATTGCAATATATGTATACGACCCGTCTGTTAGACAGCAGATAACACACAAGCACACCTTGCAAGGTGCAGTTTGCGGGACGCTGGGTGTATGGATTGAAGCTCAAACCTGAACGCAAGAAGTCAACATGTACTCAGTCATACTCAGTCTGGGTGCAATATCCAAATACTGTACCCAGCTACCCGATTCCTCGAACGTACCCTGGGTAGTCTCAAACTCTGTAGAAAAATGAGCTGGCATCCAGTTCGATATCGATATTCCGAGTGACGATGAATGTTAGTAAATGGAAATATTGGTGAAGCGCTACGAGCAACCTACGATGTAATGGGACAAGGATGACGGTCCGTACATAAAAAGGTGCGAATGCACCCCACGAGCCTCACGACGAGAACACACGATTCATGGAGTAGCGAAGCTTGAAGGTGTAGAGAAAGAGATAAAAGATAAAAGATAAGAGCGCAGAAGAACTCGAATCAAATATGAGTTAGTTGTCTACAAGTGCAGTATCAATGGCCATTGGCATGTGGAGGAGACGCGCAACAGAGGAACAGCACAAGACGAGCCCACAATGGGATAGGTCGGCACTGTGCAGTTGCTGCATCTGGTGTGGTGATGTTAGTACCTGGAGCGGGTGTTGTGGACGTCAAGGGAGCGGCAGGTTGAATTAGCGATGACAACGCCTGGGCTCGCGATTGCCTATGCTGCTGCTGTGTTCGTTTTCCTGGCCGCAGAGCGACAGCCAACGGCTGTAGAGAATATATTGAACCATGGTGGTTTCAAACGTATGTGAAGGAAGTCGTACCTTTCTGTCCTGTACTGCAGGAACTTCAACAGTAAGAGGACTGCGACGAGAGAAGATGCTTTGCCTTGGGTGTTGTTGGAATTCGATTGCTTCGCCGGTTTGGGGGCGAGAATGTCGAAAGAGCGATGGAATGCGGCTGAAGAGCGTAGTTCGACTCCCAGAAGAGGTTGAAAGAGAGCTGCGGCGGCGCGCAGAGGAACGATGATGGATGTTGCGGGTCGCGGACGACTGAGAGCACACATGTCAGAACGAGAAGTGATTAACAAAACCGTTGAAGACACACATGGGGTGCGTCATCAAAAAAGCTTGGCAGTCCTCGATGGGCATTCTTGAGCTGGGTTGGGCGCCGTGCTGCATTACTCTATAACATCGATCTTAGATGGTTGGAAGGGTTAAAAACACATCACGCACATTCCTTAACGGGCTTCCAGCTATGACCTATTACGAATAGGATATTATCGTGGTCTTTGGTGAAAAGTCATGGCATTTACACTCACATTAGGAAGGGACAGTAGGTTTTCAAAACCTGCTTGTTTAAGGATGCCACAGATGTCCCACACGTACATATTGTTGTCGCAACCGGTGACTAGTAGCTTTCCATCAACGGAAAAGGCTGCACATCTCACATTGCCTTCATGCTGGAGAGGTGCACCGACTGGGATACTCTTGGTAAGATTCCACAGACGCACTGTCTGATCATCAGATGCACTCGCAAGGAGGCGGCCGTTCTGAGACAAGCATAAGGTGTGGACATCAAATGTGCCGCCTTCCAAGATGGCGACCCGCCGCCAAGTGGCAGTGTCGAATATCCTAATCGAGCCATAAGACGCGGAGACAAGCCTCTTTCCATCCGATGTCCACGAGACCACGCTCCAAACTTGATAATCGTGTTTGAGTGTAGCGAGCAGCTCGCCTGTCTTGCTATCCCAGATTTTTACACCGCTCTCGTTGTGTACGCCAGTCGCGATTTTTGTTGAACTGGGTGAGTAGATGACTGTCAACACCCACTGGCTCCCGGTCTTGATTTCCAGGACCGTTTTCCCGCTTTTGACGTCCCACACCCTTACCGTCCCGTCGTCGGATCCGCTAACCACTCGTTGACCATCTGTACTCCAGCATACTGACCGCACCCAATCAGTGTGCCCTGTCCATTTGGCAATTACCTCTCCCGTCTCGACATCCCACAACCTCACTTTTCCATCATCGCTTCCGCTCGCAACGGTATCCCCGTTTGGAGACGATGCTATGGTGAACACCGCTGCCTTGTCGCCCTTGTCTCGCCAGTCGTCGCCGACCTGTGTGCCACACTCCAGGTCCCATAGTCGGAGTGAACCGTCTTCCGAACATGTGATGACGCGCCGTCCACCAGGTAGGTGCAGAACACCTCGTACCTGGTCGGTGTGGCCCCGCATCGTCTTCCTTGGCGTGAGCGCTGGTGTATTATCAGTCGGAGAATCCATGATGGCGCTCTCAAGTGGACTATGCAAGAAGCCCGCCGAGATATTTGAATGAGAATGGGTTGTCCGACAATGACAAAAACAGTCGACTGGCCTATGTCTGTCAATAAAAGCACGAGGTATAGCTGGTGAGGACGCGTGCTTACAGGAATTCAGTCTTGACCCGCAGGATGGCCTAGGGACTACGTATGTAGTAGGTCTTGCTGTGATGTAATGCGAAAATATTTGCGGTATCCAAGTTGCCGGTAAGCGAGTGGTCGCTTTACAGCCCTGAGCCTAGAGTATCACTCGCCACAGATTTTTCAAACCAATTTAGGCACTCCGACCACCAATGCGAAGGACGGACTGTACACTGAAACGGTGGACGTTTGGTTTGGAGCCGAAGAAGTTGGGCATGTGTTGGTTTAAGTCATGTACTATGGTGTGTATCCCATGTGTTATCCACGTGTTTGCATCACAGCTCAAGTGCTGTGTCCATCTTCCTATGTATGTATCGGACTATATTGATCAGTGTTGACAACGTTTGACGATGAACCCGTCCACTTCACTTTTTCTTTCAGCCAATTTCGAACTCGATGATATTCGTTTTTCTGATGTAGACCCCTCCCTCGTCACACTCTATACGAGATTCGTGGCCTCACTGAATTTCAATACCCTGCGAATCAGTCGTTGACCACCTCAGGACAATCTAACTTCGCGTCGTGCGAAAGAAATTAACATTGTCACCTGGAATGTTTTAATTAGGTTTATAAGATGCCTTGTATTTTGTGTGCGGTATGTGCAATACAGAAAGAAGAGCACAAACATCATGCTACCACAGTACATGCAAATACAGAATCCGGGGCGCCACAACGCCACAACTACAAGGGTAATGCTGCGTGATAGACGAAAGACGAAAAAGCAGGTCGCACCAAGAGTAGGTCACCTCATCTCTGATCCGGAGTCAAATGCGACTCATACAATCGACATTGGCATTGGAAGGAGGGGTCTAACCCCATCTAACGAGTGAGCACAAACTGACGCCTGGTAAGGACCATGTTGTCACTGACCGAGTTGTCTATAGCCTGACCCTCTCAGTCGGTATCCTGAGTGCTTTGATACATCGTATCCTCAGTGTAGGGACTTGCAAAGTTGATGAAGATGTGGAAAACGACTGGTCTTCTTTGAAGGGATCGACCACTTCATTGAAAAGGTGTCAGCCTAGGGAGGTACTGCTTGTGAGGCAGTCCTACAGACTGCAGTACTACTAACATACACGTAATCATATGCTCATGAGAGTTATACATTCAACGTATCGGCAAAAAAAATCCATAAACGTCTTGCTTGATTATATTAGCCCACTTTTTGCAACTTTTGGAGACATACTGCAACGCTCCGTCAGATGAGAGCTTCTCAGATGCCCCTCTTATCCATGCTTGCTTCCGCCCGTCGGCAGTAAATAATCTTTCGAGAGGGTCGCGGACTGCGATTCTTCATAGAGATCTCTGTTTCTGCCGTTTAATCTATTAGCAGCGGCGATGCACGCATGACCAGCGACTTGGATATGATATCGTTCGAAGGTGCCCGTCCTCCATCCTCTGCTCTCCTTCGAGATTTGTGATTGCAAGAACCATGAGAACCTTCTTCTCGCAGAAGAATTCGTGGGAGAGCCAGTGAAACGTAGCAGGGACTGCGCCGGCTCCAGCGTAGAATAGAAGGAGATCAATGCCACCTTGTCTATCCAATTCGTTAGTGATCCGATAGGTGCTCTCGACAGACTCAACGAGCCCTTTGGTTCTCGCCTTGGGTTCCTCGAGTCCAAGAGTATTGAAGACATCATCATAAGACTCGTCGCTCAAATTGTTGGTGTACTCTTTCCAGTGCAGCATGCAGCGTTGACTCGGGATGCCAGAAGATATGTATACCACCTCTCGCCATCACGACGGGGTTGAATGTGAACTCTTGCCTGCCCTCGTAGTACGACGATTTCATGTTTGTCGGAAGATACGGCACACAGCGTATGAAAACTTCGTACCTTGCAGCCATACAGCCAATTTAGGAGGGACTGTCAGAATACTATGGTGCTTTGTTAAGTGTGTACTACGAACCTATCGTATCAAAGACAGTTGAATGCAGATCAAGTTTCTTGTGCCCTCGCGCAAGCCCTAATCTGCCAGACTCTCGAACGCCCGATAAATCACCCCAAGGTTGGCGGATGCGAATGACTCTTCCTTCTATCAACGTCTGACTAGATGGGAGAGCAGTCATCCTGTTCATGCTAGGTTTTTTCTGCAACTCATACCTGCAATTGATGTGTTTTGCAAGTGTGTGTCTACCAGAGAAGACAGTCGTTCCTTCTTGGCTTGGATAGTCAATATGTCAATGCACATGAGCGGAAAATGGTCCTGAGCATTTGCTCAGGTATTAGGAACCCTCTGGCAACGGTTAGGTTCGACGCACTGCCCGAGTCTCACGATGAGCTGACGACGTTTGTCGGAAAAAAAGCCAGTTGAACAAAGTTCGCACCAAAGATGGAAAGAGCTGAACGGAAGTGTTCACGCTCTTTTTATTTTTTAACTTTGATATCTAGCTGGGCCCAAGGTGGTACGAGACGCAGTGGTTGCTCCCAAAATCCTTGAATCAGTCTGACTCTGAGCTGCAGGGATTGTTACGACCGCAATATTGTTGCCTCCTCTTTTATCATTGCTCGAAAATCGGGCTTCCCAGGCTTCACCAGGCTCAAATTTTATAACTCTTGTTCCAGGCATGCCGCAGACACGCGCAAAAACTACAGCGTCCACTCATACCCATGATATTTCATCGTCATCTCCTGCACCAGCAACTAATTCTTCGCCAACTCGTGCTACACCGTATACGCGTTCCAAAGGACCTGCGGCGGCATCAGCAGCACCGATTAACAGTACTAGTACTGCTCAGCCTCGCGTTCGTACACCACTGACAATCCGCTTGCCAAGAGCATCGGTTGCAGGACATTCAACGACATTATCTATCACAAATAACGCTTCTAAATCGTCTCTTACCGCCTCTGCACCCGCTATTGGTATCAATATTGGTGCTGGTGCTCCTATTCCCACCTCATCCATACGCACCCCCATACCCGCACCTACCTCACTGATACGTACACCACCGCCAACGTCATCCAATGTATTACAATCTACATCCACTGCTCCTCTACGGCCTCCTCCGTCCGCGCCTACGCCAGCTACCTCTGCACCAAAATCTGCACCTGTATCATCTGCGCACTTACCTGCTCCACCTATTTACACTTTCCCACCACCCCCACCACCTCCAAATCATGTCGCTGACCCTGCAGCTGCAGCGCGTACCTCATCGACCACACAACTCCCCGCATCTGTGACACCCAATGCTAATGCAGCAGCCTTATCAGCCCTATCCGCGCAATCCGCAACATTAGCAAATACCTCAGTTTCCACTTCTCAGCGTTATCCTACTCCTCCTCCCGCGTCATCACACGCTTCACTGTCCACCTCAACTACTCTACGTCCTGTTCAGCGCTCGCTAGCAATGGCTTCTGAGTCGCAGATTGCTAGCCGACCGCAGGTTCAATATCCCACTCCATCTTCAGCAGGAGCCTTACCTTCCCCAGCTTCTGGCGTAGACCCTGGGTCTGATTATGCAAGGGATGCAATGGAAGTGGATACAGAAGGCATTTCAGCGATGATGAATAGTCACAATAACTCGGTGTGTTGTTCTCAGCCATTCTGGCCTGTTTATTCGTTCAACTTGTTTCCAGACAGGTCACAAAACATCAGACAAACATCGTGAGGCAAATAAAAAATACAGGCAGCGGCTGAAGGAAAGAATAAAAAATGGCGAGATGTATGTGTTCCCCGCCTCAATCCAACTAGCTGACGTATTGATTCCCATTAGTGATGAATTAGAAGCTCAGAAAATGAAAGAGAGGAAGCGTGTTAATGCCCGTAATTCACGGTGAGTCGAACATAACTGCTACGTCGTTTCATCAATTCAATCATGTTGGTAGTGCACGAAGGAAGCTGGCGATGCGCAACGAAGCAGCTAATGGCTCCATGTCAAGTGTCGAGCCAGGCCCGCTTCTCGGTCCTAGCATCCACCCATCTCTCCCTCCATCCGTTGACCCAATCCCAGGTCCTGGCGATTTCATGCTATGCCTCCCTGATACGAATCCACCAGTGGGGTCTTACTACTCCACCACATTCCACGAAATTCTTACCAAAGCTGACCACAACAGCGGGAGCAGCGACGGCGCGAGCATCACCCACCCACACTTCGAGCCCGATAGCCACCCCAATTTTGACTTCGACGCCGCCATGCCCCCCGCTCTCTTCCCACTTACCAAAGCCCGAGATTTCCGCGATGCCTGTACGATGACAGAACCCTCTCCAGACCTCCCAAAAGAAAGCGACCTCTCTTCATCTCTAGAACCCATCGCCCCCGCCCTCGCCCGTCGTCCCCACAGACAACTCACCCCCGAACGTCTCCACGATTTCGCCACAAATGCACTACAGCTCGTCAACAAAGCCTTCCTCCTCATCGTCCCTGATCCAAGCAGCACCCTCGGAAAACTGGTGTTATGTAAAGTCCTCGAGTACCGGGTGTCTTCTACTGGACATCGGTTTCTTGTGCAGTTTTGGGGGGATAAGAAGGCCAGCGAGATGGATGTGAATAGGATGATGGAGGTGCTGGAAGGTGGGTACGAGATTGATCCTCCGTCTGCTGGTCCTAGTGCTGGACTTCAGGGGGTGGGGTTAGCGGGGAGGGTGTTTGGCGCGTTGCGTTCGTTTACTGGATTTTAGATGCTTGCAAGAGGTGTTCGTATCACCTTCGTTTCATTTGTTCGTCTTGTTGTTTTTATTATTTTTCCTGTTATTTCCCCCGAGGCTGTTGTGCGTTGTATCCACTTTGTTGTTGTGCTGCACACCTCGCGTTGCTTTGGCTGGTGTGGATATACTTTTTATCTGCATACTGTTATTCATCTTTGTTGTTTATTATTTTTTTTCTGTTTATGTGTTACTTGTTACTTACTATGTCGTTATCATGTTGATATTGATAGTAATGACGACGCGGTTTCCTTGCAGGTGACGTAGTCGGACTGGAGTAAGTCGCCGGTCGCACCGTACCGTGAGTCCGTGACGTCTACACAGTGAACTGTCTTCTATCGTGTTTGCCCACGAGACTATACCTGATACTCAGTTGCATCCCGTGCACACGCAAGCAGGTGGTTGAATGCTAGTACATGGTACATATTTCACATAGCACGTGCACAAAACAGAGTTGAGTAAAAAAAAGTTGCGGAGAAGGGTCAAAAAAGTTGTCGAATGTTTAACAGATTGGTCAGGTAGTGTGAGCCCAAGAAGGAGGGAAGATATATACATGTATACGTTCATTCACCAGAAAACATGTCATACTCCCGTTCGGAAAACATCTACAAGTTCTGAGTGGGCGCGAGAGCGTGTTGAGATATTACAAGGAAAGAGCTAAAGCGATGGAACTGTTAGTGACGGGAAGATGGATGATACGAAAAAAAAAACCAAGTATTGAATGAGTCCCGTCGTGAATCGGGGGGCGAATTCGATCACCTTGCCCTGGTCATCTTTGGCAGAAGAAAACTCCACCGTGGCCAACATAGTAACAATAGCGGACCACACAGAGGCGTCAGCAACATATCGGCCTGATCGAAGAAAGTATTAGCTCTCTACGGTAATGAAATAACTCAACCCACATGGACATCCACGCCGGCCAAAGCCGAAAACATATCTAGCAGGATCATCGTCCGTCAGCGCATTATCGACGTCCAGGAACCTCTGTGGTATAAAGCTAGATGCATCGGGGTACAGCGTTTCATTCCGTGAAATGGACCTGCAATATAACATCAAAAATCTGATATCCGGAGATGATTTATCTGACTATATGTTGCATATCACAGCTGCTCCTGATGTACGATATCACCAAATATTTGTTCACTAGACAAAAACGGCAGACCTTTGGGAATGAAGTAGCCATCGAATATATCGTCGCTTGAAGTAGCATGTGGTCCGCCTATAAGATTCTCTTTAGTGAAGGCGAGACCACTCGGCTTGAAGGAAGAGTACCAATGGGTAAATGGGGTGCCATCGCAAAGTTTCGCGCAGGACTGATTCAACGTAGGGCAGCGAGGCTCTGTCTTCAAATGTAGGCAAGCGATCCCCTCCAACCACTTAGTCGATCTCCGCATGTGCGCGTCTCTGAACATCTGGATACAATACCATGGCGAGAACAAAAGTCATCAAGGTCGACGTGGTCTGTGAAGAGATTGAGCAGCAGACAATACGATTCGGACATCTGCTGACCGACTCATATAGTCTTGACCCTTGGAATGCAGATAATTCACAACACATTTATAGTAAATTGAGAATGCGTAGCACTCACTGGGTTGGGGCCGTGAGCAGGGTATACAGCCAGGTAGAAAATGCTTCAACTGCAAGCTTGAGTGCTTGCTTCCTTGGGGCGACAAGTCCTCCACCCTCAACACGAAATTGGGGATCGCCCAAGATGGCGGGGGCGGGAGATCATGAGGAGGTATGACTAAATGGTGTTATCGAGCAGAGGAGGGTGCCGGATTTGAATAACTTCCTTTACTTAGTACTCAGGAGTCGAATGTACAGGAAATGAAAGTTGCGTCTCGCGCACGCGCAAGCAGCTAGTTGAATGCCAGTAATGTTACATATTTCACATAGCATGTACACGAAACGGAGCTAAGTAGAAGGGGTCAAAAAAGGGTTGTCGAGTGTTTGACAGATTAGTCAAGTAGTGAAGAAAGAAGGAATATATGTATATGATTCATTCACCTGAAAACATGTCATACTCCCGTTCGGAAAACATCCACAAGTTCTGAATGGGCACGAGAGCGTGCTGAGATATTGCAAGGGAAGACCACAGGGCAGCTACAACGATGGAACTGTTAGTGCCGAGAAAATGGAATGATACGAGAAAAAAGTACTGAGTGAGTCCCGTGGTGAATTGGGGCGTGAATTCGATCACCCTGCCCTGGTCATCTTCGGCAGAAGAAAACTCCACCGTGGCCAGCATAGTAACAATAGCGGACCACACAGAGGCATCACCAGTGTGCCGACCTGATCAAAGAATGTATTAGCTTCGTAGGGTGATGAAATAACTCAACCCACCTGGACATGCACGCCGGCCAAAGCCGAAAGCATATTCAGCAGGGTCATCATCCGTCAGCGCATTATTGATGTCCAGGAACCTCTCTGGTATAAAGCTAGATGCATCGGGGTATCGCTTTTCATCCCGTGAAATGCCCCTGCAATATAACATCAGTATTTTGAAAGCCAGAGAGGGTCTATCTGACCATATGTTAGATATGACGGTCGCTCCTGATGTACAATATCACAAAATATTTGTTCACTGGACGAAAACAACAGACCTTTCGGAACGAAATAACCATCGTATGTATCATCATTCGAGGCGGCATGCGGAATGCCTACATAATTACCTTCATTAAAGGCGAAATAACACAGCGAGGAAGATTACCAAGGGGTGCAACGGGGTGCCATCGCAAAGTTTCACGCAGGACTGATTCAACGTAGGGTAGCAAGGCTCTGTCTTCAAATGTAGGCAAGCGATCTGCTCCGACCACCGAGTCGATCTCCGCTTGTGCGCGTCTCTGAACATCTGGATACAATATCATGGCGAGAGAAAACGTCATCAAGGTCGACGTGGTCTGTGGAGGGGTTGAGCAGCAGACATTACGATTCGGACATCTGCTCACCGCCTCATATGAGCCTGCATAGATATCTATCAAAGAATACAACGTCCCTTATGAGGAGTTGACGAACCTATAATAGCAGTAACAGCTGCTTTCTTTAAGGAATTCTCGAAGATGGGTTTTGATGCCTGATCCAGCGTCTCCGTCCGTTGCAAATTGTCTGATACCATTGAAACCTGGCCGAGGGACAAGTTTTCGGCCTTAGCAAGTACATGATCAATATCTAGGACCGAACTAGATTAAAAAAGATGCCCACCATATGCTCCTGCGCATATTGGAACGGCAGGTCCGTCATTTCAGTTATGCGATGAGTCGAAACTTGAGCATCGCGTTTGATCGCGGATCCCCAGCACCAGTCGGGTAACCTCAGCACTGCATCAGAGCGCGGAATGTCAAGTCTTTCTCATCAACAAGAATGAGCTCACAGAAGGGGAAAATCTTAAGTAAGATCGCTTTCTCTGGGGTCATTACCTGAAGGCCAATAACCAATGCACTTTCCGCAATTCGAACCAGAGGATCATCACGAGGACTAGTTTGGTAGCCGTATGTCACTGACATCGCAATTGATGACGAGAATCTACAAACAGGTTAATAATCCTTCGATGTTTACAAATACATCGACTGACGTTGCGAAGTGAGAATGATAATGTTGAGAGTCATCAATTAAGTTGATGACCATCTCGCGAGCCTTCTTGATCTGCATTGGACGAAACTTGAGTGCAGATTCGGGACGGAAAGATTGGTGGAAAAGCCGTCGAGCAAGACGCCATTCGTCACCATAGCCTGTGAATGCAAAGATGTCCGACCAACCAAATCTGCCTGTACTTCACGACGATGAAATGGAAGAAAATCAGAAGAACGTACGGCTCGACTGTGGCTAAGTATGGTCGATCGGAGTAAATGCGAGAACGCTTGTCCATTAAGGCTTCTGCGACGTGCTGAGAATTGATCACCACGACTTCCTGGCCCAGAAGTCGCACGAAAACCAAGTCTCCTGATATAATTATTTGCATCAGATATGCAGCATGCTATCTCCCCACGTACCATGAGCAGCAGCCCATTCGGTATAAGTCAACCAAGGCTCCTTGGTGTCAATAGATAAGACGTTCCCTAACAGTGGGAGCGGCACTGGGCCAGGACGAAGGCAAGGTTTGTTCTGCCTGTTTTGAATTAGCCGTGTGAAGGCTTTGATAAAAACAAAGGATGCAGGTAAGACGGCGAGGATAACAAAGCGACCATCAACTGAGGGGAACATGGTTAGAGCAATGCGTGGGTAGATTTTCAATGCACGAAGCGAACACTATGAGTGCACGGAGAGCGGCCGCTTACCACATCCTGTACTTACTGAGTTCATCATTTTCGAACCACTTCAAAGCCCTTGAACAAACAAAATCCGGACACCCTTACGTGAAGAATGTACGAGATTTAATTGATAGTATTAGTAATGGATGAACAATTGAACAAGGGTGGCCAACAAGTGTGTATGCGAGACAAGGTAATTGTGCTCATCTGGTACCTGCAAAGTATGGCACGCTCGTGCTGGTCGAGCGAGTACAGCAGGGTCCATGTACGTAGAAGATGAGTGAGCGCTGGAAGGTGGGGACAAATCTGGAAGAGTATATGAGTGAGTACTGAATGCATGTATTGGTCTCGCTCAGTGTCACTGCTGTGCCCTCCTTCCGAAAAGATCCCGAGGCACCGGATGATGGAATATAGGGCTGAGCGCCAAAATGGGTGCCACGCGTGATGCTGGACGTCTGATGCGCTGCATGCATGTAGGTTGACTGAGGTACGTTACTAGGCGCTGAATTTACCAAGGTCGACGTAGAAGATCCAGTGGATTGTCTAGATCGGGAAGATGGCAGGAGCGCCGAGACCCAGCTAGTGGATAGTGTGGAAAGTGTTGAAGGCGTGGTTGTGGAAGAGGGCGGCGGCAACGAGGTTGATGTAGAAGGAATGTGTGCTGATAGAGGGGAGGCTACGTTGAGACGGGGAGGAAGAGGTGCACATATATTTACGGGAGACTGAAAGCTCGGTGATTGAGTCGATGAGTTTCAAAATATGGCATTGCATATTGGTACATAGCCATGTATATCTGCAAATACAGATTATCATGGACAAGGTCACGAAAATGGCCAGCTAGGTATGATACTTAGACGTATGATCATAGCGCGTGTTTTTCTGTGTAACCGAAACTCACGAGGTCCTGTCACACGAACCCATTACATAATAACTTAAGTTACTTATTGGGAAGGCGTCTTTACAATTTCCAAACTCCCATACGCATTACGCCGCTTATTTACGCGTCGTTTGACAGTTCTATCATAGCGTCTATAATGTCGGTCGACCTCACTAGTAGTACTAGTGGCCGAACCATCCTTGCCTTCAAGGCTGGTCGTGCTTTTCGACGCGCTGGAACCAACTTCGTCGATGCCTCTGTTGGAATCCGAGAGATCCGAGACGAGGAACACCGACGGATCCGATACAAGAACGGACAATGAGTGAGATGTGCGAGCACAAGCTAAAGTGGACAAGGGCGAGCGACGCAGTGACGTCGGCTCGCGTCCTGCAAATATCCAAGCTCTCAACGTACTTACTACAAAAAGCGCCAGTAGTAGCGCACGGACATCTCAGTTCTTTTCAAGACACTGAGATGTAAGTCCAAATCGTCACCTGTATTTAACAAGTCTAACGCCTCGTTGTTTGCTTGTCCTTATAGGTAGACATACTGTTAACAGAGTTCTTTTCAAGAGACTGAGTGTCCTTATAGACTGCTCGTCCCTCCCGCTCTTATTATCACCGCAGCCTCCCCCACCAAAGGCGCGATTATCTTGACCAATGAGGACGGCCTCATACACTTCATGTGGAAAGACCGAACGACAGGGGAAGTTGGCGAGGATCTAATCTTGTTTCTTGGCGATGCAAAGTTGGCAAAGGTTCCGCAAAGTAGCTGAGGCAGAACCTTCAACCTATGTCCTCAAATTCGAGAGCTCCGACCAAAAGCATTTCATATGTGTCTCACTGCAAGCTTTTGGTTTTTCATTGGTTAACTTCGCTCCTTCTATATCAGTTCTGGCTGCAGGTGTGTTTTTGCCGCCGAATCGTTTTGACATATATCTGATGGTCCTGCAGGACTCGTCAACACGCCGCGATGAGGAATTCGTGACGAATTTGAACAGGACCCTCCCTGATCCCAACATTATCGCTATCTGGGATATGCGCAACGTTTATCCAGCGTCGGAAGTCTCTACATCCGCTGCTGGTACATCCACTCCTCAATTCTCCACAGTGTGGGTCCTACTTTCTTTGCAGAATGGTGGGCGAATCATATGTACATCATAAAATGTATGACAGGACATTGCGTCCTACAATTTGGAGCAAGCACGTGGAGATGCTACTCACAACTTCATAACGATTGTATTGCGCGAACTTGATACAGAGTATTACGGACGTCAACGGTGCCATGTTATGGGTGACAGATCTTCATATGGAAAACCAGAAAAAGTTCTTGGAGGCGATGGCAGCCGTTCCAAAATGGGGAGAGCCCAGTGCCCATTGACTCGCAGATGAGAGAGTACTGCGATGGCTTGGGAAACTGGGTGTGCTCGAACTATGAGTGGAACTTCGAGAGCGAGAGGTACTTCGGCACAAAAGGTCCAGAAATTCAAAGTAAGAAATGTATGACGCTGATGCCGAAGGACTGCCTGAAAGATTCTGAAGAGATTGGACCTGTACATGTTGATTGCTCTCTGTTATAGTATCACGATGAAGCTATATGTACTATCACATAACTATGTATATCTCACATGCTCTCTCCTTAAGTTTTTAGATAGTCCCCTCGCTGCAGCGCTTCTCGATCTAGTCGAGGAAGTACGCTTCACCTCAGCTCTAGGTCTCCAGTGTGGTAGTGCAAAACTAGCGTGAAGCAGCAAGCCTTACGAAATCTACTAGTAGTTCGGAAGACAAAATTTGAACTCAAAGGATGGTATCAAAACGTGCACACCTCGATAAGACACCCTGGACATGTCTATTTTGCATTGTACCGATAGTAATCCACGACCTCGTGAACCAGCACGCCTAGTATATCGTGTCGTGCGCGAGCCTCTGATGATTTGATCCAATCGAGGGAGAAATTGATCTATTTCGTCTCACGCGTGCTCAAAGTGTATGCCATGCCATTGAACGATCCGAGAGTGAGTGTAATGGTCTTGACCATTGGAATGCAGATAATTCACAACACATTTATAGTGAATTGAGAATGCGTAGCACTCACTGGGTTGGGGCCGTGAGCAGGGTATGCAGCGGGTAGAAGATGCTTCAACTGCAAGCTTGAGTGCTTCTTTGGGGCGACAAGTCCTCCACCCTCAACACGAAATTGGGTATCGCCCAAGATGGCGGGGGCGGGAGATCATGAGGAGGTATGACTAAATGGTGTTATCGAGCAGAGGGTGCCGGATTTGAATAACTTCCTTTATAGGGTCTGTGAGCTTCGTTGTCTCAAGGTACTTAGTACTCAGGAGTCGAATGTACAGGAAATGAAAGTTGCGTCTCGCGCATGCGCAAGCAGCTAGTTGAATGCCAGTAATGTTACATACTTCACATAGCATGTGCACGAAACGGAGCTGAGTAGAAGGGGTCAAAAAAGGGTTGTCGAGTGTTTGACAGATTAGTCAAGTAGTGAAGAAAGAAGGAACATATGTATGCGATTCATTCACCTTGTCATGCTCCCGTTCGGAAAACATCTACAAGTTCTGAATGGGCACGAGAACGTGCTGAGATATTGCAAGGGAAGACCATAGGGGAGCTAAAGCAATGGAACTATTAGTGACGAAAAGATGGAATGATACGAGAAAAACCAAGTACTGAGAAAGTCCCGTCGTGAATCGGGGGGTGAATTCAATCACTTTGCCCTGGTCATCTTTGGCAGAAGAAAACTCCACCGTGGCCAGCATAGTAACAATAGCGGACCATACAGAGGCATCAGCAGCATGTCGGCCTGATCAAAGGATGTATTAGCTCTATACGGTAATGAAATAACTCAACCCACCTGGACATGCACGCCGGCCAAAGCCGAAAGCATATTCAGCAGGGTCATCATCCGTCAGCGCATTATTGACGTCCAGGAACCTCTCTGGTATAAAGCTAGATGCATCGGGGTACCGCTTTTCATCCCGTGAAATGCCCCTGCAATATAACATCAGTATTTTGAAAGCCAGAGAGGGTCTATCTGACCATATGTTAGATATGACGGTCGCTCCTGATGTACAATATCACAAAATATTTGTTCACTGGACGAAAACAACAGACCTTTCGGAATGAAATAACCATCGTATGTATCATCATTCGAGGTGGTATGTGGAATGCCTACATGATTACCTTCAGCAAAGGCGCAATAACACAGCGAGGAAGATTACCAAGGGGTGCAACGGGGTGCCATCTCCAAGTTTCGCGCAGGACTGATTCAACGTAGGGTAGCGAGGCTCTGTCTTCAAATGTAGGCAAGCGATCTCCTCCAACCACTGAGTCGATCTCCCCTTGTGCGCGCCTCTGAATATCTGGATACAATACCATGGCGAGAGCAAAAATCATCAAGGTCGACGTGGTCTGAAGAAGTTGAGCAGCAGACAATACGATTCGGACATCTGCTGACCGTCTCATATGAACCTGCATAGACATCTATCAAAGAACACGGCGTCCCTTGTGAAGAGTTGACGAACCTATAACACTAGTAGCAGCTGCTTTCTTTAAGGCAGTCTCGAAGATGGGTTTTGATGCCTGATCCAGCTTCTCCATCCGTTGCAAATTGTCTGATACCATAGAAACATGGCTGAAGGACAAGTTTTCGGCCTTAGCGAGCACGCGATCAGCATCTAGGACCGAACTAGATTTTAAAAAATTGCCCACCATGTGCTCCTGCGCATATTGGAACGGTCGCTCCGTCATTTCAGTCATGCGACGGGTCGAAATTCGAGCATCGCGTTTGATCGCGGATCCCCAGCACCAGTCAGGTAACCTCAGCACTGCGCCAGAGCGCGGAATGTCAAGTCTTTCTCATCAACGAGAATGAGCTCACAGAAGGGGAAAATTCTAAGTAGGGTTGCTCTCTCTGGGGTCACCACCTCAAGGCCAATAGCTAGTGCACTTTCCGCGATTCGAACCAGAGGATCATCACGAGGACTAGTTTGGTAGCCGTATGCCACTGACATCGCAACCGATGACGAGAATCTGTGAACAGGTTGATAATCATTCAATGTTTACAAACACATTGACTAACGTTGCGAAGTGAGAATGATAATGTTGAGGGTCATCAATTAGGTTGACGATCATCTCACGAGCCCGCTTGATCTGCATAGGACGAAACTTGAGTGCGGAGTCGGGACGGAAAGTTTGGTGGAAGAGTCGTCGAGAAAGACGCCATTCGTCACCATAACCTGTGAACGCAAAGACGACCGACCAACCAAACCTGCCTGCACTCCAGAATAATTGAAATGAAGAATATTAGAAGAACATACGGCTCGACTGTGGCTAAGTATGGTCGATCGGAGTAAATGCGAGAACGCTTTTCCATTAAGGCTTCTGCGACGTGCTGAGAATTGATCACCACGACTTCCTGGCCTAGAAGTCGCACGAAAAACAAGTCTCCTAATATAATGATTTGTACCACATATGCACTATACTATCTGCCCACGTACCATAAGCAGCACCCCATTCGGTATAAGACAACCAAGGCTCCTTGGTGTTGATAGATAAAATGTTTCCTAACAGTGGGAGCGGCGCTGGGCCAGGAGGAAGGCAAGGTTTGTTCTTTCTGTTATCAATGAACCTCGTGAGAACTTTTATGACGACAAGGGATGCGGGTAAGGCGGCGAGGATAGCAAGGCGACCATCGACTGAAGGAAACATGGTTAGAGCAATGTGTGGGTAGATATTCAATGCATGAAGCGGACGTTATAACGGCACGAAGAGTCGCTTACTACACCTTGTACCTGGCGTGTCGGAGCTGGTATGGAAAAGGACGATTCCCATGTTAGTGGGAGGGGGGCTTTGTATAACGCAAAAAAGTTCCCATCACTAACATTGACATTGTCAAGATGTGCCAGAATGCTGTGCTAGTGACCGTATATACCCGTCTTGAACTGTTTCGGGCTCTGGTGTGGCCAAGTATAGAGGAAGGAGACGGGGTGAAATTTAGGTAATGTGAACAGAAGACAGGCCTTCCCTGGGTTGGGCGGGGACTACATACAGTCTCGTCGGATTGCTCATCAGACTCATCTGGAGACCAGGTGTGTGCAGAGGAGAGGATGAAGAACTCCCAGCCATAGTCACGGGCAAGCCAATGCTGCAAATGAAGGTACACCCTTTAAACCAGGAAGGAAGGTAAAGCAAGCCCGAAATAACTAGAGATTTTCCGCGTGCAACGGTGCCAGAAATTCGAGAGAGCACCAATAGCGGAAGAAAGAGTTGGAGGATCAACGTCCGCTAGAGCTTTAACGACATCGGGTGGGACTCCCGACAGTAGAAATTCTATTGTTCAACCAATGCTGAACGAGTGACTTGAGTTGAAGTGGAAAGATCAGAACTGGCCCAAATTAGTAGTGTAAGGGGTAGAATTACTTGGATTGACATTCCTAATGATGACAATGTTAATGTTGCCTCGTCTCAGCTGGCATGTCTGGACGATGACTCGTATCAGGCCTCAGGGCTGTATAGGCCCCAATTTTGAGCAAAATTAGTGCACCATCAAGCTGGGTTTACTAGTTGTGTATCTTTAGAATTTCCAAACTCCGACACGCATTACGCGTCGTTTGAACAGATTCTTTACAGCAGCCTAAATTTCATAGCGTTTATAATGTCGGTCGACCTCACTAGTACTAGTGGCCGAACCATTCTTGCCTTCAAGGCTGGTCGTGCTTTTCGACGCGCTGGAACCAACTTCGTCGATGCCTCCCCCACCAAAGGCGCGATTATCTTGACCAATGAGGACGGCCTCATACACTTTATGTGGAAAGACCGAACGACAGGGGAAGTCGGCGAGGATCTAATCTTGTTTCCTGGCGATGCAAAGTTGGAAAAGGTCCAGCAAAGTAGCTGGGGCAGGACCTATGTCCTCAAATTTGAGAGCTCCGACCAAAAGCATTTCGTATGTGTCTCACTCCAAGCTTTTGGTTTTTCATTGGCTAACTTCGCTCCCTCTATGTCAGTTCTGGCTGCAAGTGTGTTTTTGCCACTGAATTATTTTGATATATATCTGATGCTCATGCAGGACTCGTCAACACGCCGTGATGAGGAATTCGTGACGAATTTGAACAGAACCCTCGCTGATCCCAACATTATCGCTATCTGGGATATGCGCAACGTTTACCCAGCGTCGGAAGCCTCTACATCCGCTGCTGGTACATCCACTACTCAACCCTCGACAATGTAGGTCCTACTTTCATTGCAGAATGGTGGGCGACTCATGTACATCATAATATCTAGACAGCCCATCGTTCCGGCGACTAGTGATTCCACACTGGCGGGTACCACCCCGGAACAACTCGCGCAACTTCGTGGGATTGTTAGCTCGATGACCGGTTTCGCGAGTGAAGATGGTATCTCTATTTCTCAATAACACTGCATCATCCCTAACAAATTCCACAGAGCTTTGGTTGACAGACGTCCTGTCCTCACAAAATTTGCTTCCCCTTTTCCAATCGCACCCTGAACTCCTCCCAGCACTCTTCCCTCTCCTTCCACCTGAACTTATCCCATCGTCAGACGCTACACCGCAACAGGTGGTAGAGATATTGCAGCGTACGACTAATTCTCCACCTTTCCGCTCGGCTGTGGGGCAGCTTGATCGGGCACTTCGGACGGGTGCCCTTGGTGAATTTGTGAGGAGCCTTGGTCTCCCTGAGAGTGCTGCGACGGGTGTTGGCGCGTTCCTCGCTGCTATCGCTGAACAAGCAAGGCAGGAAGGGGGTGTTGAAGAGCGGATGGAAGAGGATTAGGGAGCGTGATGGTCGATTGGACTTTTCTTTAGTTACCACTGCCATTCCAAGTGCGCTGGGATTCCTTGGTGTTGATGTGCAAGCTTATACATTTACCGTTTTGTTTGTTCCGGGAGACTTCTTTGCGGGAAACTCGCGGTAGGAACAATGCAGCGGATGTACATGTGTCGCCGAGTTGAATTCATGCACAGGAGCTAAGGTGAGTGTTTTCTGTTACATCACATGATCACCGACAGTGACAATTGCTCTGAGGCAAGACGTTCAGTCGCAGGATACGTGGCGTGAAGGACAGACTGATTTACTGGATGGCTTCTTCCAGTGATATACCGATTAACGTAATCTACATGAGTAACATGCAGTTTGTCATCATGTTTCGCGTTGTTGTCTTTCAAACTGAAAATTTACATTGGTAGTTTTTCATCTATGCGGCCCTCCGTGCGCAGGTTCTTGCAGTGTCTGCGAGCACGCGGACATATTATTCGGTGGCGACAGTCAACATATCACTGAAATCTTTGGACAAAGTCTATCTGAGACCAACCAAGCTCGCTCATCGCGTTTTCAGTGGTATGGAAAAGTACCAGATCTAGCAGTCAGACGCGACACGTCCGAAATTGCTTGCGTCGGACACCGACGATGCAGAGGACGGCAGGACACATCAATCAAGTGGAGTTGGCGAGTGGCAACAATTCGCCAGCGAGAGTGATGTCATCGAGAAAGTCACCACCTGTGTCAATGATTCTCCTTCCAACGTACACCTCGAATGGCAATTATATCTTCCTCCAATTCCTCCTCTGCGCAGGTGGTTCGTTGAAGGAGTTTGCTAGTGCTTGCGAATGCCTGCAATCAGCCTTGTTCTTCCATTTGCATCAGCGCAAAATTCACCGTATGCGAAACCGTAGTGGCTGGTAGCTGTGAGCGCACTACGCCAAATTCTCCGAGAGGCCAATTCTAACAAGGGTCCGCCTGGGCAGCTCGTTCATACCAACACATGCTTTGTATGTCAACCCTGGACACATTTTGTGGGTGGTACTTCGTGCCGTCGCCCGCTCGGAGCACCACGCGTTTGGCAATTGCACTTTGCAATGTGTACGTATATACTTACGAACAGACTCCACACAAAAATTGAAACTAGAAACACCTGCAAGCTCATCGATGCCATACGAGGTTGAGTTGTGTGCTACAAGTGCAAATCACAACGTGAATAGGCACCTATAGTGAGGTTGTTCTGTGAAACAATGTGGGTGACTGCACTCTGCGGGGTTAGGACGTGATTCCCAGCTGAATATATACGTAATGGAGGTTCGGAGTGCATGTATTTCCAGAGTATTTTGAAAGTGAGCGACGTGGGCTATCTCATCATACACCAAGTAGGGAAAGGTATGCGCAACAATATGAAGGAGCTGAAAGGCAATCGCTGATCATGAATTGAGCAACGCGGTGCGGGGTTTGAGGGATGAGTCAGGCATCGTCAATTTAATTCATTCACAAAATTTGAATCTGACGCTGTTCTTCCCAGTCCCCATGCCTTCTCAAGTCGTGGGTGATCTCATAATAATATGTCTGCATTAATACGAATGTCACACATTGTGCTTCAATCCTACTAGATGTCTGAAAATGGGTAATGTTGACTGCGTTCCATAAACCGTGTGGTGAGTCGGGATAGCACCTAATGACTACGATCTGAGAGCCAGCGGAGGACTATGTCCCTAGAATAGACGATCGTACAATTAGTCAAGAATTCGAGGTTCAAGATGAGTTCATGATAGAGAAGTGGAACGCACAAATTATGTTGGCTCTTCATCGAACACTGATAGAGAGTTAGCGCACACGGTATCCAGTATGAGAAGACTCACCGAGTAACACTAAAACGATATCTCATGAGTGCGTTGAAAGCATACAATAATTATAAGACGTACTGAGACTGGGCGGTCTTGTATCTTGTCCAGTTGACTTCCCTCAAGATGAGTGGGTATGCAGTACTAAAGACTCTCTCTACTCACAGGTCGTGTATAAGATCCTTGACAGATGCATGCGAAGGAACGTCATTCTTGTTTCCAAGCTGTGTCAATGTAAGCAACGCTAGAGATGCCCCGAGGTAGTAAACTCACCACCAAAAGAGGGACACCTGCTAGATTCGGCTGCGCCAATAGTTGGTGCAATTCGAAACGTGCCGTGTCGAACTTCTCTTGCTGTAAGTAGCATGGGCGTTAGAGCTGAAACCTACCAATTACATAGTAAAGCCTACATCAGCCGAGTCAACTACGAATCTGCGGCGAGAGAGCATTTTGCAAATGAAACCGACCATCAAACGCAAAGAAGCGGACGACGTACACGACAGCATCAACTCCGTTACAATAACGCTCCCACATTGAGCGAAACTTGGGCTGTCCTGCGACATCCCATATCTTCAGGGTTACAGCGCCTTTGCGTACCTTTCGGTAGTTGAATGCGACAGTCGGAACAACGTCTTCCGACCACTAAGTGAGGGTAAGCCGCTTGGGCGAAGGAAAAGTCCGTGAATAAAACAGTCGCACCTGCCCCGACCCGATGACATTCACAAACGAAGTCTTTCCAGAAGCCTTCGTGAAGGCATGTCAGTACCATTTTCTGAACTTGGAATATACGAATCCACGCACCTGCAGCCCAACCACAGATATCTCGGCGGCTTTGGAAAAGAATATGCTGCGGTATTCAATATGTGAAGCCTTGTCCACTTCAAGAAAAGGCTGGCATACCTACTAAACCAGGAGAGTATCGAAGATATAAAGGTCATGGTGGACTGTGCTCCGTGCTCGACTGCCGAGTCCTTGAAGTTTGAAGCTTTGAAGGTCACAGCGATACTATTAATGACGATACAGACTTCATGGTGCGTGGGAATTAGATACTAATAAAACTCCCGCAGCCTAGGCCTCGATCAACTTCAATTGACTTTCATTGGTTACCAACAGCTGGAACCCCCACTAGTTTAATTAAGTTTTATGGTAAGCTTAGAAGTTGGAATTACCGCATGGTTCATGGCAGAACGATGTACATGTGAGTCTTCAACCTTGTCTGCTCAAGTCCCGTTTGCTGGTAATATCACCCATCTCACGAGCAGATCGTGTTCGCAATATTTCCTCCACTTTGCTTTCGCCAAACAATATAGGCGAATCAGTATCCTGTTCGGATCAAGCTTGATTTCTAAACTTGCGAATCGATTGGGCTGTCCAGACTCCACATCCATCAAACTTCCCCGGCGTTAATATTGTCCACTGCACATTGACACTACTATGACACTGCATACGCTTTCCACAGCCAGTGCGATATGTCAGCGGATTTTTTTCTACGACTGTTCGCCGTAGATGTCAACAACAACTTGAACAATGCGGAAGATTGGGAACGTTGCTAATCGGTTCCGAATTTGCACCATTTCAGTTTTTTCTCCTTACCGCTTCTGCTTACTTGTGGAGCTGGATAAATAAAAGGGTCAAATACCTTGGTCATACCCTTGAATGGCAAGGACGCTCTGCCTGGACAATCCACGAGTGAAGGCGAGAGTCCGAGTCTGATTATGTTGCGGAACCTTGGGCTATCAGCTGTCTCAGCTCAGATACACTACTTCTACTTGTCGGCCCCCTTGCTTTCCATTTATTCGGTCCAGATGATGGATATATGTATGTATGTATCTCGATCGGTACTTTACTTTGACGGTCGTGCTTAGCAGGATGGGCTCCAACAGATCATTGCAAGGATGCAAACCTGACGCACAATTTGCAGTCGCATTGGCGGAGCATTACGATGGCGCGGCTCCGACCAACGTACGTATGGATGCAAATTCAGAATATCGTGGTCGATGTCTCATTAATAGTGAGCCCCGATTCTCTAATTCTCTACTCCCCGCTCAGCATACCTCGTCTCTTTGCCATGCTCATTTGCGATATAGGCATATACAGGAGTTTATCGTGGCCCAGATGGACAAATGCGCCTCTGAGCACCAATGACTTACAGCCATCCGGGGTTCATCCTTCACGGTCACTTTTTCATCATCTATGTGCTCAGACAGCGTAACTCCGCAAACACGTAGAATCAGTTGTCTTACCATCAAGGACTGGGTTGGTTGCTAGACGTTGCAGATAATTTCAGCTTGCCACTTGGTGCAAGTGTGGACGGGCAGTTCACTGACTTCCAGTAGTGATACAACAAGAAATGAGTTTGTCTACATGAGCCTTGTCTTAAATATACTTTGAAACAGCATAACTTAAATAGATAGCACGACAGATCCTTGACCACATTTCTCCTCCCTGCAGAACACTCGGCAAGCATTTCCCTACACAGTACTGCTAGTTGATATTTGTACATGCTCCTGGAAGACAATCGAATTCATGCTAGTTTCTGTGTCGGAGTTGGCCACGAGCTTAGCGTGATACGCTCGAACACTAAGGATGAGGCGTGGTCCCAGCACAAACAACTGTACGGCCAATAAATTTTCAAGAACGCCATCAAGTATCTCAGTTCCCATAGAATCTGAATTCTACAGAAATGGTGAGCAGTGGTTACCAGCAGATGTCTGCGACAGGTCGGCTCACCAAGAGGGATGGAGAGAGAGAACCAAGCTGAAGGCAAGAGACACAAAGAAAGCTAGCACATGTGGAACTTGAGCTGAAAAAGACGACCACATTTACATTACATGCTCACCTTGCAAAATAAAGCACGTGAGATTTTATCAGCACTCTGAAACAGTCCCCTATGGTCGATCCTGTCGATGGGCCGAGTCGTCGCAGGTCACGGAAATGTTTCATAGCAATCCAGACTGCAAGACACAGTGCAAGGACCTCCCAAACAGTGTTAAGCGTCCAAATCATTGAAATCAGAAGCTGGACATCGCCCTCATATCCAATGTTGGACATATACATTCCAAAGAGTATCAGCTCCTCTGATGGTTGTCCAATGAGCGGTGTTTTTCAAGTCAACAAGTAAAGCTTACCCCCTACAGAATGTTTGAGTACTATTGCCGCGATCACTCCGCAGGCGATGATAACAGCCAGAAAGATGACAACAAGGAAAATGAGCATCCTCCTAGATCTCTGATACATGGCATGCAAGCGAGCAATCATGATGACTTGCATCGTGTTTCAGTCGAGTCATTATCACTGATGTATGCGGCTCACCGCCCAGCATGGCAGTTACGACCACATTTGTCCCACTTTTTATGTAGTACACAATACTACCTGAAACATTCAATTAGTGATCACTCTCGTACTAGTATTAAACGTTCCAACTCACACCTGTCGAGTCATTATGTTGAGCCAAGTTCAATGGTCAGAATCTCACTCACTCCTACATATGAGTGTATTCATTGGATAGGAATGAGATGATTGCGGAATACTCACTCCATCTGTCAGGGAGACCAATGGCATATTTGCTGTGTGCCGCGGGTCAGAATAATCGAACAGAGTGCATATGAGACATACCCAGAACGCTGATACTGATAACGAGAGATGTGCTATTAGTACAGTGCCAACTTGTTGGCCTCAAACACATACAAAGAATATGGTATTCCAATATAGCGTATCTAGAATATTTTGAAGTCAGCACAACTTGCCAACCACGCTATAGCATAATATGAGGTACGAACAACTAAATATATCACAGTCACGAGAGACCAGCGTTGCCTCTGTCGCGAATCCATTGTATTCGCCTGTTTTTCTTCTGACTCGGATATGGGACTCTGTCACTCACCCAGATCAGTTCAATCTATGACACCATTCTTAGTAAGTTGGCTACTCCGGCAATAGCACCGACATACCTCTTGTTCGAGTGTTAGGACTGGAAATACTATGAGAATATGAGCGGTTTTCGAACACTGTGCTGCTCACCCCAATCGTATACCACCACGACGGCGGCGGCAACTGCGAAACCGTAATTCAATGTTAGATCGAGACATCACCGATTGATGTGACGAACCCATCCAATAGATGAAAGAGATATTCAAAGTGATGAACGACCACCAACTGGGATCAGTGGAGACTATGGTCATATTCGAGAGATGGGTGTGAGCGAGTGGGGGATGTTGGGTATTCAAGTTATAACATTAACAACATGGTGTTCGTATTAATAGTAGATGTACCACCATTCAGCGCCGCAGCGCTCAGTGCTTGTATCTCCGAGATCGGTATATAATGGTGATGAAGATGTAAGCCAGATGCTTACGACATCAACAATCACGTGGACAATCCCCATATATATCACTACGTTTTCCCTTACTTACCGAGATCAGACTTGGGTCTCTTACTTACCATCATCTTGCTCGTTTGTATCACGCTCTGAAATCCACGATCTTGTCCTGTTAGCTCTCGTCCGATTCATTCAGTGTTCCCTGCCATTACCCTGGCAGGGTTCCAGAAGTCATGGATCCTTGAAGCTTGAAGCTTGATTGGTCGAGTACATGAGTAAACATGACGTAATTGCACACAATGCACATGTGCGTTCTCTCGGCCTTGGTGGCCTCTCTATGTGTTGCTGTCAGCTTTCGTGGTAACGCAGAAGAAATCAGCTCTATTCATGGTACTACATGACCGCTGATTTACAAATAGTAGCAAAAGGTATCTTGAAGCTATTTGGGCTCAAACCCGAAGGGTTTGCGACCCGAAACGTCGTTTCGACCTGCAGTAAAGTCCAGGATGAGCCGTGATGGGTGGGTGGGCCATAGCAGCTCACGGCGTAGAATCTGGGGATTCTGGCAAAGTCTAACGATGCGTCGAGTTTGTATACAAGTCTTTCTATGTTAGTCTGTTTCTGATGCTATTTGGTACATTTTAACACGAACGAGACGCTAGCTGCTACACAGGGAAGTGGTGGGCGGGTGCGACAAAACGAGCGTGTTGTCGCGGAGAATCGGACTTGTGAGTGCTAAGTGGTAGTACGAAACAAGAAGTGTGGGAACTACGATACGCTGTATCGCCACATAGATATAATTCTATGTACGTTCTCGTGCCTCGAACTAACATAGAATACACACTTGAGGCGTAATCGCACCCCCAACTACTCTTATAGTGGGTCCCATTCATGCATTAATTATGCTGTTCTACCACCCGTTCACTGGAGCTGCCCCGAATATACTTCGAAATCCATAGACAACACAATTTCTGATTAGTCTCAGGCTCCCCTAGTATGCAATGTCAACAATGCTGCCCGCGCCCTCTGATCATCATCTCCTAAATTGTAACTTACTACAATCGCCATCACACTCACACCCACTCTCTGCCCGTTTGCTTCCTGTGCAAACGAGTCTACTTGGGACATAGGGCCCATTAGTGACGTCTTCAACTGCCACATTTTGCGTTCATCGTTGTCACAACACTAGTCATATCTAGGTGACCTCATCAACACAAGGTACTACAGCATCATGATTTTCCGTGAACTTTCCTCTAGGATATACTCTTACTCCCCGTGATCCAGCACTGTAGCACCTCCCACTCCATTCATACAAACAATCCAGATGGGTAATACAGTGATGACCGGCTGACCAGGAAGCGGACTCATTCAAGTTGCCTTATGGCTTTCACTCGCCGGCTTCACGAATCATTGCCATCAATTTAATGCTACTCCTTCTTTCCAGTCCCTCGCACCCCATCCGCTATTTCCCTCACACTTTATTCGTTTTCACAATCGTGATTTCCACATTCTCCCGAGTCAAGTTCAGATGGAAGACGTCACTGTGAACCACTGTGTTATCAGTAACAATCTGCGCTTCTACCCATCACGGCCACTTTTCCTCCGTTCTTCATTGTGCTCAGATAGGTGATAGATCTTGAATGGATATGATATTTGTGAAATCCTTGGGGCTATCAGCCGCCTAAGCTCAGACACGCTGCTTTTACTTTCCTGCTTCACAAAACTTTCGTATCATGTTCCACATGTTCGGCCCAGACAGGTGATTGCACACATTTTTTGTACTCAGACAACTGGTGTCTTAGTGATACTTTGTCAAGTGCGCTTTACTCCCCACTCAGCACATCACATATCCCGCATCTGTGATAGATGGAAATACTCGAGCCGTAAGTTTTTTGAAAACCATCATACTCCGTATCGTTAAATCATGCTTGAACACAAACGATTGTCGTCGACGACATGACTATCTGACAGTGGTCGGCGATGGGTTGGTTCAATCAGATAATTGACGCCCAATTAGCTGACTAGTGGTCTCTAGGATATCGACATCCTGCTTCTACCCTTCACATTCGATTCGGAACTCCTTTCATACTGCCGAGATGGATGATGATGGTGGACACTGGATAGGCATTTTCGCCGATCTGACACATTCAGCCATCTGGGGTTTCACGACTACCTCTTGATTCTTCTTTTGCTTTGCATGATAGAGCTCGTGCATCTGATCAAGGTATGGATACCAGAATATCACGGTCTGCGTCTTGCTGATACTTTTCTAGGTGCGCTTGATGCATTCCGACTCGAAGCCCCGATTCTCTTCAACTCTACTCCACTACTCAGCACTTTTATCTCCTTGCCGCGCACATTCATTCGTGACAAGATAGAGGCATATACTCACCTCGTAAGTCCCTGTTTTAAAGTGTCATGCTCGATGTGGCTGAATTATTCTCGAACAGACGTCGATCAGTAATATTAGCAGGAGGGGTTCCGGTATATCATTGCAAGGACGCAAATCCGACGCACAATTTGCAGTCGCATGGGCGGAACACCAAAATTGCGCGGGTCCGATCAACATATGTATGAATGCAATTTCAGTTGATGTCTCATTAATAGTTAGCTTCGGTCCTCAAATTCTCTACTCCCCGTTCTGCACACCTCATCTCCTTGCCATGCTCATTTGCGATATAGGCATACAGGCGAACCACGAGTCCGCGCGGTTCATTCCTTTTTCTTCTTCATGGCCCAGGTGGATGAAGACGCCTCTGAGCATCAATGAGTTGCAGTCATCTGAGCTTCATGCTTCACGCTCACTTCTTCATCATCTGTGTGCTCAGACAGTGGAACTCCGCAAACACGTAGAATCAGCTGTCTGGGCATCAAGAACTGGGTGGATTGCTAGGTGTTCTGATAATCACTTGGTGCAAATGTGGGCAGGCGGTTCACTGACTTCCAGCAGTGATACAACAAGAAATGAGTTTGTCTAAACACCATAACTTAAATACATACTACGACGGATCCTCGACCAAATATCTCCTCCATGCAGAACGCTCGGCAAGCATTTCCCTACACAGTACTACTAGTTGATACATGTACACGCTCCTGGAAGACAATCGAAATCATGCTAGTTTCTGCGTCGGAGTTGGCCACGAGCTTAGCGTGATACTCTCTAACCCTAAGGGTGAGGCGTGGTCCCAGCGCGAACATCTCCATGGCCAATAAAATTTGAAAAGCACCATTGAGTATCTGAACTCCCGTAGAATTTGAATGCTACATAAATGATGAGCAGTTGTTGTCAGTGACAGTTCGACTCACATCGAGCTCTGGGGGGAGAGAATCAAACTGGAGGTGACGGAAGTGTTTCATAGCAATCCAGACTGACAGACACAGTGCGAGGACCTGCCAAATAGTATTGAGCATCCAAACCATTAAGGAAAGAAGCTGGAAGTCCTCATCAAATCTATAACCGCATATATATGGGCCAGAGAGCATCAGTTCTGCTGGTGGTTGTCCAATGAGCTGTGTTCTTCAAGTCAACAAGTAAAGCTTACCCGACACAATATCCTGGTTATGGATCTCGAAGAGGGAATTCAGGATTGCTTATCTGCAGATTCTGGGACTCTAATAGTTTTTTTAATTTTGTCCATTGGGTCAATGTACCTCCAATATGTTCTTCCGACATCCTCGCTTCCCAGTCTTGTCATTCACCACTGGCGCAGCCGATATTAGTTGAACTTCCATCCTCGCCGTGAAGTTCTGCCACGCACATTGGTATGCACCAGGCTATAAAACTTCAAGCATTGCCCACAAGATTATTTTCGCTATATAAAAGCAAGCCGTGTTTAGCGTACCCCTCACCTCAGTGACATTAGTTAGCAAGATTCCCCTTTGCAAAGCCCGTATCACCTCGTACAAATCATGCATTTCTCCTTTATCGTCGTCCTTACTGCTTTGGCAGCATGCGTGTTGTTGCCCAGGCTTTAAATGCGCTGATATGAATGTGAGTATGAGCAATTAACTTTACTTTGCATCCAGGATTGAACCACATTGCTCACCTTGTAACGCCAATAGATTTAAAATCAATGGCACTGTATTTAGGCTGCCCACAGACGGGCTGGCAGCCAGTCAAAGTGACACAACTGGAGAGTGAGTCGTGTTTAAATTCTACTTTCGCATTGGTGCCGTTGTTGATGGCACGATACCCAGTTCGTTGCTGACTTGATCAATGTGGTTGCTTCTGGAGCCTGGATATATACATTTTACTGGTGCATGGACAATGGTGTCAGCACCTGTGAATCAATCATAGCTCAGACAATCCCAGACGTTCAATATGAATCTGATTTTGACTGTTAAAGATGTATGACGTATGAGCGGTTTGATGTTATGTAAATAAGCGCCCATGAAAAAGCTTTTCATCAAACTCCGAGTTGAAAGGCTTAGGCTTTGAACTACGACTTTCGGATGCGCCGTCTTCACTTGCATGCGCGCTCCATTGCTATCGGTGGACTCACTTGCAGAAAACGAGCATTTGGTGTTTCTGCGGGTGTTTTAAATGCCAACTCGGACGCAGACTCAAATCGAAGCCAGAGCCAGAGCCAGAGCCAGGACCAGAGTCAAAGCGTGGACTTGGGAAAGGATGATAGCCGAAGCAGAGAGACTGTGAATGATGAACAGGCAAAACAGGGTGGGCATGGAGACATTGCTGAGAAACTGTCGCGCTCTCTGCGTAGCCAGCGTGACCCCTCGCGCAACCACGCAAATAGCTCATGCACCACAGAAGAGCACACTGATGCTAAAACCACCAGCTCTTCTTTCAATCTTCCCCCCTTGATTCAGGAGATCACACAAAAAATCGATAGTGCCGTGGAGGAGACGATCAATTCGTGTATTCGAAACCCTCAGCATGTCATTCCGCCGGCAGGTGTTTCGAAGAGAAGAAAAAAGGAAAAGCAGCCAAGAAAAAAGAAGGCGTCGGGAAAAGGTGGTGCTGGCGCACGACCTGCTGTAGAATCAGCGCGTGCTTCCATCGCAGGGTTCGACGCAAAGCGTGCAGGGGTGCTCCAGCTACTGTTGGAAGGTTCTGGGGAAACCAATCGTTTGGCGAAGGATGGTTGGACGACAGGGTGGGGCGAGGACGGTGCGTTTTCCATGAAATCACTGTTAGTTTTGTTTTTCATTTAGTTCTGGTCTATCATGCGAAGCGCTTCGACCGGGGGAGAATGAGAATTATGGATTGCAGGGGTCATTCAGTGGCGATGGACAACAAAGTGGGATCAAGTCCCCGGGACGTGGGCAACCTCCGCATATACGCCATCCCCTACCTTATACCCGCCGCGTAGAAGGTCTCTTCGACGACGCGCGGGATCTGGATGCTGCTTCGTCAAGCGGACCGAGCTCTATCAATAACATACTGGAAGGTTCGTGTTATTTAGCAACATGCACAAGGTTTTGAAGGTGATTCTAATGTGTGCATCCGCAGATATTGACCCACCCTCGGAACACAAGCCTATTGCGCGGCTTGCGCATGGGCTTGATAGGGTGTTATTTAAGTGCGTCTTTCTGCCCTGTGAATTCTCCATGCCATGTCAACTCTATTTCCTAGCCCCGGCGTCCATTGGCTCCAAGATCCACGCTCACGTGTATATAATTTCACGCCTTGGCTTGAACGCATACCGAAAGTCACAGATTTCGCGTTCGAGCGTGTCACTGGGTTCATACGGAGTTCTCAGGATGATGTACGTTCGATCCCTGCTTTTTCTATCTACAAAATCCTAGAACACTCACTCTATAGGACCTTCATACCCTCGCCAAGATCCACTCTCGACCATACGTTGGTTCCACTTCCTCCCTCACCGGTCTGCTCAGCCATATTTACTTCCTCATCTCTGGTGGGAAGGAAGTAGATACGAGTGTTTTGAGCGGCGCTTTCGCGCATGAGGTGGGTGATTGTTTACGGTGCCTGAAACCGATTTTTTGGGCGTGGATTTTATCATTTTCTTCCAAATCCGTGTGTTGCGTAGCGCGGTTAGCTCTTGTCATGCGACGTATGCTCTTTTGCCTTCACGCGTGGTCTATACTAGCTTCTTAATCATTACATCTGACTACACGTTCCTGGACGCATCTATATACCCTCCCATTCTGCTTACACACATTTTCCAATACTTGCTGACATATCTATTCACAGCCAACGAACTTTACCCCGGGCCAGCGCATGCCCGTATCAATCGTGTTACGATACAAAGACGGTGTATGGGCAGTAGACTCTGGCAAAGATGGCGATGATGACAGCGAGAAGAATGTATTAACTTGGATGGTGAGTCGCACAGGCGCATTTGGTTCTGTTCCTTCTCACCTTTCATCCGTGATATGCGAGTTGTGAATTTTTATCTGCGTATCATATAACTAATGCCTGCGTTCGCATCACAGGGCACTCTCCTGGAAAAATTCCTGACAGTTCCGGAACCTGAGTTCAAGACTCTCCTGCGTTCCTCGCCCGCCCCAGCAGAAGGTGAGGAGGATAAAAGGAGGGAGGCATATCGGTATGCCAAGGTACGTTTTGCTCCTACGCTTTTTCGCGCGTTGGATTTCTGACTACGTCTGTGTTATATGATATGGTTGACTTGCTGACTGATATTATGGGATCAGAGCAACCGCTTTTTGATGCGTTCCCAACTCGATTGCGTCGACCCGCGCTTACCAGGAACAGGCGTTTTTGATGTCAAGACCCGTGCTGCGGTGCCAATCCGACTGGATTTGCTGAATTTCGAGGTGCGTACTTTTTGTTTGGGTCTGATTGCCATCCATTATTGTGATTCTATTGGGACACATCATTTATGCATCGCCAACGGCTCGGTGTCTTCGCATCCATACTCTGAACTGGGACTATGGTTAACGGATTTCGTTGAATGTAGGAGAACTCAGGTTACCTCATTCGCACGCTTCATGGACCACTGGAGAGCTTCGAGAAAGAATATTACGATTTGATCAGAAGTGCATTTCTGAAGTACAGGTGTGTTGGCGCTCCACACTTTTTGCTTCCTCTCGTCTTGACCTGACACCATCCCATACCAGCTTCCAAGCTCGTATCGGCAACATGGATGGCGTATTTGTTGCTTACCATAACACGGCCCGCGTTTTCGGGTTCCAATACGTCTCGCTCGAGGAGATGGACGCACGCTTGTTTGGACAAGATGTGAAACCTGCTGGTGTTGTTAACGGCGATAGTGCGCCTACCAGGGGCGCGCGCATATTCGAGAAGTGTGTGAAGGTGCTAGAAATGGTGATGGATGAGATTGTTGGAGTGTTTGGGGAGAGGGTGAGTCCGCTTCTTTGTTTTCTCCAACTTTTTGTTGACTGGTGTGATCGTGGTTAGAGCGTGAAATGCACTTTCGAGACACGGGAGCGCTCGCCAAAGATGAATATATGGGTAGAGCCTGTCGAGTGGGATGCAGAGAAAGAAGGCAAGGGAAAGAACATAGTAGAGATGAAGGAGGCAGAGGAGGAAACGAAGGTCGCGGAACAAGGGAAAGACGGCGAGAAGGAGAACCGAGTGAAGATAGAGGAGCCTCCAATCGTTCAGATCGACGTAGAGGTGCAGAACTTTGTCGCTGGCCAGCCTGTACGGGGCTCAAGAGCGATTGATGTCGCACCTGACGAGAACTGTGCGTCGTCACATTTCTTCCAATTTCGTCATTATGCGTATTAATATTTTCGGTGTTCCAGGGATTCTCCATTGGACCATCTCGCATAGCTCGCTGGAAGCCTCCAGAATTCGGGCCAACCTCGCATCTGCGAAAGACAGGCAGTTCCGTGCATGGAATTTCCCAGCAAATATCAGCCGACCGGAGGAGATGGAGGCATGGTGGAATGCGCTGGATTTTGGCAAACGGCAGAATGCTGCTTCCCCTTCAGACGAGGGTGAGGAAGTAGCAGCAGGCAAGCCACACGATGCGGTGGCAGGTGACGAAAGCCCTGTCGTAATGCTCGAGGAGAACAGTTTGATAGAGGAAGAAGGACCTGAAGCCAACGAGAATGGCGCGCCGCCGTTCAATCCCAGGCTCTTCCGACCGGCGTCGACGAATATTGAGGCATTGCGCCAGTTATCAAGAGACGGGAGGGAGGAGACTTTGAGGACAGAGGCCGAGGAAGAGGCCATGGGAAGGGAGAAAATCGTTTGGGGTCTTCTGGAGAATGGAGGTGTTGCGAACAGTGAAACCAAGGAAGTGCCTGAGGATGGCAGTTCAGCATCGACCGTTACTCAGGCTTCAGAAATGGGGACAGTCGATGCGGTGGCACAAACTAGCGAGGAGAAGAAGTGAAAACCGAATCTTTCCCATCTCGCAGCGCGCTGTCGGCGACCTTGCTTTCCTTTAACAGTCCACGACGCGGTGTCCAGTACACTGCAAGTGGACAAACCAGTATACCTCCAACTAATCATTGCATTGTCATTCAGTATGTGCACGCTATATTTTTGTGCGATTTACGTTTAGGTGGATATCGCACGTACAACTCATGATAGCATATACCACACTACATGGGTAATAATAAACACAACACCTCTCTGCGTTCTGGATAGGTGCTCGCCATTGCGGCGGTCATCATCCACATTCGGTCGCATTCACTAGGTAGTGAAAACAACTGTCAATGGCAAACGCAAATCAATAATACATGTTGCGCGTTTTAGGACAATGTGAGGGATGGAAGAGTGCTCTATAGACTGTGACAAGTCTAACAATCAGGCAATCGTCCCTTCCTAGTAACACGAAAACCTGATCTGAGTATCCCACACAAAGGAACAGACGATTGGTCCAACAGGCAAATGTGGGTTAGGTGCTCCAACACGGAAATGGCATGGTTGTGAGCAGGAAAGTGAAAGGCTGGATTGAGAAGGAAATACGCACTTGGCCCACAATGTGGGGTTATCATAAAGAAAGAGCTTGTTGAGAGGTGGTAGATCGGCGCTCATATGTCCATTATAATTGGGATAATTGTAGCCAGCGTCTTGGTAACCTGAAGCACTCAAATGAGCTAGGCATCAACGTCGGGCCCAAGAAGACTCACTGGCAATCATTCAAACACATTCACATAATTAGTAAAGATGTCGGCCATCATCCTCCTGCGTGTCCATCTATGTACCGAATATTGTGGTGACTTGCTTTTCATCTTTAAGCATTTGGTGGCTCCGAGACGTAACTTTGCTGCTGAACTTCTCCATGAGCCTTTTACTCAGTCGAGCAAACACACGCGCGCTATCTCGAATTCCTCGTGTGCCAAACTCTCCGAGACAGACCAGACTGAATTGCAGTTGTCCTGTTGTCTCGTCCCTGTTCCAATTTCCTTACTAATGCTTGTTTTCTTGAGGGGCTTTCTTGCCTTCCGTCGTTGTTCACCTCATTACATGGCCGCATAACTTGCAGGCGATGCTGTGTCCGTCGTCTCTAAGCCTGCTTCGCATGAACGAGACCTCTCTATTTATATCTCCGTCCAGTTGCCCGGGACTTGCTGCAGCAATCGAAAATATGTTCCGCCCCGGCATCGACACAAAACAGGAGCGCACGCAAACTACACATATCAGAATGACATGGCTCGGTCTGCCACTTTCAATCCTCCCACCTTTAGCTTTCTAATCATCCTCGGTCGCTTTGGAAGAGCCAACAACCGAAGGAGTGTTCATCGATGAGACTTCAGCGAGGCTGTGGAGGTTAAATCATCTGCCTGACCGTCAGACTCACTGTCCTTAGCTTGCGTGCATTCTTCTGGCATCCAGCCCCATCAATGTATCATTTTGTGGTGAATCCCGACAGGTTTGGTTAGTCCGTCGAGAATCTAGGTTGGCACATTCAAAGGTATTTCGAACGACCAAGGTATTGGCACCCTTTTGTTTATCCAGCTCCACGAGTAAGTAGAAGCGGTAAGAAGAAAAAACTGAAATCTATTTCTAAAGTAGTTGTAAGCTTTGAAGCCCACTTTGAACAGGGACGTACAAAATAATGTGACGGGCGCGTCCCGCCGCCGCGTTATTTGCTTCAGTTTCTTTTGCTTTTACTTCTCTAGTTCGGTTGTATTGTCTATCTTGAGTCATCGAGGCATATTCATACCTGAAGCCTGAGTTGTGCATAGCGTAGATGGCAAAATACACGTCGTCGTCACACTTTGTAGCCAGTGGCCACAAACTAAGTTCTTAAGTTCGGTCTTGCCTCGGTTCCATCTCGCTGTTCCAACGTTCATGTCGCACACTCGAGTTCAATTGTTGATATAAAGCTTGGGTGTTCGATTATGGCCGGATAACGGACGAAGTCCAATTCTGTACAAATGGACGCACAATGAATCCGAAGAGTAGGATGATCAGATATGCTAGATAAGGCTTCGGTTAGACACAAACTTGAACGGAGGGCAGGCAGGCGTACTTGTCGAGAGAATCTGTCGAATGCACCAGCAATCAGATACACCATTTTGCCACCACTCCAAGGTTTTGCGGCTTGCTTCCGTTTGATTCATTCGAGTTTATCTAAATCGAATGAATTCTCAGCGACGCGATACGACAGAGTTTGGCTTTGAACCTACATGTTGGCTTAAGGTGTGCCTGAGAAACCATTAGGTAGTCGCTGAATGGATTCTTCGCTAATGGCCCTTATTCACGCTGTCTACCATCGATGACGCATGTGAGTCGATCCTGCTGAATGACCAAAAGTCGTACTAGATAAGAGCAAAACGTGCCAGACGCGCGCCCACCCGATATCATCCATCCGCAGGGAAGTAGTAATGAGTCGTACGTGAAGAGTGAAAGTCGGCTGTCGATGTCCTCGGCGGGGATTATTTGGATTTGGCGTCGTATCAGATCATCGAATGTCCATGTCCATTCTCGTTGTGGGTGTTTCTGGCACTATATCGCTGATCGACGTCTATTCAAGCGTGATTCAACCATATCGAGCATGATGGTTTAAACAGAGACTTACGATATGGGTATATGCCTCTATCTTGTCACGAATGAATGCGCGAGGTAAGGATATAGAAGTGCTGAGTGGGGAGCAAAGAAGAGAACTGGGGCTTCAAGTCAGAAGACGTCAAGCGCACCTAGAAAAGTATCAGTAAGGCGCCAACCATGATATCCTGACATTCGTACTTTGATCAGCTCTATCCTGTAAAACAAAAGAAGAAACAGGAGGGAGTCATGGAACCCCAGATGGTTGAATGTGTCAGATCAGTGAGAATGCCTGTCCACCATCATCATCTGGGCCGCAGGAAAGGAGTGCCGAATCGTGTGTGAATGGTCGAAGCAGGGCATCGACGTCCTGGAGACCACTAGTGAACTGATTGGGGGTCGATCATCTGATTGAACCAACCAATTGCTGATCACTGTCAGATAGTCATGTCGTCGTCCACAATCGACTGTGCTCAACCATGGTTTAACGACACTGCCAGTAGTATGATGGTTTTAAAAAAACTCACGGCCCGAGTATTTCCATCTATTACGAATGCGCATGGCAAGGATATGTGATGTGCTGAGTGGGGAGTAAAGCGCACTTGACAAAGTATCACTAAGACACCAGTTGTCTGACCACAAAAAACACGTGCAATCATCCATCTGGGCCGAACATGTGGAACGTGATACGATTCGAAAGTTTTGTAAAGCAGGAAAGTAAAAGTAACCGCTGTCCGAGCTTAGACGGCCGATAGCCCCAAGGATTTTACAAACATCATATCCATTCGAGATCTATCATCTATCTGAGCATAATGAAGAAAGGAGGAGACGTGGCACTGTGATTGCACTGTGATATCTGCCATCTGAACTTGACTCGCACGAATGTGGAAATCATGATTGTGAAAACGAATCAAGTTTGAGGGAAATAACGGATGGGGTGCGAGGAACTGAAAAGAAGGAGCAGCATTGAATTGATGGCAATGATTCGTGAACTTGACACACCAGGGGTTTCGACATTTTACCACATTTTGCCACTAGTGAGATTCCTGGTCAACCGGTCATCACTATATTACCCATCTGACTCATTTGCACAGGAAGTAATTACATACAGACGGGCAGAGAGTGGGCAGTGCGAGTGTGATGGCGATGGTAGTAAGTTAATATTTAGGAGATGATCAGAGGGCGTGGGCAGCGTTGCTGTAAACACTGTCACGTTCTCAATAGGGACCCAGGTAGATCGAAGAAGGAACGACTTGTCTTCCTTCTCTTTTGGTCTGACTAGGAGAGACTAATCAGAAATTGAGTTGTGGGATAGAGCTATGGATTTCGGGGTAGCTCCAGTATTTGAAGTAAACGGGTGGTAGAACAGCATCATGATAATCATTGTGGCATGATCAAATGGGACCAAGTTGTTCCATAAGAGCGGTCAGGTGATGCCACCGAGGCTGAGAGAATTCACAAGTTCAAGGCACGAGGGCTTACAAAGAATGAAGTCTACGTGACGACACAGCTTTTCGAGTTCTCTCACCCTTCCAAGTTGCTTCGTACTACCACGTAGTACTTGCAAGTCCTCTACTTGACTACACTCTCGTTTCGTCGCACCGGCCCTCCACTCCCTCAAAGCAGCCAGCGTCTCGTATAAGTGTTTCATTAAAACCTTCTATGGACGATTAGTTATTTTACTCGACGCATTTTGTTCGACTCTGACAGAATTCTTATGAAAGAATTCTGAACCGTGAGCTGCTGTGGCCCACCCGCCCTCACGGCTCATCATGGACTTTCTCCGCAGGATCGAAACGATGTTTCGGGTTTGAGCCCAAATAGCCTCACACTACCATTAATACTATTTGTACTGAATCAGATGTCATTCCGGACCAATAGAATCTGATTCCTTGCTTGCTAACACGAAAAGTGTACAGTTACACATAGACAACAAGAATACCCCGAAGTCTATAGTGTTTGCACGTGTTGCATTCGCGTGCAGTGTGAAACTGGTTTGCAAACTTAGATTCAATTGATTTTACTAGATTCACATTTGCAATACTTACTTCCAGGATCTATATCTTCATCACCAAGAACACCCTGAAGTTCGGTATTGGAAATGAGTTGCCAAAATCACCAACGAGTGGATCTTTCCTGATATTCACGTGCGTGAAGCAGGATCAAATATCCATCTCCATCATGCCCGTTTTAGCGATACAAGCGCTGAATGGTGGTATATCTAGCACAAACACTAGATCGTTATAACCCCCAACATATCGCACTCGCTCTCACCCAACTCTCGAATATGACTGTGACCGTAGTCTCAAATGATCCCAGTTGGTGGCCGATAATCAGTTCAAATATTTCTTTCAGCTATTGGATGAGTTCGTCACATTAATTGGTGATGTCTCGATCTAACATTGAACAACGGTTTCGCAGTTGCCGCCGCCATCGTGGTGGTATACGATTGGGGTGAGCAGCACAGTGTTCGAAAACCGCTCATATTCTCATCATATTTCCAGTCCTGACACTTGGACAAGAGGTATGTCGGTGCTGTTTCCAGAGTAGCCAACTTACTAAGAATGGTGTCATAGATTGAACTGATCTGGGTGAGTGACAGAGTCCCATATCCGAGTCAGAAGAAAAACAGGCGAATACAATGAATTCGCGACAGAGGCAACGCTGGTCTCTCATGACTGTCATGTATTTGGTTGTTCGTACCTCATATTATGCTATAGCGTGGTTGGCAAGTTGTGCTAACTTCAAAATGTTCTAGATACGCTATATTGGAATACCATATTCTGTGTATGTGTTTGAGGCCAACAAGTTGGCACTGTACTAATAGCACATCTCTCGTTATCAGTTTCACCGCTCTGGGTATGTCTCATATGCACTGTGTTAGATTATTCTGACCGGCCGCACACAGTAAATATGCCATTGGTCTCGCTGGTAGATGCAGTGAGTATTCCGCAATCATCTCATTCCTATCCAATGAATACACTCATATGTAGGAGTGAGTGAGATTCTGACCATTGAACTTGGCTCGATATAATGACTCGATAGGTGTGAGTTCGAGCGTTTGATACTAGTACGAGAGTGATCACTAATTGGATGTTTCAGGTAGTAATATTGTGTACTACACAATAGATGGGATAAATGTGGTCGTAACTGCCATGCTGGGTGGTGAGCTGCAATATCTCAGTGATATTGACGCGACTGAAATACGATGCAAGTCATCATGATTACTCGATTGCATGCCATGTATCAGAGATCTAAGAGGATGCTTATCTTCCTTGGTATTATCTTCCTGGCTGTTAACATCGCCTGCGGAGTGCTCACGGCAATAGGACTCAAGGATACTGTAGGGGGTAAGCTTTGCTTGTTGACTTGAAGAATACAGCTCATTGGAAGAACACCAGAGGAATGGATACTCTCTGGCACATATATGTGCGATTATGAATCTGAGGGGGATAGCCAGCTTCTGGCATCGATGGTTTGGATGCTCAACATTGTTTGGGAGGTCCTCGCACTGTGTCTTTCAGTCTGGATTGCTATAAAACATTTCCGTGACCTGCGACGACTCAATCCATCGACAGGATCGACCATAGGGGACTGTTTCAGAGTGCTGATAAAATCTCACGTGCTTTATTTTGCAAGGTGAGCTTGTAATGTAAATGCGGCCGTCTTTTTCAGCTCAAGTTCCACATGTGCTAGCTTTGTTTGCGTCTCTTGCCTCGAGCTTGTTAGTCTCTCTCCAACCTTGGTGCGTCGACCTGTCGCCGACATCTTGTAACCACTGTTATCATTTCTGTAGAATTCATATTCTTCGGGAGTTTTTATGCTCTATGGTGTTGTTGGAATTTTATTGAACGTGCAGATGTTTGTGTTGGGACCACGTCTTATCCTTAGCGTTCGAGAGTATAACGCTGAGCTCGTGGCCAACTCCGACGCAGAAACTAGCATGAATTCGATTGTCTTCCAGGAGCATGTACAAATATCAACTAGCAGTACTGTGTAGGGAAATGCTTGCCGAGTGTTCTGCAGGGAGGAGAAATGTGGTCAAGGATCTGTCGTGCTATTTATTTAAGTTATGCTGTTTCAAAGTATATTTAAGACGAGGCTTATATAGACAAACTCAAAATCAAAAAAAAATAAAAAATTGTCCATTGAGAGTGATACTCTATGTAGGACAGTACTATCTAGTCTTGGAGCCCCGTGCTCCATGCTCTCCCTCGGGATTCGCAAATGCACTGGTGTAGGGCGTACCCCCACCAGTCTGCCGTTCCTGCCGGCCATTTAGATGGGCAATTGAATAAGGAAGAGACGACTATAAGTAAGTATTGCATGAGGAGTGGTCTAACATGAGAGGGAATAACACATGCTCAGCCACTTGCGCAGACCAAACAGAGATCGGGTGAGGTATGCAACATAAAGGTAAGTAATCCGGGGCAGGGAAGCGCGAACATGCTTCGAGGCCTTGAGACAGGGTTGGTGTGCACTATGTGCGTCAATGGTTACTTTGGTTTGTTGGTTTAGACCCCAGGCAGTGCCGGTGATCTCGTGTGAGCGAGCTGATGTTTTGATATTAGGTGAGAGTAGGTTGTTGGGTATATTGAATGATTATGGCGGATTAATGGGAGTCTAGGGTAGGTGTGTCTTGCGATGATCTATACTGGGATTGTCAAACTGCTTAAGAGGTAGGCATACGAAGTTCACCTAGCGTGGATTTCAGACAATGTGTCGCATTCACATATCTTGCTAGATGGGGGATGGTGTCCAGGTCTGCTAGAAGACATGAGAGGGAGTTGGATTTTCTTCCTAGTGTGCAGGCTAAAATGTGGTGTTTGTGCTGATATTGTGGGCATTCAAACAGGTAGTGTTGGACTGTTTCTTCTATCTGCGGGCAGTGAGGGCAATCTGGGGCATCAACCTTGGTGAGGCGAAATAAGTGCTGATTCAATGGGATATGATGGGTGCGGAGACCGAGGATGAGGCCGGTGAGACGTTTGGAGTAGGAGGAGGTGAGTTTGATGAACGAGCGATTAAGGATAAGTGGGTCGATGTGTTGGATTCACAGATACTGGGGGGAGGTGGGCCAAAGATCAGCCCATCTGGTGTGTGTCTGGGCACGATGTGCTTACTTAAGCGCTGAAAGACTAAGCAGTAGTGAGCCATTATGAAGAAAACGGGGAAGGAGCGCACAGGGACTGGTGCAATGCTGCCCTTCCACTGCTGTTTTTGCTGCCTTGTCTACCTCCTCATTACCATGTACTCCTTCATGACCAGGGACCCATCTGACTGTGACATTATAGTTAGGATTGGCGTGCTTGATTCTCCTCATTATTCTCTGAAATTTGGTCGCTAAATATGAACCTGGATTAGATTGGAAACTCTCACTGGATAGAACCGCTGCTTGGTTGTTGACTGAGATGGAGAGTGGGAACGTTAAGTCCTGCTCTGTGGCAATGAGTTTGGCTGCCAGGGTGAGTCTGACCATTTCTGCTTCAAACACTGTGTGCTCCTTGTCTGTGCCCAGATAATACTGGAGGGTGCGTGGTCGTTCTCCCACTCTGAAGAGAATTGCTGCTGCTCTGATGTGGCCATTGTGCCCCGACCCATCGCTATATACCTGAATGTGATCCTGTAGCTTGACGTGTTCTGCTATTGCATCTTTGTGGGATGCTGCGATGTGCATTTTGTATGGACAAAGGGAAGTAGGTGCCCGCCGGGCCGGGATGAGGGCCTCTATTTCATTCGGTTTGATCTGATAGAAGTGGGTGAGGCGATGGAGGGATGAACAATGTGACGAGACGAAGTGGTTGGCGGCTTTCCTGAGGGGGGTATATAGAGGGTGGGTGTCCGGGTGGGCAGCAAGTCTGACTACAGTGCGATAGCATGTGTTCTGTAACAGAAGGGTCATTGGGAGGAGGTTGGCATGTACTTCTAGGACATCAGTGGCCGTACTCCTCATGGCACCCGTTATGGCTATAGCGGCGATACACTGAATGGAGGTGAGTTTCTTGGCTACTCCCAGTGAACCTCTCTGTAGTGTGTTAGTCCCTTCGTGGTAGGCCGGTGTGAACCATAGGTCCGCTGCATACAGCATTTTGGGGACTGCTGTGGCCTGATAAAGCTGTCTCATTAGGTGGAGGGGGATACCTTTGGACATGGTGGATAACCGTCGGAGTTGCATGACATACGCCAGTCCCTTGGCAAGGGCGTGATCCACCTGGGCTTTCCAGCGAAGCTCTTGATCCAGGATGACGCCCAGGAAATGATGGGTGAAGGTAGGGCGAATGACAACTCCTCGAAGGTGCAGGTCTGGTCGGTCTCGCTTTCTATTCATGGAAAAATTGATTAGTGCGAACTTGTTAGTCCCAAACCTGGAGTTGTGGTCCCGTGACCAGTCGAAACCACCACCAGGGCGTTCTAACATGTCCTTGAGGATATGGTGAGTGTCTGTGAAGTCCTTACCTATGGCCACTAGAGCTGTGTCATCTACAAAGGCAAGGGTGAGTTCAGTGAGAGAATCGCATCCTCGTCAAGGTTTAGCGATATCAACTAGGTCAGCACTGTAGATAATGTAGAGAATCATGGACAGGGGATCACTCTGTCCTATACCATTGTTGATATCTATCCAGTCAGACATGTATCCATCGAAGCGCAGCTGCATCTTGCGTCCAGTGAGTACTTGCTCTGTGAAGTCGACCGGTGGGAGGCGGTGTGCTCGCATGTTGTGGAGCAGTTGTTGGGTGACTGCATTCAGGAATGCCCCCTCGATATCCAAGAAGAGGATGGAGGCAACCTTATGGGATCACCATGCATTTTTAATGGTATCTTCTGAGCCCCTTCAGTGACAAATCCCGTATTATACGGGTCACCCGACCTACATGATATCCCGTGTAATACGGGCCAGCGGATTATGGGCCGATGTTATGTATATTCCCGATGTTGACGGGTGGGCCGGGAGAAAGATTATTTCCGATGGAGACGGGTGGGCCCATCTATGCTGATGTTATATATATCATTGATGATAGCGGATGGGCCGGGAGAAATAGTATTATGGAGATGGGTGGGCCCATGTGGGTAATATGTAGAGTAGGATTGACATTATATTATAGACCTGAGGAGAGATATATAGCAAATAGTATTATATAGACGGGTGGGCCGACGTATTAGTATTATTTTGTAGACGGATGGGCCGAGGGAGCGGTGAAATGTTTATTAGATAGATGGGTGGGCCAAGGGTGAGGTGAATTATATATTAAATAGACGGGTGGGCCGATGTCAGGCAATATTAGATAGACGGGTGGGCCCAGCTACATATCATATAGACAGATAGGCCGAGGTATTGGTATGCTATATCCACGAAAGCGCGGAAAGAGAACCAGAGAGCTGCCTCGTTTCGACTCAGACTCAGCGGCGAGTGATACTGATAATGATCACAGTCACGTTTCGCCACGATGCTTGTCACCAAGGCACTCGGCCCAATACCTACCATCAACCACCGAAACAAGATACAAGAAAGCATCAATACACCATGTCTGACATTCACCGAGTACCGAGTACCAAGTACTAAAACCCAAAACCCAAAAGCTGAAACGCAAAACGCGAGCCCCGAACCCCCAGACTCGAGACTCAAGAGACTTGAAACTCAAAATTCAAAACTCAACTGGAAACTTGTAGATTTTTACGAGTTTCGAGTGTCGAGTGAAGAAAATTCAAATGTAAGATGATATACATTCGTGTCATCTCGAAATACCAAGTACTGAGACCCGAGACCCTAGAACCGAGAGTCGGCACTCGGCAGTCGGTGAAATGAGTACAGAAATACATAAAGTACATTAGATTCAAATTTTGACTTGTGAATCACGAGTCTCAAGTCTCGAGACTCAAATCACCGAGACTGACAACTGAGTACTGACACCCAACACCCGACTCCTGGAATTCGGCAATCAGCAATCAGCACTCAGCACTCGGCACTCGAGATGAAAGACTGGAAACAAAAAACAAAACTCAAAATCCGAAACTCGAAAGTACTGACTACCCAATCCCGAGTACCGAGTACCAAGTGCCGAGTGCCGGCACTCGGTACTCGGCACTCGGCACTTGAGACGAAAGATTTGACAACACTCGAATGTCGAGTACCGAGACCCGAGCCCCGAGACCCGGCACTCGGCACTCAGCACTCGGCACTTGGCACTTGAGACGAAAGATTCGACACAACACTCGAATGATTAGTACCGACTACCGAGACCCGGCACTCGGCACTCGGTACTCGGCACTCAGCACTTGAGACAAAAGATTCGAGACGAAACTCGAATGTTCAGTACCAACTGCCGAGACCCGGCACTCGGCACTCGATACTCGACATTTGAGTTTTGTGTGGAATCTTTCGTCTCACATGCCAAGTGCCGAGTACTGAGTGCCGAGTGCTGGGTCTGAGGGTTCGGGTCTCGGTACTCGAGACGAAACTCGAATGTCGAGTACTGAGTACCGACACCCGGCACTCAGCACTCAGTACTCGGCACTCGGCATTTGAGACGAAAGATTCCACACAAAACTCGAATATCGAGTACCGACTACCAAGACCCAGCACTCGGCACTCGGCACTTGGTACTCAGCACTCAGCACGTGAGACGAAAGATTCCACACGAAGCTCGAATGTTGAGTACCGAGTGCCGAGTGCCGGGTCTCGGGGCTCGGGTCTCAGTACTCGACATTCAAGTGGTGTCGAATCTTTTGTCTCAAGTGCCGAGTGCCAAGTGCCAAGTGCCGAGTACCAAGTGCCGAGTGCCGGGTCTCGGTAGTCGGTACTCGATATTCGAGTTTTGTGTGGAATCTTTCATCTCAAGTGCCGAGTGCCGGGTCTCGGGGTTCGGGACTTGGGACCCGGGACTTGGTACTCGGTACTCAGGACTCAGGACTCAGCACTCAGCACTCGGTAGTCAGTATATGGTATTTTGCATATATCTTGCTCAAATCATATCTATTTAAGACTATCTAAATTCTGATGAACTCCTGAGATCTAGGGCTGTATGCATGTCAATGCCCAAAAGCATCGAGACCCGACATCAAAAATATGAACAGCATCAAGCTTCTGATGCCAAAATTCACCCAGTATATAGTATTTTGTTCATATCTCACTCAAATCACATCCATTTGAGATGATCTAAATTCTGACGGGCCCCTGGGAGTGAGGGCTATCTAGGTGTTGATGCCTGGAAGCATCGGGCACTCGGCACTCGGAACTCGGCACTCGGCACTCGGCACTCAGCACTCGGCACTCGGGACTTGGTACTCAGCACTTGGTAGTCAGTATGTGGTATTTTGCATATATCTCACTCAAATTATATCTGTTTCAGACAATCTGAATGTTGCCACACCCCTGAGATCGAGGGCTATCTACATGTCAATGCCCGAAAGCATCGAGACCAAACATCAAAAACATCGAAAGCATTGAACCTCTGATGCCAAAATCCACCCGGTATATAGTATTTTGTTCATATCTCACTCAAATCACGTCCGTTTGAGATGATCTAAATTCTGACGGGCCCCTGAGAGTGAGGGCTATCTGGGTGTTGATGCCCGGAAGCATCGGGCACTCGGGACTCGGGACTCGGGACTCGGGACTCGGGACTCGGTACTTGGGACTCAGCACTTGGTAGTCAGTATATGCTATTTTGCATATATCTTGGTCAAATCATATCTATTTAAAACTATCGAAATTCTGATGAACTCCTGAGATCTAGGGCTATTTGCATGTCAATGCCCGAAAGCATCGAGACCCGACATCAAAAACATCGAAAACATCAAACTTCTGATGCCAAAATCCACCCGGTATATAGTATTTTGTTCATATCTCACTCAAATCACATCCGTTTGAGATGATCTAAATTCTGATAGGGGTGTGGCAAAATTCAGATTGTCTGAAACAGATATGATTTGAGCAAGATATATGCAAAATACCATATACTGACTACCGAGTGCTGAGTACCGAGTACCGAGTACCGAGTCCCGAGTCCCGGGTCCCGAGTCCCGAGTCCCGACTGCCCGATGCTTCCGGGCATCAACACCCAGATAGCCCTCATTCTCAGGGGCCCGTCAGAATTTAGCTCATCTCAAACGGATGTGATTTGAGTGAGATATGAACAAAATACTATATACCGGGTGAACTGTGGCATCAGAGGTTCAATGCTTTCGATGTTTTTGATGTCAGGTCTCGATGCTTTCGGGCATTGACATGCAGATAGCCCTAGATCTCAGGAGTTCATAAGAATTTAGATAGTCTTAAATAGATATGATTTGAGCAAGATATATGCAAAATACCATATACTGACTACCGAGTGCTGAGTCCCGAGTACCGAGTACTGAGTACCGAGTACCGAGTGCCCGATGCTTCCGGGCATCAACACCAAGATGGCCCTCACTCTCAGGGGCCTGTCAGAATTTAGATCATCTCAAACGGATGTGATTTGAGTGAGATATCAGCAAAATACTATATATCAGGTGAGTTTCAGCATGGGAAGTTCGATGCTTTCGATGATTTTGATGTCGGTCCTCAATGCTTTCAGGCATGCACAATACTACATACTGGTTGTATTTCAGCATCAGGAGTTTGATGCTTTCAATGATTTCAATGTGAGGCCTAGATGATTGTGTTCATTGACATGTGGATAGCCCTTAATGTCAGGAGTGTCACAGAATTCATATGGCCTCACATTGACATATGATGTAATGTAGGACATTCTCAACACATCAGGAGACACATAAAAACACATCATAAGGCACTACATCATGTCTTCAATAGTCATACCTATGTGTAGTATGATAGTGTGATCTCTAATATACTGTTCAGGCTGACACTCATCAAGCATCACAGGTCTATTGTATAGACTTAGAATAAAATACAATAGTTTTAATAGGATAGTCTTAAATTAATAGTCTTCACTTGATAGTCTAATATGATAGTTGATTACTACATAATACATAAGCTGTGAGGGTTAGGATTATTATGGAAGATATGACAGTTATGGTTATTAAGAAAGCTTATATTATGACTAGCAAGTTAAGACTATTGAGTTAAGACAATCATATCCTTAGTATAGTAAGCACTGTCAAAGCTTGTGACCTTCTGGTAACCGTGTGGCAAAATCATATTTTGCTGATGTATATGTTTTGTGATTGTAACTTTCTTGCACCAGTGCACAGTGATTGCCTTGAGGTTCTATGCAGTTGTGACCAATTTCGAGTTTTTTTTGTATTTAGACATACATACCACTGACAGATACTGGTTCAGGGACTGGAACAGTACATTGGAAGCCAATCTATCATATGATACATAGGTGTTATCATAGCAAACCTGATGCAGTCCCTGATGATGTGTTTTTACGTTTCTCCTGATGTTTTAGAATTTTTCCCACACAAGGCTGACAACAAAAACATTGAACCTGCGAAGCTCAGACACACCCAGTAAATAGTATTTTGCTCATATCTCCCTCAAATCATGTCTGTTTGAGGCAAAATATGATCCCCAACATCCCTTGAATAGTATATGCAATATATAAGGATACTAGGACAACAGGATTTATTCCTGTTGTGCCATGTGCTTACCCTTGGTGCAAGGCCTGACATCAAAAACATCAGGAGCATCAAACTTCTGATGCTGAAATTCACTTGGTATATAGTATTTTGCTCATATCTCACTCAAATCACATCTGTTTGAGATGATCTAAATTCTGATGGGCCCCTGGGAGTGAGGGCTATCTGGGTGTTGATGCCCAGAAGCATCGGGCAGTCGGGACTCGGGACTCGGCACTTGGCACTCGGGACTCGGCACTTGGTACTCAGCACTTGGTAGTCAGTATGTGGTATTTTGCATATATCTCATTGAAATTATATCTGTTTCGGACAATCTGAATGTTGCCACACCCCTGAGATTGAGGGCTATCTACATGTCAAAGCCTGAAAGCATCAAGACCAAACATCAAAAACATCGAAAGCATTGAACCTCTGATGCCACAGTTCACCTGGTATATAGTATTTTGTTCATATCTCACTCAAATCACATCCGTTTGAGATGATCTAAATTCTGACGGGCCCCTGAGAGTGAGGGCTATCTGGGTGTTGATGCCCGGAAGCATCGGGCACTCGGAACTCGGAACTCGGGACTCGGGACTCGGGACTCGGGACTCGGGACTCGGGACTCGGGACTCGGGACTCAGCACTCGGTAGTCAGTATATGATATTTTGCATATATCTTGCTCAAATCATATCTGTTTCAGACAATCTGAATTTTGCCACACCCCTGAGATTGAGGGCTATCTACATGTCAATACCCGAAAGCATCAAGACCCAACATCAAAAACATCGAAAGCATTGAACCTCTGATGCCAAAATTCACCCGGTATATAGTATTTTGTCCATATCTCACTCAAATCACATCCGTTTGAGATGATCTAAATTCTGATGGGCCCCTGAGAGTGAGGGCTATCTGAGTGCTGATGCCCGGAAGCATCGGGCAGTCGGGACTCGGGACTCGGGACTCGGGACCCGGGACTCGGTACTCGGTAGTCAGTGTATGGTATTTTGCATATATCTTGCTCAAATCATATCTGTTTCAGACAATCTGAATTTTGCCACACCCCTGAGATTGAGGGCTATCTACATGTCAATACCCGAAAGCATCAAGACCCAACATCAAAAACATCGAAAGCATTGAACCTCTGATGCCAAAATTCACCCGGTATATAGTATTTTGTCCATATCTCACTCAAATCACATCCGTTTGAGATGATCTAAATTCTGATGGGCCCCTGAGAGTGAGGGCTATCTGAGTGCTGATGCCCGGAAGCATCGGGCAGTCGGGACTCGGGACTCGGGACTCGGGACCCGGGACTCGGTACTCGGTAGTCAGTGTATGGTATTTTGCATATATCTTGCTCAAATCATATCTGTTTCAGACAATCTGAATTTTGCCACACCCCTGAGATTGAGGGCTATCTACATGTCAATACCCGAAAGCATCAAGACCCGACATCAAAAACATCGAAAGCATTGAACCTCTGATGCCAAAATTCACCCGGTATATAGTATTTTGCTCATATCTCACTCACATCACATCCATTTGAGATGGTCTAAATTCTGATGGGCACCTGAGAGCGTGGGCTATCTGGGTGTTAATGCCCGGAAGCATCGGGGCACTTGGCACTCGGAACTCGGAACTCAACACTCGGCACTCGGCACTCAGCAGAAAGCTCAGTTGCAATGCTGAAGGCACTGAGGTGGATGAGGGAACACCTCCTGACAGTGATTGAGGATCAACAAGCTGGCATCCATGAAAAGATGGCAGAGATTCAGATGTTCACCGCTGTCCTAATGAAATTGAACCCACAGCGACCAGAGTAGTTCTAGTCCTTCAGTTCAGAATGTTGAAGTCTAAATTCTGTACATGATGCAATAAGTCATGAAAATTACATACTGACTTTCAAATATCTGACCTATTGCTATATGCTGAGTCCCGCATACCAAATATCATGTCCCAAACATAGAGTCCTGAATATCAAGACCCATATATCAAGACCTGAAGCCTGAAGCCCAAGATTCAAGACTTGAAACTTGAAACTCAAACATTGTGATGAGTTGCGAGTTTTGAGTCTCCACTATCAACCATCGAGTCCCAACAATTGAGTCCCGCAGCCCGACTATCGAGTCCTGACCATTGAGTCCCAACCATCTAGTCCTGACTACCGAGTCTTGAAACCCAAGTCCCGACAATTGAGTCCCAAAGCCCGAGATTTGAGTCCCAACACCCAAGGCCTGGCCATCAAGTCCCGACCATTGAGTACCAAGTCCCAAATATTGAGTCCTGAATATCGAGACCTGACACCCAAAACCCGAAGCCCGAGATTTGCATGCCGGAGATAAATTAACACATCCGGGAGTTAGGACATCATTTTTATGTCTACCGTCGGCCCACCTGTATATAATAAATCTTTCACCGCTCCCTCGGCCCACCCGTCAACAAAATAATACCAATACGTCGGCCCACTCGTCTACAAAATAATATTAATTCATCGGCCCACCCGTCTAATATGATATATATCTGGGCCCACCCATCTATGTGATAACAAGCACCCTTGATATACCCGGCTATTTGATACATATCTACCTTGGTACACCCATCTACATAATATCCAACTACCTCGGCCGATCCGTCTATTGAAAATTCATGTCCATCGGCCCACCCATCTACTTTACATATTCCCCACCTGGGCCCACCCGTCTCCATCAGGAATAATAACACTCCCGGCCCATCCGTCACAGTCGAGGATATATCTACCTTCGGCCCATGGTCCGCTGGCCCGTATCATACGGGATATTATGCAAGTCCGTTCACTCGTATAATACGGAGATATGTTACTGCAATATGTGATCTTCTAGGAGGTGAAGGGAGTCGGTGGTGGACTGGCCTGGGCATCTGCTGAAGTGAGTGTTTGGTAGGAGGTGATGGTGCTCTAGGAGGTAGGTCAGTTGGTCCGCGATGACAGCAGTGAGGAGTTTGCAGGTGGTGTTGAGTAGGGCAATGGGACGGTAAGCCTTCGGAACCATGTAGTTGGGCTTGCCAGGTTTTTGGAGTACTACTGTTGTGAAGGTCTTCCATGGTGCATAATACATTCGCTAAGTGAAGACTGCGTTAAATAAGGAGACTAAATATGGGGTTAGTATGGTGGTGCATTGTTTGAAGATGATGTTGCGAATGCCATCAGGGCCTGGGGCCTTGTAGCCACTGAGCTTGGAGATGGCATGAGCAATTTGGTCTTGAGTGATGGGTGTATGGGGGGCTACTGGGTCTGGGTAGATAAAGTCAGCAGGTATGGAGTTAGTAATAGGAGGAGGGGGAAAGAATGCTTCTGTGATTAGGGTGCTCTTTTCGTTGTTAGTGGTAGCTTCTACAGTGCTGCCATCTGGTTTCTTGGCAGTAAGGGTCGGGATGCGGGATTTGCCACTGTCAGTGGGCTCAGAGGAGACATAGCGATTGGCCATCCATAAGTCATTACCTTCGAGGTCTTCCAGCCAGTCTATCCAGTGCTGCTTCTTAGTTGCAGCTATCTCCTCGGCGTACTGGTTCTTGAGGGTCTTGTATTCCGCATGACAGGGGTGACTGGGTAGACCCCGCATTTGAAAAGACTTACGGCTGAGCTTGCTGACCTGCTTATGACGATCGGAGAGGGTACAAGTCCACAAGCACTTGGAATGAGGGCAAGGTTTGGAGTGCGGGACGCATGCTTCAATCGTGGACTTGATGGTGTGTGTGACATGTTGCGCCATGTTTTGAAATTCATCTGCTGATGCTAGCGGGAGGGGCGGGGCGGGGGCTAGGGCTGTTTCTAAGACTTCATTGAAGTGTTCCCAGTCCACCTCATGCCAGTTAAGGTGTGGGGTATCATCCGTTCGGGGTACTTCTAGCTCGAGTGCTATGAGGATGGGTAAGTGGTCAGTTTTGGGTCCCTGTTTTGCTGGCACAGTGGTGCATGAGATCATGGCGTCAATAGTGCCTTCCGTACCGAAGACATTGTCAGGGCATGTCCAATTTCCCGTGCTTGTGGACTGGAGGGTGGGAATGCCACTGGGGAGGAGCTGTATCATACCATAGTCAGCAATCAAATCAATAAGCGGCGAGAGAGGTTATAATTAAATAGGTGCCGATTGTGTATGTCCTCCCACATGGGGTGATGCTGGTTGAAGTCCTCGAGCCATAGCATGTGATCATCTGCAGTCGGGCGTAAGGTGGCGATGTTTTGGTCTAGGTAGGTGTCCAGGGCGGTGAGGGTGTTTTGATGGGTGCAGTTGTTGTAGATGTTGAGGATGGTGCAGGTGCCGAATTCGCTGGATAACTGTATGATGATCACGTCAGACGAGGAAAAGGGTATTTGGTGCCAGGTATTGGTATCAAGTGCAGTGTTAATGAATGTGATGGCGTGAGAGCGTGTCTGTGGGTGTGAGAGATGGTGAGTAGGGTATAGGACGTGCCAGTGATGACTGGCACATGTATTACGGAGAAAGTTAATATGGGGTTCTTGAATGATTAGGAGGTCCCGGTGTGGGAAACACAACAAGAAGAGAACTCTGTAAAGTACTCTTCAAATGTTGGGTCAAAAGTGCTATGCCTAGCTGCTATTTGACCCTAAAGGATTTCTGTACTAGACTCAGAGCTCAGAGAGTAGAATTATCATCAAGCAAAAGACTGTGATTCAGACTGGTACTGACAGTGGTGAAAGGGAGACATGCTTATGTAAGCAGTAAAAATGCGAACATAAACTAAGGAAAGTGGGTAAGTGAAGGTAAGTAAAAAGGGGTAATATCAGCCCAGGGAAAACTATATTGTCACACCGGTCTATGATGTCCGGGCTGTTCATCAGGGATTCTTGGGCCACTAGTGATGCGTTAAGGTTTTGCTGCCATATCTTGAGGCTAACGGGGTTGTTAGTAGGTTGTTCAGACATTAGGGGGGGATGGTTGGGGGTCTGCACTGGGAGTCGAGTAGGTAGAGGGCGAGGGAGGAGGGGAGACTGTGGGTGTTGAAGGGGTGGTGGTGTTACAGTCAAGTACGCCCCTATTCATTTTCTCTTATTCTTCACTTGTATTACGTCACGAGCCGCATGATGCCGCCGCTAGACTTATCTTTCTTATCTTTCGTCGACTCATTGTATTACATCACGATCGCTATCAAGCCGTCGCTAGGTGATCTATTCTTGTTATCTCTGACTCGTTCTTATCTCTGACTCATTCTGACTTGTATACGCCTGCCCTAAAGGACGTTCTTGTCCGCTATATAAACTCGTCTTTGTATTATGTAGTTCTTTACTTTAATCTTACTAGGTTTTACCTGGAACTTGCTTTCGCTTAAGACCCCCAATCTTAAGTCGTCTGAACCTGATTCAAGTCGAGGACACTCTCCTTGTCTTGTCTTATTGAACCACTGAACTTCGGTATACGCTGAAGCCTTGAAACCGACCTTGGCCGATTACTCTTATCGAGTAGCCATACGTCAGACCTATCCTAGTTCGTAACAAAAGATTAAAGTCTTCACTGATCCCTTGCACCACTACCACGTGTTGCATATTTGAAACCCAGAACGACAAAACCCTGGTCATCACGACAGATAGAACTCCAGGTCCAAACTGACGACATTAACCCCATTGATCGGTGCACTAAATCTAGGCGCTTTACCACCTTTACCACCCTTGAACCCCATGATGTCTTCAAAGCCCATTGAAATCAAGATTGGGACCCCTCCCATCTTTGATGGCGATAGAGACAAGTCTAGAGGCTTCCTCATGTCGTGTAACTCCTACCTCGACATCAACGAGAAGATCTATATAGAGGATAAGCAGAAAATCATTTTCGTCACTTCCTTCATGAACGAAGGGAACGCCCGCTACTGGAAAGAGGATTTCCTCTCCCATGCGCAAGATCCACTCTACAAAAGAACAGATGGAACCATTAAGGGTTATGGGACTTGGGCGGAATTCCTTGCCGATTTTAATAAAGCATTTAAACCGCTTGATCCCGCAGGAACCGCCTTAGCCAAGCTCCGAAACCTGAAGCAAGGGTCCGAGCTCCAGGACTACATTTCAGAATTCCTAATGCTCGCCCAACGCTCTGGAATCCACGACGACGTCTCAAAGAAGCAATTCTTCTTAGACGGATTACACCCGGGACTAACCGCCCGCCTCTTCGGCACAGGTGACGTCTCTGATGACTTTGAGGTAGTCCTATCCACTTGTATCCAACTCAACAACTCCCGCCTCCAGTTGAATGCTATTAGGGCACGTAACCAACCCCAGAAAAAGAACAACTTCGGATCCAGTTGGTACACACCTTCCAGAGACCCCAATGCTATGGTGGTCGATCGACTCACACAAGAAGAATGCACTGAACACTTCCGGACCAGAAAATGTTTTACCTGCCACGTGGTAGGACACCTGTCCAAAGCGTGCCCCCAGAAGAAGAAGAACGGGAAAACCCCAATCCGTCGTAAAGAAGTCGAGAGCAGCGATGATGAAGAAGAAGAAGCAGAAGTCCGCCGTCTCAACGAGGATTTTTGATGTGGAAGACTGGATCAACGTCAGTATCTTCCAATGTACCCATTAGACTTGTACGAAAAGTTGGTGAACAAAAGGAACTTCGAGTTCCACTTTCTCTCATTTCAAAAACTCGTCTAAAAACCGTTGAAACAACCGCAGTCGTCGACTCCGGAGCAGCCGGAACATTCATTTCCGAAGACTTCATAAAGAAGCACAAGATTCGAACCCACACACTCAGTAAACCCTTCAAGGTTACTACCGCCGATGGAAGCTATTCCAAAAGCGGAGCCATTCGCTGATACTGTGTCCTCACCATCAAAATAGATGAACGAACCATGATCGGGAAATTCAATGTCACTCGCTTAGGACGAAGAGACCAGATTCTTCTCGGCATCCCCTGGCTGAAAGCGATGAACCCAGCCATCGACTGGGCCGCTGAAACTCTTATCCTCTCGCGAACCGCGAAGAGTGGTCAGGTCGAAGAAGAAGTTGACAAAGAAAGGAAGAGAGGCGCCCTTCCCCTTCTATTTCAACACGAACCTATTGATCGGACGTGGAAGAACTCCAAATTGCGTAAAGAAGAACCCACCATACCGAACACTCCCCTTTGCTATCCGAAAGCATCCATCGAAGAAGTTATCGATGAAGAAACCCCTATCCCTATTCCCGACCTACTTCCCATCCCAGATGATGATGACGAGACCTTCAATACCAAGGAAGACGTATGGACACAAGAGAACTTTGCCGCACCAGTGCGAGAAGTCTCTCTATACGACCTAGATGACGATGAATTCCTAGTGGAGTATTCTTCCGACGCATCCGAACTTCGGGTTATTACGAACGTTTCTATGGACACTCCCCTCACTTCCGACGGAACCAGCTGTCTGGAACAGAAACCCACGGTCACACCCTTGCCACGGTCTAGCAATTACACGAAAGTTAGTAACAAAGCCCAACAGTTTGCCCTAGCTGCAGGGTTAGAACAAAAGAAGAAAACTTTCGAAGAACTCATACCCTCCTATCTCCACGACTTCGCCGATATCTTCGCCAAGGACAGACTTAACAGTTTACCTCCCGAACGACCCGGTATTGACCATCGTATTGAAACGAAACCCGGATTCATCCCGAAAACATCGAAAATCTACCCTCTCTCCGTCACGGAACGAACTGCTGTCAAAGTGTTCATTGACGAGAACGTACAGAAAGGTTTCATCTCAGAATCGAAATCACCGCAAGCTAGCGGATTCTTCTTTGTCGGAAAGAAAAGCGGAGACCTAAGACCATGCCAAGACTATCAATACATCAATGATTGGACGATAAAGAACGCCTACCCATTGCCACTTCCGTTATCATTGGTTGCACGGTTACACGGAGCCAAGTATTTCACCAAAATGGATGTTCAGTCCGGTTATAACAACATCCACATTCACCCCGATGATAGATGGAAGGCAGCGTTCACCACCAAGTTTGGACTCTACGAACCAAACGTCATGTTCTTTGGTCTTTGTAACTCCCCGGCCACGTTCCAAGCCTACATGAACCGGACCTTCCAACAGGAGATTAACGAAGGTTGGCTGGTGATATACATGGACGATATCCTCATCTTTTCGAATGACCTTGACGAACACCATGAACGAACTCACCGCATTCTGACCAAGATATGGGCTGAGAAGCTCTTCTTGAAACCAGAGAAATGTACCTTTGATGCGCAGGAAGTTGAGTATCTCGGAATGATCATTCGCCCAGGATGTGTCGCCATGGATACTGCTAAAACTGATGGAATCCGTGATTGGCCAATTCCGACCACCGTCAAAGAAACGTGATCATTCCTCGGCTTCTGCAACTTCTACCGGAACTTCATCCCTCATTACTCTGATATCGCACGACCGCTCATTGATTTAACGAAGAAAAACACCACTTTCTTATGGTCAACCCCATGTCAAGACGCCTTTACTACGTTAAAAGAATGTTTTTTGAAACAACTGGTTCTTCGTAACCCTGATCCATCGCGTCAATTTGCAGTCGCAACTGATGCATCATTGGTCGCCACCGGAGCTGTCCTTCTTCAGACTGATGAAAACGGCGTTTATCACCCATGTGGATATCTTTCGCAATCTTTGAACCCGGCAGAAAGAAATTACCAGATCTTCGATCGAGAACTCCTCGCAGTTATCCGAGCGCTGACAGAATGGCATCACTACCTAGAAGGGAATCCTCATCCGGTCATCGTATTCACTGATCATATGAACCTTCTCTATTTCTGCACCGCACAGAAGCTTACCTGTCGCCAAGCCCGATGGCAACTACTCCTTTCCTGCTATGATCTAGAACTCCACCATGTCGCTGGAACCAAGCTTGTTGCCCCTGATGCCTTATCTCACCGTGCTGATCATATCCCCACTGAAAACGATAACGAAGACGTCACCCTACTACCGGACTCCCTCTTTATTCGCCTCCTTGACCAGGAGTTAATGACAACTCTTGCGAACCCTGACCCTGACGATATCGACCCCATTTTCCAAGCCGCCTCTGACGCTTTGAACGGTCTCTGCCTTCCCCCCATGAAATCAGCCCTCTCCGATTGGACGATAAAGGACGATGTCTTATTCTATAAAGATCGTGCCTACGTCCGTCCTGCCGGACGACATGCTATTTTAGAACGAACCCACGATCACACAACAGCGGGCCATCCCGGTCGTTTTAAAACCGAAGAACTGGTAAAACGCGACTTCTGGTGGCCCTCGATGGGCACCTATATCCGGAAATATGTTGAAGGATGCGCCCTTTGTCAACAGATGAAATCTGACACTCATCCTACGACCCCCCCACTCGTCCCCATCCCGTCCTCGGTCTCTACTCCCTTTGCCCAAGTATCCATCGACCTCATCACTGATCTACCTCCCTGTAACAGTTTTGATTCTATCATGGTCGTGGTAGACCATGGGCTTATGAAGGGGGTAATTCTTATCCCTTGTATGAAAACCATCACCTCGGAAGGAGTAGCCAAGAAGTTTTTCAAATACGTCTATCGTTGTTTTGGACTCCACGAGAAAGTGATCTCCGACCGAGGTCCACAGTTCGTCTCCAAGTTCTCTAGAGCTCTCGCCAAACTATTGAAATACGACATCGCTGCTTCTACCGCTTATCACCTGCAAACAGATGGACAGACAGAACATCTAAATCAAGAACTAGAAACCTATCTTCGCATCTATTGCCGTAACAACCCAGAAGATTGGGTCGAACACCTCCCTATGGCCGAATTTGTCCACAACCATAGAAAACACGATTCTCGAAACGCTTCCCCATTCCGCCTCATGATGGGATACGAGCCACGAGCTCTCCCTCACGTACTCCCCGAATCCACCGTCCCTGCAGCAGAAGAACGACTCCGCCTTCTTCAGAAGATGCGTGAAGAAGCTATCTCCTGTCACAATCCCGCAATGCAACGAATGGCCGAACGATTGCATGGAAAGAAGTACCAACCATGGAAAATCGGAGATAAGGTTTGGTTATCAGGAAAGAACCTCATCACACAGCTACCATCACGGAAGCTCGCCCCAAAACAATACGGACCTTTTACCATCACCGCAGTACTATCCCCGATCACGTTCACACTCCAGTTACCCACGCAATGGAAAGTTCACCCCACGTTCCACGCTTCTGAACTATCATCCTATCACGAAACAGAAATCCACGGCCCTAACTTCCACGATCCACCACCTGATATCATTGATAATGAAGAAGAATACGAAGTCAAAGCAATCTTATCGCATAAGGGAACGGGTAAATGAAGACGCTATCTTGTATCCTGGAAAGGATATTCCTCCGCCAGTAACGAATGGATTCCCCAAGAGAACCTCGATAACGCCTCTTCAATCCTCGCCGCTTATAAGAAAGCTCACGGATTATAAGAACCCCTAGAACAATTATCATGTCTACCCACTCCCAACGTATTCAAACTCTCGAAATCTGTCTCATACAACTCCGCACTCTCATCTCTCATATCGATATCATGACCGAAACCCTTGCTTCCCCCACCGTAACTTCAACCACGTTAACCAACGACTCTGATTCCTCGTCCCACTATTTCGCTGTCCTTGACGATATTGAAACCAACACGATATTCGAATCTGCCCTCCTCTCTGAACAATACGCTATAGAGATTGATAATCTCCTCGCTGAACGAGGAGCCCTCTCCAGTACCCTCCTCATTAACATTATCCGAGCAGCTAAGCTCGTTGAACGCACCTCCGAGCTCCTTAATGATGAACATATCAAAACGATCTTTCGTCATCTTCATATACGTATTCGCAACACGGCAGTTCGCCTCATGCCTCCCACTACCAAAGAGATTGTTAGAGAGGCCATCCATATCGTCACAGAACAAATTGCAAATAACCCAGTCGCCCGACCACCATCACCCCACGTCGCAATTCCCATCCCACCTCCGGTTGAGACAACTCCGGTTGAGCACGCGCCTGATACTATCGTTCCTCCTCATGTACCTAGCATACCGATTGCTACTGCGTCTAACAACACAGCGGCGCAACCTGCTCGTATCTATCCTACCCGCCAACACCAATCTAAACTCAAGAGGGAACTCTCCGTCTCCCCTACCACTCGTAACTGCATCCTACGTTCCAAAACACCATCCCCCCCACCTCAGACGTCCACCGTCACCATCGTAAAGACTGAGGATTGCGACAACTTCATATGTCGCAATTGTAACCTTATCGGTCATCGCCACAAGAACTGCCCCACATACTACTGTCGCGTATGTCGCAACCTAGCGCCAGGGCACTTATCGGCCTTTTGTAAAGACCTCCACGGAGAAAAGGTTATCCCTTTAGTTTGGACGGACACCGGCTTTTATGATGCTCTCTCTAGATGGGAAGCTGATAAAAATGCAGCACTTGAGCAAATCTCGCTCGAAGAAGACGAGAGAATGTTCTCTCAGTGCGCAGGAGACCGCAATGATTACGAATACGACCATAACTTTGAATGTTGAAATCGGTGACTTCAACGATAATAACGGGGTAATGTTACAGTCAAGTACACCCCTATTCATTTTCTCTTATTCTTCACTTGTATTACATCACGAGCCGCATGATGCCGCCGCTAGACTTATCTTTCTTATCTTTCGTCGACTCATTGTATTACATCACGATCACTATCAAGCCGTCGCTAGGTGATCTATTCTTGTTATCTCTGACTCGTTCTTATCTCTGACTCATTCTGACTTGTATACGCCTGCCCTAAAGGACGTTCTTGTCCACTATATAAACTCGTCTTTGTATTATGTAGTTCTTTACTTTAATCTTACTAGGTTTTACCTGGAACTTGCTTTCGCTTAAGACCCCCAATCTTAAGTCGTCTGAACCTGATTCAAGTCGAGGACACTCTCCTTGTCTTGTCTTATTGAACCACTGAACTTCGGTATATGCTGAAGCCTTGAAACCAACCTTGGCCGATTACTCTTATCGAGTAGCCATACGTCAGACCTATCCTAGTTCGTAACAGGTGGTGGGGGTGGTGAGGGGAGTGGGTGTCGACTGTCGGGTTTGGGGGAGGGGGAGGGGGAGGGGAATAGGCTGGAAGTTGAGGATGGATTGTTTGGTGGGTGGAGGGGGAGTGGGGGTGTCAGGAGCGGTCAATTGAAATGGGGTAGAAATGAGGTGAGGCATGGTGGAGGGAGTCAAGGGTCTGGGTGGATGAGTAACAAGGGTCCATAGAGAGTCTGCGGGGAAGAAAGGCATCTTATTCTCCAGGTACATGTTGTCGAGGGCTTTACAGCGATGGGTGAATTCTGGGCATTTGCGACTCTCCAGCTGGTATGGGTCTCGCCGAGGAGTCGAGGTGGGTTTCCAGTAAGATTCATCCAGTTGGTCCTCGGAGCCAGCCTGCTAACTGCTCACTATCCAGATCTACAATCAACCCTCCATTACGGAGTCACTGGATGGATTGAACAGATCCTGTGGGAGTGTTGCCGGAGCAGATTTCGGTTAAGGTGTCAGAGAATCGTTTGGCAATTACGGTGTTGGTGGCGTCTGGTGGGAAGAGGGAGTGTCCTGGTTTTGGGTCAATTAAGATTTGCTTGGCTCGAATCGAGGCCCTGGCCGCTGCTTTGTCGAAGGAGGGAGGGAGGTTTGAGGCGGCAATGGAACTGTAGGTGGGTTGAGGCATGGGAGTGGGGTTTGTCTGTGTGGGTGGTTGGCGTTGAAGGAGCTGCGTGGACATATTGTTAAGGCGGTCCTGGGTGAATTCAAGAGAGGGAGTGAGGAGTGTGTAGGAGTTGTTGCAATCTTCTATCGACTCATAGAGTGTGTCCACCGCTTCTTCAATTCGTTCAGCTGCTATTTGAAATTCATTCTTCTTCTCTTCTTTCTCCCACTCAATAGAGTCACAGAATTTCGTGGACTGCTCTAACATGTCTCGTAGGTTTTCCACAGTGGAATGAACGGCGGCTACTTGTGGCGCAATGGCTGCAACCACACTGTTCACGATGCTGGACGAGAGGGCTTCTGAGAGATGCTTGGTGGTGAGTTCAGCGACAACTTCAGTGATTTTGGATGCGGCCTGTCATTTGAGAATGAAGGCCACCACCTGAACGGCATTGGTGACAGAAATCGGGATGGGCTTGATCATCTGGATTATTTGGAAAAGGATTCCTGCCAGGTGCAACAGGGTAAGAGGTTCATCAGCCTGGCGTAACAGGACACTAGCTAGATACTTCTCTGCGGATTCGGTGTTCGTTACTGCACCTGGAAGTGCTTCTATATCTTCCTGGGGCAGGGGGCTCCTTGAAGAGTTGGCATTGCGGGTGGCTGGAGGGCCTGATCCGCCTTTTGGACTCTTCTTTTCTGGCGCTTTTATTGGCGCCATAGTCTATAAATGTTAGTATCCAAATGTTGTTTTTTCGGGTTTTTAATTGTTTTTCTTATTGGTATCGAGTCGGTTGGTGACGCCATTGGGTGACGTTGGCGCCGTTGAGCGCGTTGTTCTGGTGTGGTGTCTGGGGTCCTGGTTTGGGGTGCCACTTAGTGTGGGACTAAGAGGCGATCAACTCATTTCTTGTTGTATCACTACTGGAAGTCAGTGAACCGCCCGCCCACACTTGCACCAAGTGGCAAGCTGAAATTATCCGCCGGAACATCTAGCAACCAACGCAGTCTTTGATGCCCAGACAACTGATTCTACGTGTTTGCAGAGTTCTGTTGTCTGAGCACACAGATGATGAAAAAGTGACCGAGAGGCATGAACCCCGGATGGCTGTAACTCATTGGTGCTCAGAGGCGTATCCATCCATCTGGGCCATGGTGAAGGAACAGGAATGAATCACGCAGACTTGTAGTTCGACTGTATGCCTCTATCATGAACAAGCATGGCAAAGAGATGATGTGTGCTGAGTGGGGAGTAGAGAATTAGAGAATCTGGGCTCACTATCAATGAGACACTGACCACGATATTTTGATATTGCATCTATACATATGTTGATTGGACCCGCGCCATCGCAAATTTTCGCCCAAGCGACTGCAAATTGTGCATCGCGTTTGCATCCTTGCGATGATCTGTTGAAGCCCATCCTGTCAAGCAAGACCATCAGATTAAAATACAGATCGATATACATACATATAGTATTCACCATCTGGACCAAACGAATGGAAAGCGAGGGGGCTGGAAAGTAGAAGTAGTGCGTCTGAGTTCAGACAACTGGTATAGATAGCTCAAGGGTTCCACAGCATAGTCAGACTCTCACCTTCAAAATTGCAGACTGTCCAGGCAGAGCACCCTTGCCATTCAAGGGTATTTCGCGCGACCAAGGAATTGGGACCCTTTTGTTTATCCAGCTCCACAAGTAAGAAGCAGTAAGAAGAAAAACTTCCGTTCTATCCATACGAAAGTAATTGTAAGCTTTGAAATTGAAGTTCAAGCTTAAGAATCTTGAATGCATGATGGAGTTGGCAGGCAGTCCAAATATGGGCGCCAATCCCCAACTCGCCTGACCAATTTGAGTTCCATCTTTACTTCTTATCTGAAGGAAACAACCTCGTCCTATCTCTGTGAACCTCTTGTTGATGGCGGAATCATTGATCGCATTCTGGGCACTACAACCACAGCATAAAGTACATTTGGAGAAGGCAAAATCATCGGGCAATCACGACATAAAGCACATTTGAAGAAGGCAAAATATTGGGGAACGGCATCCAAACTTGAACACACCTAATCTTCTGTCACCTGCATCGCTTGGGCATCAAACTCTTGGCATGTTCGTCTGCAAAGTCTTCATCGGAGGAGAACTCGGTTGCCTGTGGATGCAGCAGCAGGCAACAAATCACCATGAGCTGCAGAAAACTGATGAAAGACACTGCAATGAGTATAAGCTTCAGATTCAAAGTGTGACCATCGAAAAGATCACCCATGCCGACGGACAAAGACACACCATCGAACACGACTGTAACGTGGGGATTGAGATGATCACACCTGACATCGGACACAGTGAAATGCCAAAGACCACGAACAAAGTAGATGGGGTCACCCCGTACGTATTTGAGGCCATCGACCTCGGCACCGTTTGTTGACATCAAAAGAACATATGCGATAAGATGGGGATCGGAAGTGTTTACAATGTAATGCTTGACAGCGTCGATGTTGTATTTCAGATGCGCAGATGTCGGAAGGATGGGTGACGACTGGACCACCTTGCCTGTAACAATAACGAGCAAAATATTGGACGTTCCGTACCACCAAGGACCCAGTCTTGTTGCAATATGACCAAAGACCAGCTCCCAGGTATTGCATCCTCTGATTGAGGGTATCATTGTCTCCAGGTCTCTAGACAACAACCTTCAGCAATGTGGACCATTTAGCAACTACAGCGTCTCCTGAGCATGAACATCTCCTTAGCTGCCTCACTGCTCTGGAGGGGTGATCGTAGTCCAGTGACAAAGCTATAATACCAGATTTGTGCATGGTGACTTTGTAGCAAGGTTTGTGAAGAAAGATGAAATGGTGAGTGATATCAGCAATTTTGGGTGGTGGTTTCCCATGTACCGATATACAGAAATACGTGTCTCATGCAGATAAGTATCGAGCATTGGTGAGATGATTGGCACCTTCGGGGAGTAGTTGGGTGAGGAGAGACAGCTTAAGACATTGACAAAGATATCAGAATGAAGTTGTGTTGGGGATGATCGTAATAGGGCATATGGAGATGTGCGATGATTTCATTGTAGAATGAAGATTATAGCTAATGGAATGTGACTCATGATCAGGAATGAGGCTTGGGCGCTTCAGTTGCGCAGCCTATGCTTGAAGCGAACACAGGGATAACACGTGTAAAACGTACCAGCTCAAACTTCCAGTGCACTTCTGACCTAAACGCCCTTTGACTCTTAGTGCCAATACGTCGTGAGCAACTGAAGAACGTATCATTATAAGTGATGATTGTGGACTTTGTTGGATGACAGCTAAGACGGAGCTGCACCCAATAGTTGAAATACAGAAGGCATCAGCGATCACACCCCACCAGAAATTTGAAGGACATACCGATGTGGTCCTAGGCGCCATACATCTGCCAGGCGGACAACGGATGATAACATGCTCAAGTGATGGCTCGCTGCAGGTATGGAACTTGAAGAGTGGGAAACAGATAGGAGATGACTGGCGGGACGGAAAAAGTGACGCGTGGACCATAGCATTGTCTCTGGATGGGAAGAAAGTGGTTGGCGGGAGTGATGATGGCGGAGTGAGGTTGTGGGACATCGACACATGCAAAGTCATTGCGAAATGGACGGGGCATACAAATATTGTGAGGACTGTCTGCTGGAGTCGAGATGGTCAGCAAGTCTTGAGTGGATCTTACAATGGAACTACAAGACAATGGGACGTGAAGAACGGGGAGACAATCCTCGCACCAATCAAGACAGGGCATGAATGGGTGAACGCAGTCGTCTACTCGCCAGACACGACCATATTTGCAACCAGTGGATCTGAACAACCTGGGAATAACACTGGAGATAACAAGTACTTGGTCAAAATCTGGGACACGAAGACTGGCGAGCTTGTCGCTACTCTCAAAGGACACACAGATTCAGTGTTGTGCCTGGCTTGGACCCCAAATGGAAAAATGCTCATCTCCGGGTCATTTGATGACTCAATCTATGCGCGTCAGTGGCAGTTTGGCACCACAAGAAGGTAAAGGTTAGCGTTGGAGTAGTCAAGTACAACTGATATCATTTTGTTACAAGATGTATAGACGTTGTTTCAGTCTGACTAATTGTTCAGAGCGTTCATTGGGTATTTGGGCGAAAGCCCGCAGGGCTTTTCTGGCCCGAAACAAGGGTCCGAACCTGTGCGTCATCAACAAAAAAACCAAAACCGTGCATAGCATGTAACAGGCCAGCAACAGCCAGTACAAGATGTACAATTGCTACCATCCCCACAAACACATGACAGACTTGTGTTAGGCTTGTCAGTCTCCATATAAGTCCGTGCATGCAACTAAGTTTTATTCATACTCCTACCAGCCTTGTGGCACTAGGTAAACCCTTGTTCAAGTGGTAAAGCTTAAGTTCAATACATGCTACTACAATTATTGTTACAATTGTGCTTCCTGGTGGTCCCTTGTGCATATGATAAATTTATACACATTCCCACCAGTCTTGTTACCCTATTGTGAGGTGATTGTGGGCTCCATTTGATCACGATAATGGGCACATCAAATTGCACTGCAGTAGCTAGAGTACAGAAGGGCAAGTACTAGTACTGAATATGAAAGCGACAATGCAAAGGGAGTCGTGATGTATGATGTGAACCAGCAGAGATGAGAGACAGAGTGAAAGTAAAAGCCACACTATACATAGACAATGACAATGCGAGACAGTACTAGAGGAACTGAGAAGGCGCGAGAGGAGTTGAGGAGGCACAAGAGGAGTCGCGAAGGCGCAAGAGGAGTTGATCGAGAAGGCACAAGAGGAGTCAAAAAGGCGCGAGAGGAGTTGAGAAGGCATGAGAGGAGTTGATCGAGAAAGTGCAAGACGGTGCAGGGAAAATAAAGGGCGGAGGAAGGTTTCTGATGCAGAGCGATGCAGAAGGCTACTAAAAATAAGAAGACAAAGAGAACCAATAAAACTTACATGTACAAGGTAGCAGCGAGGGCACGAGAAGAGTGAATAAAGAAAAGTACTTACAAGGGCGGGTGCTATCAAATGGCAGCTGGTGGAGAGCTAGAATGTAATAGTAACAGGAAAGAGGCGTGATACTTATGTGATAGAGCCGGACGGATCTTTGACGGAGTCAGAACTTCAACATGAATTCTGCTTAAGCTTCAAGTTCGGGGTCCTAGGTGAATGGCTTGACAAAAATTACACAATCGACGCACGTGCTGAGCGCCAAGCTGCTGTCGGCCGAGTTCATGGCTAGAGACGAAGTACCATCCGCATTTAGGCAGTTTTTGCTAAGAGATTTATCAAGAATTTTATTATATAACTTATGGGCCGTCGATTTTACACTTAAGTAGATCTAAAGCAATTGGAGCCTGGAGAAATAACTTAGAACTCGCTGAACTCTCAAGTGACCAACTAGAATATGTGTTATGGTTATGCAGTTGATACTTAGACTGCACCGAATGGATCTGAAAAACCCAAAAATAACTTAGCAAAAACTCCCTATATATAAGACTTCGGTAGTGAGCATGATGTGCATGGAGTTCAAGTGTTTGAGCTCCAGATTTTGATCATACATACTTCTGCACTTCTGTTAATCATTGTACAAACTTCGTACATTTCATGTAGTAGCTTTACATTTCGCACATATCTGCTACAACTTGTATACATGCTACAATCTCATGTGTACCTCTGCGCTTCTGTTAGTTACTTTACAAGCTTCGCACAATTTGTGTACAAACTTTGTATGTCACACATATCTGTTACTCCTTGCATACATGCTACAAGCTCATACATACCTTCTACCATTCTGTTTGGGGTTTGTAAACCATACACAGCAGTAACTGGCCATACACGCCAGTGGTTTTTTTGTTGATGGTCGAGGTGAGCTGTGTTCCCAGATGTTAGGAGTGCAGCGACACATACAGCGAAGCTTTGATGCCCCAAGGTTAGGAGGTGTACTCACCATTCCGTTTTTAGCGGACTGCTGGCATCATGTGGCGCGTGAACGGTTCAAGGACAGGGTTAGCTTGGATATATGGCGCTAATACCAAGGCGTGGTCCCTTAGGTACAGCATGAAGGTGTCTCTGGACCATCTTCCCATGGACTTGACTACATCAAAAGGCACTCCTCTCAGCAAGTACTCCAAGGTACCAACGATTCGCAGCCCATGACCTTTGAGATTCGGTAGGTTTGCTGCTTGCGCTGCAGTAGTGATTCACTTGATGAATTCTTTCTTTGATAAAGGTCGGAGTCCCTTCATGTGTTTCCACGTGAAGAGATGCGCTTCATTGCCTGCTGGGTTGATGCGGAGATGGTTCTGTAGCGCTGTTTTTGGGTCTGATGGGCCATCTTGGGCTGCGCAGTATGTGTCTTCTCCATCAATTGGGGAAATCTTTGTGCTAGGTAAGCGAAATTTTGTGACTGGGAGTCCATTGCGATATTCTGACTCGGATACTGCAGCTCTTGAGATGTGCTTTCTCGGGTCAAAGTCGCCGATGGCTTTGACTGTGAATTCTCCGAGTCTCGCTACCGAGTAAAAGGTGGTGGTGAGGCACACAAAGACGGCTGCATCAAGAGGTGAGTTGAGGTTCAGGTGCATGCGGATTTGGCATATGAAGCTCGGGGTGAATGGGAGCTGCTTGGGTTGTTTTGATGTTTGTGGGGCGAGAGTGTTTGCACCGTCGAGCACTGCTTTGAGAGCTGGAGGGGGAGTTATCCAGGCTCTGCCGTGCACATCAGTAAATGCCAAAAAATCCTGGATTACACTGGACTACACTTATCTGCCTGATGAATCTGGATTTAGTAAAATAAGACATATAATTACTGCAGTCATGCAGAATTTCTCTGGATTCCATAGCGTCACATTCTGAGTTCAGTCGTCCAGTACATCAGATTTTCCAGCAATCGAGTCTCAGACTGATTCAGTACACCAGACTGTCCAGCAATCAGGTCTCTTACTGATTCAGTACAGCAGATGTTTCAGTTACGGTCAAGTATATCACCCGGCCAGTGTGTTAGCTTGGGCGTCATTCAGTATCTCAGCTTTTGAGTCATGGAGTATGTCAGCTTTCAAGTCATGCTGCCAATCAGCTTTCTCAGCTGAGCACTTTTCCAGCCATGCAGTGGGTCTGCTAGTCCCCACAATCACCCAGGAGGACAGACCAGACCAGACTGAATTCAACCCAGAAGCACCAGAAAGACAAAGCAGGATCATGCATAGTAGTAGATAGCTTGTAAACAAAATAATGAAAACTACTAGTAATAGCCTAACTCAAATCTGATGACTTGGACTCAGACTCGTAGCACAATGCCCTTCCTGATACACCTGCTCCACCTGTGTAAAAGGGTTTAGTTCTAACAGACTTGGGTTTATGAGCCCTGACAAATTTGGCGACTCCCTCGAGTATCTTTTTCCATGTGCGAGGTTTCAGCTTGTCAATAGATACCAAGACCTCTTGGGTTGGGAGACTCCACATCGAACCTGAAAACTTGTCGTCAAAAGAGGTTTGGATCAGTTCCCCAGTGGCCCACTGCTTCCATGCTCTCTCCGCCTTAGAAGGACGTAAGTTGATTGTCAAAAATAAAACATTGACGTACCGCAACAGTAGTGAGGGCAAGTGCAGCTCTGGGAGGCATGACCTTCTTGATACCTTTGGGGATGGCAGACACACTCTCAAGGCAAAATGCAAACACATCGAGGACTACCTCATGCTGAAAAGGCCCCTTGCCTACCTAAAAATACAAGATAAGAATGAATACGGTCAAGAATTAAACACTCACCGGAATCTCGGGATCAGTCTCATCAACGTCGGCCCACATAAATGGGAAGATCGGAGGCGGAGCATGTCCTCTGCTATCCTCACAGAGAAATGGCTGGGATTCGGGGACAGCCCATTCAACGTATGCTGCAATATCGATCTGTGTCTCAAAGCCTGCTGTCTGTTGTGTGATGAAGGCTGCTACGGCCTTTTCACCACGTGATGCAAATAATCCATGCTAGTCATAAGTTCACTGCTTGACCTGGGGGAATTTGAGTAGGAAAGCACCAAAAAGAGAACTACTCACAAGAAAAAAAACAGGCTCGTTTTTCTTCTTCAATGTGTGCGAGTCATCTGGGAAACATCTGTCCCACAGCTGTTGCACATCCCCAACTCGATCTGCTATGTCCCAGGGCTCTTCATATCGTGCAATGTTCTCATACCATAGAGGTAAAAACACGGTCCTGAAATGACCAGCCGTACCAGCTGGAAGATCTTCATTCTGAAATTTCTGGCTGCATTCGCATTTACGGCGGCGAGTTTGCGTCTCTACTTTTGGATAGGTGGTTTCGTCTGTGTTGTCTTCGTCATTGTCGTCAGCTTGGCGGTGTCTTAATAACTGAGGGTCTTATATAAATACGTGCAAGAATGTAATGACACCACAATTACACTGGATAAGACTTCTTGCCAGTCCTCGATTAACATGGTCTACGACTTTTCTTCTTTCGTGGTAGATAACGTGTGAGTTCTTGGGAGGCTCGCTAAACCAATCAATTAGATTAACTTAGCCGGAGCTTTACTATCTCTGATTGAAACTATAAACTTTGTCTAGGAAATACCATCTAGACACTTGAACTGGTTTCCTGGATATACGATAAACTATTGAGAAGCTGGTCTCAAATGTGACTATGATGACCAAAGCTCGTGTTGGTCAATATACAAATACCTGGTGAGAACGCTGGTCTCACAAATGACAACAATGACAAATAAGAAACAAACAATGACCAAAGCTTGTGTTGGCCAATATACAAATACCTGGTGAGAACACTGGTCTCACAAATGACAACAATGACCAAAGCTCGTGTTGGTCGGTAAACAATACGTGGTGAGAATACTAGTCTCACAAAACTGGGTTTCTATCGCGAGAAATTTATGTAATCTCAAGGGAAACACTTTCCCTGCACTTGTCTGGACAGTTCTTACAAAGGAAATGGGCTTTGTAAGCAGCAATTTGTTCAGACTGAAGCTTCTTAGGTGAGAGTTCAATTGGTTCAAGTGGGAGATTCTTGAAAGCCACAAGTGGGAGATCTATTTTTTGGGGGGAGAATGGGCTCTCCTTATATACATTTTGTGTGGGAATATTATGTAAGTAAAAAGGTGATCTAATGACTTCAGAATGTGAGAAGAATATTCCAAAAACTGGAGCAGAATGTTCTAGCAGGTGCAAAAGAACATTCCAGAATATTCATGGTGGGATAATGACATCATTCTGAGTCACTCTGAGTCATTATGAGTCATTATGAGTCATTGGAATGTTCTAGCAAATTCCATGGAACATTCTGGAATTGATGACATCATTATGACATCACTATGATATCATATCTTTCAACAGAATACCTGCAGGAGTGTGTGTGAAGTCCTATGACATCATTATGACATCATACCCTGTAGGTACAATTTTGTGAAGCATCTGATTAGTCAGAGCATCCTAATAGAAAAGTAAAGTAAAGAAACACTAGAGAAAACTACTCAGAAATAATGGAACAAATAATAGTACACAATACACGGGATTTTTGAGATAGGTTTTTGTTAGGCTTTGAACTTTTCTCTATGGGTTTCTCTAGCCAAAGTGAATAAGCCAAAGGAAAGGCAATACCTTAACCTTCAAATTGCTTCTCATATCAACTAGGTCATTATGTGATTCCCATCTCACATATGACTTTTCTTCAAAACATGGTAGATTCATGAATCACTGAGGGAAAACTGAAAATATTGGACCAAGGTTTGATACCAAGGTATGGGTTGACTAGCCTGAGGACTAAGCTAACAGACTTTGTCTTTTAGGGGGATACCTAGTAGTCATGTCTATGCATGATTCCCAATTCATGCAGGACAGCAGTGCTGCACACATTGCATGGGATGATTCTGTAGGTTCGAAGGTTCGAATTAGATTAATTCAACAGTATGGACATCACTTACTCTTATAATGGAGGAGGGCTTCTTGCCCTGAGTTCTGGTAAGACTATATCTGGCGTGTACAAGTCTAGTATGCTTACTTTGAATCTCGTATCATTTCCAGAAGGTTTCTGTAGGTTTGAAGTTAGAAAACTACCACTAGTTGCACCGAATATGCCACTTACCTTAGCAGTGTGGATGGATGGCGGGCCCTAAGCTCGTGTCAGATTGTATACCTGTGTAATATCATATATGGTTACCTTTGACTGGATATTTTTTTTTGGAAAGCTGTCCTGAGATGACAGTACGAGTCTTGAATTTATAGTGCTTGATGGACTCTGCACTGTGCAACCTAGAAGATGTGGGTTTGGGTGCCACATTGCACACGGACTTTGTCTTCAAGTCCTTGTGGTCAGCCTTGTTGAATATGTCTCTTTCCTCATCCATGCTCTCACTTTTGTTGTTGTCATTACTGGCGGGATCGTCGTGATCGCCTTGGGTGCTACTAACGTCATCGCTGACGGGATCATCTTTATCACCTTCAGCACTACCATCATCGCTGGCGTCCTTTGCGTGGTAGTCGAAACTGTTGCTGAGTTGAGCCACTGTTGGTGCATCATCATCAGGATCTACAGGTTGGGTAACAGTGGCATTGGCATCCATCAGGTCATCAGGGTAAGATGTCGTGTGATGGTTGGATCTTTTGCTGGGCTGAGCTGATGTCGGTGCACGATCATCAGAAGCTGTGGGTTGAATAAAGAGGGTAAGTGGTAAAGGTCTTTCGTGGGATGTATTGGCCATTTGCATCAGGCTGTTCTTTGATGAGTTTGATACCATCTGCAGAGAGACAGTAAGTGGGTCTGCTACAGGTTCTTGCATTGGGTTCTTCGATATGCTTGTCGGAGCCAATATTGTCTGCGATGAGATGGCGGGCCGAATTTCTGTGGGCCCACTGATTATTAGGTTTCCCACCTCTCCTGCGCTCCTTGTAAGCGACTGACCCTGTGATGTGATTAGCGCTGTACTATTCTTTGACAAGCTCGATGTTGTCTGCGATGAGGCGATGGGCTGGTCTAGTGTGCTCTTTGGCCCTGAGATCATCTCATCTGCGCTGTCTGGATGGAAATCAGAGCCATCAGGATGCCAGTCGTCGATTCCTGAGTAAGCGTTTATTGAGACGGCCCTGCCTAAACCAGGGTCTGCATAAAAATATAGAGATTAGCATGTAAGGCGAAAGCAAATATGCATACCTGATTTGCCTGAATTAGCTGATTGGCTATTTGGAGGTGACCATGATTGCTGTGATTGTCCGTTGATTTTTCCGTAGGGAAGAGCAGGTATCTTGGTATGATTGGGCACACTGGCCGCTACAATTGAAGGCCATCCCGAGAGGACGCCAGACACAGACGGCTGAGAGGTGGAATGAAAGGTTGATACTGCTGAGGCGGGTCTAGACTTTTTGACAGGACGTCTGATAGGATTTATGGGGGTGCATATGAGGTCCATGATGAGGGCACAAGGAACGTGCGTGTGCCACATATTGCAGTAACATATCTCTGTATTATACGAGTGAACGGACTTGCATAATATCCCGTATGATACGGGCCAGCGGACCATGGGCCGAAGGTAGATATATCCTCGACTATGACGGATGGGCCGGGAGTGTTATTATTCCTGATGGAGACGGGTGGGCCCAGGTGGGGAATATGTAAAGTAGATGGGTGGGCCGATGGACATGAATTTTCAATAGACGGATCGGCCGAGGTAGTTGGATATTATGTAGATGGGTGTACCAAGGTAGATATGTATCAAATAGCCGGGTATATAAAGAGTGCTTGTTATCACATAGATGGGTGGGCCCAGATATATATCATATTAGACAGGTGGGCCGACAAATTAATATTATTTTGTAGACGAGTGGGCCGATGTATTGGTATTATTTTGTAGACGGGTGGGCCGAGGGAGCGGTGAAAGATTTATTATATACAGGTGGGCCGACGGTAGACATAAAAATGATGTCCTAACTCCTGGACATGTTAATTTATCTCCGGCATGCAAATCTTGGGCTTCGGGTTTTGGGTGTCAGGTCTCGATATTCGGGACTCAATATTTGGGACTTGGTACTCAATGGTCGGGACTTGATGGCCGGGCCTTGGGTGTTGGGACTCAAATCTCAGGCTTTGGGACTCAATTGTCGGGACTTGGGTTTCAAGACTCAGTAGTCGGGACTTGATAGTGGGGACTTGGGTTTCAAGACTCGGTAGTCAGGACTCAATGGTTGGGACTCAATGGCCGGGACTCGATAGTCGGGCTGCGGGACTCGATTGTCGGGACTCGATGGTTGATAGTGGAGACTCAAAACTTGCAACTCATTGCAATGTTTGAGTTTCAAGTTTCGAGTCTTGAATCTTGGGCTTCAGGCTTCGGGTCTTGATATATGGGTCTTGATATTCAGGACTCAGCATATAGCAATAGGTCAGATATTTGAAAGTCAGTATGTAATTTTCATTACTTATTGCATCATGTACAGAATTTAGACTTCAACATTCTGAACTGAAGGACTAGAACTACTCTGGTCGCTGTGGGTTCAATTTCATTAGGATGGCGGTGAACATCTGAATCTCTGCCATCTTTTCACGGATGCCAGCTTGTTGATCCTCAGTCACTGTCAGGAGGTGTTCCCTCATCCACCTCAGTGCCTTCAGTATTGCAACTGAGCTTTCTGCTGAGTGCCGAGTGCCGAGTGTTGAGTTCCGAGTTCCGAGTGCCAAGTGCCCCGATGCTTCCGGGCATTAACACCCAGATAGCCCACGCTCTCAGGTGCCCATCAGAATTTAGATCATCTCAAATGGATGTGATGTGAGTGAGATATGAGCAAAATATTATATACCGGGTGAATTTTGGCATCAGAGGTTCAATGCTTTCGATGTTTTTGATGTCGGGTCTTGATGCTTTTGGGCATTGACATGCATACAGCCCTAGATCTCAGGGGTGTGGCAAAATTCAGATTGTCTGAAACAGATATAATTTGAGTGAGATATATGCAAAATACCATATACTGACTCCTGAGTGCCGACTGCCCGATGCTTCTGGGCATCAACACCCAGATAGCCCTCACTCCCAGGGGCCCATCAGAATTTAGATCATCTCAAACAGATGTGATTTGAGTGAGATATGAGCAAAATACTATATACCAAGTGAATTTCAGCATCAGAAGTTTGATGCTCCTGATGTTTTTGATGTCAGGCCTTGCACCAAGGGTAAGCACATGGCACAACAGGAATAAATCCTGTTGTCCTAGTATCCTTATATATTGCATATACTATTCAAGGGATGTTGGGGATCATATTTTGCCTCAAACAGACATGATTTGAGGGAGATATGAGCAAAATACTATTTACTGGGTGTGTCTGAGCTTCGCAGGTTCAATGTTTTTGTTGTCAGCCTTGTGTGGGAAAAATTCTAAAACATCAGGAGAAACGTAAAAACACATCATCAGGGACTGCATCAGGTTTGCTATGATAACACCTATGTATCATATGATAGATTGGCTTCCAATGTACTGTTCCAGTCCCTGAACCAGTATCTGTCAGTGGTATGTATGTCTAAATACAAAAAAAACTCGAAATTGGTCACAACTGCATAGAACCTCAAGGCAATCACTGTGCACTGGTGCAAGAAAGTTACAATCACAAAACATATACATCAGCAAAATATGATTTTGCCACACGGTTACCAGAAGGTCACAAGCTTTGACAGTGCTTACTATACTAAGGATATGATTGTCTTAACTCAATAGTCTTAACTTGCTAGTCATAATATAAGCTTTCTTAATAACCATAACTGTCATATCTTCCATAATAATCCTAACCCTCACAGCTTATGTATTATGTAGTAATCAACTATCATATTAGACTATCAAGTGAAGACTATTAATTTAAGACTATCCTATTAAAACTATTGTATTTTATTCTAAGTCTATACAATAGACCTGTGATGCTTGATGAGTGTCAGCCTGAACAGTATATTAGAGATCACACTATCATACTACACATAGGTATGACTATTGAAGACATGATGTAGTGCCTTATGATGTGTTTTTATGTGTCTCCTGATGTGTTGAGAATGTCCTACATTACATCATATGTCAATGTGAGGCCATATGAATTCTGTGACACTCCTGACATTAAGGGCTATCCACATGTCAATGAACACAATCATCTAGGCCTCACATTGAAATCATTGAAAGCATCAAACTCCTGATGCTGAAATACAACCAGTATGTAGTATTGTGCATGCCTGAAAGCATTGAGGACCGACATCAAAATCATCGAAAGCATCGAACTTCCCATGCTGAAACTCACCTGATATATAGTATTTTGCTGATATCTCACTCAAATCACATCCGTTTGAGATGATCTAAATTCTGACAGGCCCCTGAGAGTGAGGGCTATCTGGGTGTTAATGCCCGGAAGAATCGGGCACTCAGGACTCGGGACTCGGTACTTGGCACTCGGGACTCAGCACTTGGTAGTCAGTATATGGTATTTTGCATATATCTTGCTCAAATCATATCTATTTAAGACTATCTAAATTCTGATGAACTCCTGAGATCTAGGGCTGTATGCATGTCAATGCCCAAAAACATCAAGACCTGACATCAAAAACATGGACAGCATCAAGCTTCTGATGCCAAAATTCACCCAGTATATAGTATTTTGTTCATATCTCACTCAAATCACATCCGTTTGAGATGATCTAAATTCTGATGGGCCCCTGAGAGTGAGGGCTATCTGGGTGTTGATGCCTGGAAGCATTGGGCACTCGGCACTCGGCACTCAGAACTCGGCACTTGGCACTCGGAACTCGGAACTCGGCACTTGGCACTCAGCACTCAGCACTTGGTACTCGGCACTTGGTAGTCAGTATGTGGTATTTTGCATATATCTTGCTCAAATCATATCTATTTAAGACTATCTACATTCTGATGAACCCCTGAGATCTAGGGCTATCTGCATGTCAATTCCCGAAAGCATCGAGACCCGACATCAAAAACATCGAAAACATCAAACTTCTGATGCCAAAATCCACCTGGTATATAGTATTTTGTTCATATCTCACTCAAATCACATCCGTTTGAGATGATCTAAATTCTGATGGGCCCCTGAGAGTGGGGGCTATCTGGGTGTCAATGCCCGAAAGCATCGGGGCACTCGGTACTCAGGACTCGGAACTCGGAACTCGGCACTCAGCACTCGGTACTCAGCACTCGGTAGTCAGTATATGGTATTTTGCATATATCTCACTCAAATTATATCTGTTTCAGACATTCTGAATTTCTTTCATCTCGAGTGCCGAGTGCCGAATTCCGGGTCTCGAGTTTTGGGTCTCAGTACTCGGTATTCAGTCCTCACTGATTCGAAACAGTTACGAGTTTCGAGCTTTGTGTTGAGTACTGAGACCTGAGATTCAGCATTTGGTACTCGGTATTCGGTAGTCAGTACTTTTGAATTTCGGATTTGGAGTTTTGTTTTTTGTTTCCAATCTTTTGTCTTGAGTGCCGATTGCCGAATTCCGGGTTTCGGGTGTCGGGTGTCAGTACTTGTACTCGGTACTCAGTTGTCAGTACTCGGTGATTCGAGTCTCGAGACTTGAGACTTGTGATTCACAAGTCAAAATTTGAATCTAATGTACTCGGCCTATCTGTCTATATGATACGTATCTGGGCCCACCCGTCTATCTAATATTGCCCGACGTCGGCCCACCCGTCTATGTAAAATTCCCCACTTTGGCCCACCCGTCTATCTAATATGACCCCACATTGACCCACCCATCTATCTAATAAATATTTCACCTCACCCTCGGCCCACCCGTCTATCTAATATTACCCCACATTGGCCCACCCGTCTATCTAATAAATAATTCACCTCACCCTCGGCCCACCTGTCTATCTAATATTCCCCACATCGGCCCACCCGTCTATCTAATATTTCCCTACGTCGGCCCACCCATCTATCTAATAAATATTTCACCACTGCCTTGGCCCATCTGTCTACAAAATAATACTAATACATCGGCCCACCCGTCTATATAATACTATTTGCTATATATCTCTCCTCAGGTCTATAATATAATGTCAATCCTACTCTACATATTACCCACATGGGCCCACCCATCTCCATAATAATATTTCTCCCGGCCCATCCACAATTGTTGATGATATATATAACATCAGCATAGATGGGCCCACCCGTCTCCATCGGGGATATACATAACATCGGCCCATAATCCGCTGGCCCGTATTACACGGGATATTATGTAGGTCGGGTGACCCGTATAATATGGGATTCATCACTGAAGGGGCTCCATGTGCTTATGCTTAGCGCCCATCGATTTCAAATTAGAACTTACTTACTCGACCTCATCAACCTGATTGCCTTTTTTGTTCAACCTGCATTTACTAGTCGTCTTCTCCGTGAGGTCACTATCATCTAGTTGTTCTTCACTCTCTACTCGCCTTCCAACAGTGCCTCGGCCTTTCTTTCATTTCAGCTTTGCACGATCCCCGCTTGAGTTATCGGGGTGTGTGGTACTATTGTCTACATCCATTTCGAAGGAGCTGGCAGCTGTATCTGTCGTGTTTGATCAGTGGGTCAAGCCAGTGCAAAATAAGGTGCTTACTTACCTTTTGTATGGTTCCGAGCAGCTGATTGCGTCGGCTTCAACGGTCGTGCCGTTTTCTTGACACATGGTCCACTTGGTCAACGTGCCTCCACTCTTTCTTGAGTTTCCTTGGCACGTATCGCATCCTCCATCTCTGCGACATCGCTGACTGCCTTTTTCTTACCCTTCTTCAGGCGTTCAGCATCCCTTTTCTCCTTGACAATAGCTTGTCGTGATTTCCATGGAGGCACCCTGTCCACTAGACCTGGGTGAGAGTCTTTATTTGACTTACGAGTTTCTGCAACCATACTGACATGTCGATGTGCTTTCGTGTAGAACAAGCAGTAAGTTTGTTTAACAACTTATACATGTGAGTGCGGGATTTTCCTGTGTTTAACCAATATTCCTACATGTTATTTTTTTTTGGGTCCAATTTTACTATCAGTTCTGACTCTCTAGGCCAATCTTTCGGTCTGGTTTGAGCCTGGGGTTCGTATATTTTGTGAACGCCCTCCCCCCGATTTTATGCCTCTTACAGTAACAGTACACGTATCGATACCTACCGAGCTCCAGCTCTTCTCTAATCTCGACCTCTATTACACTAGTATTTCTCAACATCACTGTTTTCCAGGTCAGATGAGAACTTGAAGGAGTATCGCATACCAGCAGTATTTCCCTTCGCTATGTAAGTCACAGTAACCATGAAGCATGTTCACAATGATATTAATCATTCCTACTAGCATGTACAAACTCAGACTTACAGTCATGCCACCACATACCTATCAGCGACGCAATTTCTTCTGCGCTGACCCCATCAACGCACAATGTCGCATGGGATTTCTATCTTGTGCAGGCCTCGCAAACCACAGAAACGTGGTGCACACCAATGCAACCCCTGCTTCACGTATTCCTCAACATCGCCCCCAGCCCAGAGATCGTCAAGTCAATCACCTTCATGAGGGTATCGATAACAGCAGCGACTCTGACATACTACATCCACAGGGCGCATTCTTTGTACAGCACCCTGTCATCAATGGTAAGCACTCACTCACAGTGCCTGTCATCCAGATGGCTGACTTGTTTGACGTTCATTCAGGAACTCCTTGCAATGCGAATGGCAATGACCTCGATGAAGGATCACCTCCCCTTCCCCACAAACAACCAACTTCGCCATGGCATCCATTTGCCAACCAAGGTCATTTCCTCCTTGCCGATTTCATATTTTGATGTAACAAAATGCCAGGGGCTCAGTTTAATGAACTGATGCACATTTGCACTCAGATCAATGGAGATGGGAACCCCCCTCCATATGCCAACAAGCAGGACCTGCACGACACCATTGATGTGATAGGTCAGGGTAATGTACCCTGGCAGAGTTTCACCATCCAGCATACCGATGCGGAACGTCTTGCCAATGACCCATCAGCACCTCAATGGACGCTCGCTGAATATGACGTATGGTTCTGGGACCCACGAATTTTACTCCATAATCAGCTATCGAGCCCTGCCTTCAAAGATAAAATTGATTATGCTCCATGCCAAGTGTATAACAACAACCATGAGAGGATATGGAGTGATTTTAAGAGTGGAAATTGGGCATGGAAGCAATGTGTATGTTGAGCACTAACATGATAATGTCTTGATGATGTACTGATAATTGATATAATAGAACGAATTGTCCAATGACCCTGAGTGTCAGGGTGCCATGTTCGTACCTGTCATTTTGGGTAGCGACAAGACAACTGTGTCAGTCGCAACTGGTAACAACAAATATTATCCTCTCTACATCTCAAACGGCAATGTTCATAACAATGTTTGGCGAGCTCACATTGATGCTGTTAGCTTGGTGGGATTTTTTGCCATTCCTAAAGGTAGTTACTAGTACTTAATGTATCAGATGCAATTTTAATGGCCATTTATCCATCTTATTCAGCTGATCGAGAGCATGAACACAGCAAAGAATTTTCTGACTTCCGTTGTCACCTATTTCATATGTCATTAGAGGCAATTCTCTCATCACTTCGGCCTGGAATGACTATGCCAGAGGTGACACTATGCCCTGATGAGCATTACTGTCGTGTGGTGTATGGTCTTGGCCCATACATTGCCGATTATCTGGAGCAATGTCTACTTTCATGTATCGTTCAAGGCTGGTGTCCATGGTAAGCAACAATGTTCTAGACTACTTGTATTGTTCAGTTTTATTCTAGCTCACATGCTGACCGCAAAATTTCTACTCCTAGGTGTACTGCACCCAGGCACGACTTAGATGGCGAGCATGATGCTCACCTCTGAACGCATGATTTTACTGAGCTATTAATGATGACGTCCTCTGGGTTGAAGGAATTAAGACATAAATGGGGAGTGGTTGCTGATATTATGGTATGAATTTTCACCTCCAGAAAGATACTGTTACCAACTGAAGTGTTTCAGCCATTTACAGCCTCATTTCCTCGGGCAAATATCCATGAGTTGTTGTTGCCCGATTTGCTCCACCAGGTGATTAAAGGTTCATTCAAGGACCATCTTGTGACATGGGTCGAGGCATTTTTGACCATCACATACAGAAAATATCGAGCTGCAGCAATTATGGCCGAGATAGATCGAAGGTGAGCCAAATAACAATATATGTAATGTAGTACTCGCTTACTTCTATATATCACCTCAGAATCGCTGCTACTCCATCATTCCCTGGTTTATGACAATTCCCTCAAGGTAGGGGCTTCAAGCAATGGACGGAAAATGATTCAAAGGCCCTAATGAAGGTAAAAATTATTCACTGATGTTGTAGCTACACAATTGATCTGATCCTATCATTTTTGTAGGTGTTTCTTCCTGCTATTGCCAGCCTCGTTCCTGCTCAAATGGTCCGAGCCATTTCTGCATTCATGGAATTTTGCTATCTCACACGTCAATCCACACTCAGTGAGACTGACCTAAGTGCAATGGATGATGCTTTGGCTCGTTTTCATGACAAGCACAGTATCTTCATAGACACTGGTGTCAGGCCAAATGGAATCTCGCTTCTATGTCAGCACGCCTTAATGCACTACCGTACATATGTAGAGCTTTTCAGTGCCCCAAATGGTTTGTGCTCGTCGATCACAGAGTCGAAACACATCAAGGCTGTTAAGAAACCCTGGAGGCATTTGAATCGTCACCTGCCTCCAGGTCAGATGCTCTTGATCAATCAGCGACTCGATAAACTTGCCGCATTCAAAGTTCACCTTGCTGCCCAAGGATTATTCAACCCTTCCTCTCTTGACATTGATCAGGCTGACTTGGAGGCTGAGGATCCTGATGACGAGTTCGATCCTGAAGAGGCTCACTTCCGCGACGATTCCAGTCTTGATGATGTTGAGCCAGATACTCAACAAACTAAGGTTCAAGCATCTGTAGAATTGGCCCTGACTTGAGGTAGGAGTGCTGATGATTTTTCATGACTCTACTCGTATACTCAGGCTGACAAGAGTGTTTTCATTTTCAGCAATGGAGTACCCTCGTCATCTTGCCAAGATTGCTGCATTTATCGACTGCCCCAAATTTCCTGAGCTGGTGGGCCGCTTTTTATATGATCAGCGCAATCCGGATGCTTCCATTCAAGCAACCGATATGCAGGACATCAGTGTTCTTCCAGTTGTCGAGGGCAGAGTGGATGTATTTAACTCGGCTATAGCCAGGTTCTGTGCTCCAAGTGATCTCTCTGGAGTTAACGGAATGCAGCGTCAGCGTATTCACAGCTGCACGTCTTGGCGCAACGGTCCCGCTCGACATGATTGTGTATATGCTGAAAAAGATCCCTTACTCCCTGGGTTTCAAGGTCTTTACATTGCCCAAGTCATCCTCTTCTTTTCGTTCACTTATCAAGGTCAGTTCTATCCATGTGCGCTAGTCCATTGGTTCACTCCTATTGGCGATGAGCCATGTGAATTAACTGGCATGTGGATGATAGAGCCTGAATGGGAAGACGACTTGGACAGCAAGCAGCGGGTTGTGTCCGTCATTCACTTGGACAGCATTATGCGTGCAGCCCACCTGATAGGTGTCTATGGTTCACAACATATCCCACATAATCTCAAACACACCAATTCTTTAGCTGCTTTCTCTGCTTATTATGTTAATAAATTTTCGGATTACCATGCTTATGAGATAGCTTATTAATTACAGTAAAGCACCGGACCGCTCTGATGGCTAAATTATCCCAGTAACACAGCAGAATACCCATGTGAGCCTTATTCCTTGACACTGTATTAGCAATAAGTGATTTGCAATGGCAAACACCGGCTACTCCACCCCCCTTGATAGCTTCCACGATGAGCGTGGAGCTCCTTGTGCCATATAGCCATATATAAGCAGATATACAGTGGCTCAAAAAAGTGTCCCAATGTTTGTGGGTTTTCATGTAATTGCTTCATTGTGAATCAGGGCGTGGGAATCTGACTAAGCTATAGGGAGGTGTCAGAACGCTCTACCTCTTGGCTTTATTTTCGTCCCCTGGAGCGTGGGAATCCAATGTTATCGTGTGAAGATATTGACATTTTATTTTGATGCCTCATTGGGACACTTTTTTGACTTTGAATTTGACCAATATAATCTCTATAATTCCAGTACTTAGTGTTGCCTCCTCTTGCTCTAATCACTTCTACCACTCTTATAAACACACTATCTAGCAATTCCTAGCATTACCCATTAGTGATATTCCCTCACTGTGTTGTAACTCTCTCCCATAGCTGAAATAGCCCCTGTTCTCATCTTCAGCTCCTCTTATCTGTCTAACAGGCAGATTTCTATTAAAACTGGCCTGAGCATGGATACTATTGCTAGATTCATCAAAAGACCATTTCAGATAAGAAAAATATCAAATTAAATCACCCTTTTAAGCTCATATCATATAGCAAAAGATTTATTGGGTATTATATTTTGACTGGGCAGGCTGCTAATACCACTCAAGCCATCAAATTCATTTATTCTATTATCCACACCACTGTCTCCACTCAAATAGTCAGGGATGCTCTCAAGGCAGCTAACCTTGAAGCTACAACTAAAAAGAAAAGCTTCTCCTATCTTCAGCCTATAGAGGGAGGAGACTAGCCTTTTCTCTGAAGTACCAGTATTGGACTTTGAGAACTGGAATTGGGCTATCTGGTCAGATGAGACAAAAATCAATAGAATGGGGTCAGATGACCAGGAATATGTATGGAAAAAGGCAGAAGAACTACTAGGACAAAGAGAAGTCAAGAAAACACTCAAGTTTGGAGGAGAAAACTTGATGGTATGGGGTTGTATGAGGTGGACTAGGGCAGGAATTCTCTGTGAGGTGGAGGGAAGGATAGATGCAGAGAAGTGCATCTTAATTTTGGCAGAGTGTCTGCTTAAAAGCATACAGGAATCAAACATTGATGAACAAGACACCATCTTATGACAAGATAATGATCCAAGTATGCTTCAAGTTGGCTACCAAATGGTTTGAAAACTATGATATTACTGTTCTATCATGGCTAGTACAGTATTCAGACCTCAACCCTATTGAATAACTCTGGAAATTACTCAGGAGGTGTATCAGCATCCCCAATAGGGGCTATTTCAGCTATGGGAGAGAGTTACAACACAGTGAGGGAATATCACTAATGGGTAATGCTAGGAATTGCTAGATAGTGTGTTTATAAGAGTGGTAGAAGTGATTAGAGCAAGAGGAGGCAACACTAAGTACTGGAATTATAGAGATTATATTGGTCAAATTCAAAGTCAAAAAAGTGTCCCAATGAGGCATCAAAATAAAATGTCAATATCTTCACACGATAACATTGGATTCCCACGCTCCAGGGGACGAAAATAAAGCCAAGAGGTAGAGCGTTCTGACACCTCCCTATAGCTTAGTCAGATTCCCACGCCCTGATTCACAATGAAGCAATTACATGAAAACCCACAAACATTGGGACACTTTTTTGAGCCACTGTATTATGCCACCAGCATCACCTGAAGCACCGATCATGCCAACACCTGCTGTATTTACGTCTCGTCGGGGACAGGGCAATTACTGTAGGACTAATTCAAGTTGGGGTTCTCAGTCTACTTCAACTCAACCACACAAAGGGCCCTCCATAACATACCCCCAGCTCCTCAAACGGCGCTCAACATCCTCAGCAGACTGCCTGAGTCACCTTCCAAACACATTCATCACTGCAACTTCCTCATCTTCATTGAATCGCAAATTTCAAAGTAGCCTTTGTGTGTCATCGGCTCCCTTATTGCCTAGAGAGCCATCTGGGAATGACACCAATGGGGCCACACAAAAAAACAGTCAGTAATTCATCCTGTGCTATACCGCATGTGATGAGCTTCAAACAGATTTATGCAAGAAAATTCTTGCCGCTATCAGAACACGAGAACACGCGTACGGTGATGTCCAGGTAAGAGGAATCGTCCCACGGTCATGTCGCCAGCTGACTCATGCATCAAGTTCTCAAACGTGTCAAGTGATGATTGTGATTACATTATGAATGCCATCGCCGAGGATGATAACCATCAGTACAAGTAAGTCATGATATCTAATTTGGTAATCACTTATATCTTTGCTTTAGACTATCATACATCCCTTCATCCCAGCAATTCTCAGTAACCCTGCCTACTCCAATCCATGAAAACTTTCTTGTACCCTTACACAAAGCCTTCGAAGCAGTGCTAGCATCGATGGAAATCGAAGATATGTTGGGCCGCTTTATGGTGCAGATGAACTCTATGGTCAGAGTGGCGGGTAGGGGGGGAGGATCACTAGACAAACCACTTGGTACGCCGGATATACTGGTCGAGTTTTATAATAGATGTGTTGGGCGTATGCAACTGTGGGGGATGGAAATGACATTCTCGCAGACTCGGCTGGACGCCATCACCAAGATCCAACATTTCATCACCAAAAACCATACTGTACATGCTGTGACATTGTTTGAGATCGTAGAATCTCAGAAACACTCACCACTGGAGGACGGATCAAAGACCATCAAGTTACTACGGAAGGAGACTCAGGTGTTGGAATACCCCCAGTGGGTTCGCTACAAGGACATCCCCATCATAGGCCCAGTCACTGGTTGTCATCACACATGGGTCCATCCACTCTCCGTCAGCATAACTACCTGGCTCCATCGACCTGATGGTCGATTCAATCTAAACGACCATGACCCTGAATACTTTGCAACTGCGGTAAGGTCACTCCTTTCACACTTGATTTTCTAATGTTAGTATTTGCAGGTCCTGTGTCCGATGAAGGATGAAGAGGGCCTTGGACACATCCAGGATGTGTTTGAGCATTCGTTCTTGCACATCAGGGACATCGCGATCGAGCATATTGAACATGAGTTGGCTGTGAATGCCATCTTAGCTGGATCGCTCAACAGGTACAGTGCTTGTTTCTCAGTTGATTATACCACTGTTTATATTTAACTAGTGAGTCTTCCGACGAGGAAGACAATGACGACAATGAAGACAATGAAGATGATGAAGACAATGAAGATGATGAAGACAATGAAGACAATGAAGATGATGAAGACAATGAAGACAATGAAGACAATGAAGACAATGAAGACAATGAGGTTCTCAGTATTGATATCGATGATGATCAGGACCCTGATTACCTTCCTAATCCCAATGATGTTACCCCTGATCATGGGTACCATTTTATATATATATATTATATCGCTGATCACTCATTATTTTCAAGTGCATCCGGGGCTGATACTGCTTTACTGGCCAACGCACACGTTGATCTTGAACGGCAACTGACTGTTGACGATATCTCAGACATGTAAGTAATGATTGTTCTGCTGCCAACAACTTCTGATCTCCCAATAGTTCCTCTGACGCTGATACACAAAACTTGCTGGGCCCATATCATGATTTTTTGTCCGGTCTTCATCAGTGGGAACCTCCAGCGTTGATTGTTGACTGGGACAATGTCATTGCTCACTTAAGTGATGGGGCAAGTATGACTGGCTATTCCCACTATTGCGAATGGCACTCCAACTTCCTCAAACGAAAAGCTGAACAGATGGAAGTGTCTATGGGAGGACGCACTACAAAGAGGACTAGGATGGCCTGAAGATTTCATAAGTAAAGTATTGTGCATGATGAAAGTAATACACTAACTAGTCTTTTGGATATAGCTACAGCAAGTGCTTGTTGTTCGAGTAGTACTTAAGGTCCTGTTTGGACAGCGAAATACAAAATTCAGAATTCGATATTCATATCATGTGACTCATCCGTGAGAGTTGCCAGCTCATCCGGGAAGCGCCGGGTCAAAGCAGACATAGAGGTAACTCTGATAACTGATGAGTTGTACTACGAGACATCATCTTAGATCTATCCATAACTTTATACCTACCATGTCCAATTCGTTGAGCGTGGGCTCTGTTCGTTCACTTTGTTCCCGTGGATCGACCATGGTGGATGAACCGATGGGCTCGCAAGACAACACTGCATCTCGCAGGCTCACCGCACATTGGGAGCTGGAAGAAGAAAGTGAACTCATCGCCTTTCTTGCGACTCACAAGGCTGAGGCTGGGGACAACGCAACTTTCAAAAACTCAGTATACTCTGATGCTTCCAAGCACCTCAACGCATTATATCCCACCTACAGGGGCGCTGCAAAATCCCAGTCATCTTGCAAAACCAAGTGGAACAATGTGAGTTTTATCATTATCTATCTATCTACTACAGTGCCTCATATTATTACAGCTAAAGAAGAGTTACAATGTCGTCAAGGACATCAAGTCGCTCTCTGGTTTCGCATGGAGTGATAAGCATGGAGCTGGAGTCACGCCTGAAACTAGTGGTGCCTGGGACGCACATGCCAGGGTAAGAGTGTCCAATTTCTTCCGGAATTGTCTTGATATTGTGTGTCCTTAGGCACATCCTCTTTCTAAACCATTCGCTCATAAAGGATTCCCTCATTACGCCGCTGTTGAGGCGCTGATGCCATCCGCCACCAAAGGAAAGTTTGTGACCCGCCAGCCCCCTGCTAGGAGGGTCCCATCTGTTCCTATGGCTGCTTTGTCCTCTTTGTCGATGCCGCCTCCATCTACGACGCCCATACGCACATGCCACATACTTCCTTCCCCCTCGGCCTCTACCTCCAACTCAATGGATCTCTCGATCCTCGCTGATGCTACCACTGCAATCGCAGAGGCTGGCCCACAAACCTCACCAGCTGCACCTACCTCCACTTTCACTCCTACCACGAGTGACTCGAGGCTTACAAGTGCCAGCCGGGGTAAACGCAAACACAGCGCGTTGGATAACGCAGAGTCATCACACAAGCGCTCTCACCCCCCCTCCTTAGCTGCCAAGGCTCAGCAGGAGGGTAGTGCAGCTCTTGCCTCTATCGCACAAGTTTTACTGCAGGTTATTGACTCATTTTCATCATCATCATCCACCCAACAGGATGAACACCCTCCTCCTACGACACTTGGCTGTGCAATCACTGCTCTCTGCAACACTGAAGGTTTGCAGTTGGATGATGTCTTGGTCCTCACCGACTTTATGACCGCCAATCCAAATGAAGCGGTAGCATTCCTTGCCTTGAAAGAAGGGCCAGTGTGGAGGACATCTTGGGCACAAAGGAAGCTTGCAGCTCTGCGCGGAAATGCTCGCTGACCAGTAGATTACTTCGTAGTTCATGTACAAATGTATGTAGCTTGCAATGAGAAAAATTTATCTACTATGCGCTTTTATTATTCCATTTGGTGAAGGTAGAAGAGGGGAAGTCACAAAGTACTAATCATTCTGGGCGATGTAATCCGCCCACATTGCAGCTGCTATCTCATCACGGCGCGCATCAGCTCTTCTCCTCTCTGCAGAAGTTGGCGGCCCATCAGCGAGCTCCCCCCGAGCATCATTCCCTCGAACAACGTCTGCTGCGACTTCCCCATTCACATCATCAGCGTGAAAGATTTCAGGGATGTCAGCATTGTAGTCATTATGGAAAATGTCAGGGTCCTCTTCGCAAACGAAGTTGTGCAAGGCGCACAGTGCCAGAGGTATGAGGGCCTGGATCTCCATGCTGTATTCTGGGGGCATCTGCAATATGCGCTACTGGCGCTTCATCACCCCAAATATGCGTTCAATCGCATTCCGGAGGGAGGAATGTCGAAGATTAAATAACTCTTTAGCGTTCTGCGGGCTTGAACACTTGTAAGTAGCAAAAATAAATTGAGAGTAGGAAGACTTACGAATTATCCGCCAAACGCCATTCTTTAAGGTGATAGCATACACCCTGATAAGGTACAAGTAACGCATCGCAAGTTCTGAAGCCTGCATCTGCGAGGAGGTATCTACCTTCGGGGATGTGTAAGTCATGTCCATGCACATCATTCCAGATAGCCGCATCAGGAGATGAGCCATCCCACCCAGTGAGTCCATATATGAAGCGAAAGTCGAAGTTGCATATGAACAGGCAGTTTTGGGATATATATCCCTTGCGATTACACATGTATGCGTGATTGACGAGTGTGGCAAATGCCCGGATGTGTGTCCCATCGACAGCGCCGATGCACTTATTGAACCGACGAAAGTGATGGTCATTAGTGATTGCTGGAGGGATGGGGGTATCCAGGGTTGGGAATTGAATTTGAGAGGAGTAGAAGGGATCATCTGAGAAAAAGAAGACCATATCCTTGAAATATCTAAGCAATAAAATTGAGATGTACCGTTATATGAGCTGGTTTGCTATTACCTGGATATTGTCTGGGGGGACCGTTGGAAGCGCTCACCAACATGGCGAGTTGAGAGACCGGTCACGCAGGTATATAAAAAAATAGCTAGTTGTTCCTCTACCGAAACACCATTGCGAGACTGCTCAAATCCATTCTCCTGGAGAACTCGCAGCAGTTCCTTGAATACTTCCAAATTCACGCCCAGATTGTGCCGGATCCTGTCTGGATGGCCTGTCATGAGTTCCAGAACCCAAGCATAGCCTGTCAAAGCGGAGGTGTGGTATGGAATTTTTTCCCAGGGGGTTTCGAAGAGGTTGTAATACAGGGCTGATACTTGTGCCACTATACAGGTGATAAGCAGCATGAAATGACAGCTGCAAAGGTTTGCCTTGTTGTGAGCTTTGCACCAGCGTAGTAGGGCATTTGTGGATTGTTCAATAGTATTGTAGGCGTGTCAGGCGATGAGGATTGGATCCATACAGGCAAGTATATACAGGGGACGATGATAATGATATTATCAAAACTAATACGCCTTACCGTATGTTATCGTTGCCTTGACCCGGCGCTTCCCACATGAGCTGGCAACTCTCACGGGTGAGTCACATGATATGAATATCGAATTCTGAATTTTGTATTTCGCTGTCCAAACAGGACCTAATGCACTGATTTTCACTTGTTGTTGTGTCTCTCATGTACTTGATGACAGTCGTTCATCACCATGTTGCGTGTTTCATTGTACAATTACCACTACTAGTAGACCCTAGCATACCAGTACTATCATCGATGTACCAAGTACCACACCTCATATATTAGTACTACCAGTAGTAGCAGATAAAATATCCGATGGACTCGATCATGTGCCAAAGGCACAATGGGCATGGGACTTGTACCATACTTGTTTTTCTAAACAAACAACGAATTTTCACCATGATCGCATGTAATAATAGAAAGTCACGTGGCTTTACATTGTTATGTAATACTAAGTAGTGTGCAGTGGTCTCTCTGCTTTTCCCGTCCCATTGCCGCACATCTGGGTCAGCCGGATGGCTAAGTGTCTGCACTACTCAATGGATGGATATATCGGATTCATCTGGACCACTAGAGTATGGATTGACCTGAGAGTACATAGGCTACTGAGGGCTATGGGTTCCTGTGTGACTGCACCAATGAATGATGGATTATGCCTGGGACGTCAGCATGACTCAGCACCTGCACTACTGGGTACATGGACATGTCTGGCTCATCTGGTCAAGTGAAAGTCTGTACTACTGGGTGACTGGACTTGGCTGGAATACTGTAGAGATACGCACCTAAGTTCGACCCGATTTGGGTGTGACCAAATGAATGTTAGGTTCGAAAGTTCGAAGGGGTGTGTGATGTGTGACATGTTGCGCATAGGTTCGTTGTATGTGATGACCGACGCTTAGGCCTTGTCAGGAAGACATATTTCTTTCTATAGCATTTCACGACCACAAGTGCAGTGATGCTTGCACCCAACTCGTAGACTTGGATTCTCAACTTGCATAGCTTCATCTCTAATTTTACTTCCATTCAGCAACATCATGTCTTCTTCCTATGTTGCTGCAGAGTCCAGCGTTCAATCTCTCCTTCGAGAGTATGACCAGCCATGAAGCTCTTCACACACTGCGTGATGTGCAGAAAAATGAAGCCATGGCTTTGGACCATATCAAGACAGCTCAATATAGGGTTGAAACTCCTGAAGCTGACGAAGAAGCAGAGCCACCCTTTGCACAAGCTGCAGATGTCGATCTTGATGTCAGTGATGTTGCTGTGGATGCTGTTCTACAGCACATTGCACTAGGTGAATTATCAGTCCCTGAGGGCTACAGCGCTGATGGATTGGGTAATCTGATGGCGCACAATGAGGCGGAGAGCTATGAATGAGCGCTAGATGATACAGAGCCTCAATTTACAGCCGTGACCACTGACAGTTCAAAGGAGGTTGATGTTGAGGGTCATGGCAAGTGCAGACATGTTGCAAATACTCAGTACAAGGACTTTTGGCAGCACTAGGACTTTTTTCGTGTTTTTACCGCCTGTTTTCGTGTTTTTACTGCATGTCACAATTCAAGTTCGATGACCTCAATATGGGTGTGACTGTCACATGAAATAGGTTCAATTCGCTCGGCCTGTGATGGTGTGACGAACTTAGGTGCGTATCTCTACAGTAACTGACAATGCTGCATATCTGGTCAGATGTTGGGCTGGTTGATCTGCTTCACTTGGCTGAGTCTGATTCCAGAAACCTAGGTATACAAGACAAACAAGTTGGGACCAGTGTGCCAGGATTTTTTGGCATTTACTGATGTGGCCCCGTCTCGATGTCCACGGCACCTCCCGCTCAGTGCTCACGATGCTGACAGATATCGAGACCACTAGATACACGATTCCGCATACCAGAAACTTTGTATTTCCGCAAAGATCTCTTGCAAATGCTCGCATAATGCTTGCATACATAGTCAAGATCTGTTGGAAATACACTCAGTGTTGGAGAACAACAACTATATTTATGATCTATGTACCTGTTGGAAATACGCTAAGGTAGTTCAATGTAAGTACAGATCTATGTGCAAAAAGGAACAGAGACGCATACCTCAGTGTTGGAGAACAACGACTGAGGTGCGCAAATGCAATGAGGGGAAGTACTTAAGGAAAACGAGAACGGAGATTGAATACGAAGTGGCGAGGTTGCCCCAAGATCTAAATGTATGTTAATCTTCCCAAATGAGCTTCCAAGAAGTGAGACTTCTGGAGGCAATCCTCCAATATCCCGACATGGATGAGTCTTCAAGAAAGACAATTCCCCAATCCTTCAACACACCCCCTCAACCCGCCACGAGTGAAAGACCTGAACGATGAGCGACAAACGTGTGACGTGGAAGAGCCTTGGTGAAGATGTTGGCGCTGTTTTGATGAGTGGAAACCCAGATGGGTAAGAAGGTGCCCACCTCGATGTGCCCTCTGATGAAGTGATAGCGAAGATCAATATGTTTCATACGAGTGTGGTTGGCGGCCTCTTTGGACAATGCTATAGCACCAGTATTGTCGGCGTAGAGTCGAAGAGGAAGGGTGAGCGGGATCTTCAAACACTCGCAGAAAGACTTGATCCAGAGTCCATCCTGAATTGCACCCGTCAGAGCCATGTACTCTGACTCTACTGATGACAATGCCTGGGTGGTCTGCTTCTTTGCAGCATGCGAGATGGGGCCACCATAAAAGTACCAGACATAGCCAGTAATGGAGATGCGGTCTTCGGGGGATGCGGCCCAATCAGCATCGCTGAAGCCGTGGACGGCAGTATCTGCATTCTTACCCCCATAGTGCACACGATAGGAGATAGTGCCGGCAAGGTAACGAAGGACACGCTTAGCGGCAGCGTAGTGACGAGGCTCTGAATTGGCATTGTACTGGGAGAGTTTCATGATGGCAAGGGCAATGTCGGGACAAGTATACATCGCAAGGTATAGTAGCTCTCCAATGAGCTTGCGGTATTCTGACGCTAGATTGTCGATGTCAGGATACACATCAGTGTCGCGGCCAAAAGGGAAGGATGGGTCCATTGGAAGGGAAACGGGATTACATTCGCGGAGGCCATGCTCCTCAAGGAGATACATGATGTAATCCTGCTGGTGCATCCAGAGCTCATGGGTGGTGCGTGAGCAAACATACTGAACGCCTAGATGTTTGACAACCGGTCCCAGGTCTGCAATCCCGAAGCGTTCAGCGATGCGACCCTTGATCCAATCAAGGAACTTCTGGCTGTTGCTACCCGCAAGACCGTCATCGACGTGCCAGGCGATGATGCAAATCACATGCACCCCCTCATCTGTGACATGATCATAGACGAAGACAGCGTAATCAGCTTCGCAGCGGATGAATCCCAGATGAACAAGGACTGCGCGCAACAGCTCGTACCAATCATACGCGGCTTGCTTCAACCCGTAGAGTGATGATAGCAAATGACACACCAGATTCACCCCATCATGGCCCAGTTGCTCGAAACCGGGTGGCTGTCGCATATACACGTCCTCGCGTAACTTTCCCCACAGAAAGGCTCGCTTCGCATCAAAGCTGTCGAGTTCCCAATCATTGGCCACTGCGTATGCTGAGAGAAGTCGAATGGATGATGGTCTCGCCACTGGAGCAAAGGTTTTGCCGAAATCGACTCCTGGAACCTGCGAGAAGCCTTGTGCCACCAGACGCGCTTTGTGCACGGACCCTCCCTTTTCGTCATCTTTAAACTCCAGAACCCATCTGCAACCTATTGCCCTCCGCCCCTCTGGCAACTTTACCAACTCATAAACGTTCATGTCCGACATCAAGTTGATCTCCTTGCGCATTGCAGCCAACCATTGGTCGCGATCAGAACGTTGCATCGCCTCGTCAAATGTGGCGGGCGGAATCTTCATATTGTAGTCTGAGGTGAGAGGGTTTCGACGAGTGTCGCTACGAATGGTGACGCATGCAAATTCGGTTGCGATTAGGCTGGCAAGTGTGCGGGGATATCCAACTTCATGCTCATCTGGGACAATGGCATCTGGATCTGAGTCAGCAGGTAAGGCAGGCGCAGCATTCACCCCCTCGGGAGGCACCCCCTGGATGCGTGCTTGACGCAACTCACGCTGACGAGCCAGACGCTCCCTATCAGACGTAATCTGCTCCTGAAAGAGCTGTCCACGTGCAGTGGGCACACGCGATCGATCGGAGCGACGAGCTTCAACAGGAGGCGGACCAGGGATGTGCGAAGGCGGCAGAGAGGATGTGGGAGTGACAGAGGTTGCTGGAGAAGAGGGATGAGATGTGGGAGCCACCGCAGAGTCCTCATCATCTGAGTCGTCATCATCTGTCGAAGGGAATGGACGGTCAGAGAACGTCTCGTCAAAGATCACATCTCGTGAGTTAAAGAACACCCCAGTGGCCTTATCCCTGCAACGCCACGCCCGATCGCCTTGGGCATAGCCCATGAAGTAAGCCTCGCATGATTTCGGACCTAACTTCATCTGTAGTTCAGAGGGAATGCGTGCGAAGCAGCGAGTGCCAAAGACCCGGATGTGAGAGAGATCGGGCTGAACATTGTGAAGCATCTCATAGGGTGTCTTGCCGACAGGCAAGGCGCGTGACTCGGTGCGATTGAACAAGTATGCCGCGGTCAGGGCAGCCTCTCCCCAAAGATTACGCGGAAGACGCGCATAGTTGAGCATGGCGTACATGCGCCCTTCGATAGTGCAAATCACACGCTCAGCTTTGCCATTCTGCTGATGAGAGTAAGGTGCGGAGAGCTGACGCTCAATCCCAGCCTTCGCAAGATCCGCAGTGAATGCCTCATTCAGAAATTCTCCGCCGTTGTCAGAACGGAAAGCAATAACGTGCAGACCCGAACGAGTTTCCCATCGCGCACGAACATTGCGCCAAGCGTCTAAGGCTTGATCTTTGGTGGCCAAGAGCTGAAGATCCAGAATTCCCGTATGATCATCAAGGAAGATGATAAAATAACGCTTGTGGTGGGGAGTTTCGATCGGAATTGGACCACAGACATCAGAGTGGATCAATTCAAGGAAACGAGAGGCAGGTGGAGACTCAGATGTGGGATGAGGTTGTCGCGGGTGCTTGCTGATGATACAGGACTCGCACCGAGACATGGGTTCATTGGAATCCAGAGAGAACCCTTGGGCAATGCGAGGAAGACGGCGCACAGATTCACCTCCAGTGTGACCCATGCGAGCATGCCAGATGTCGTAGGTGAGGGGCACGCGTGCAAACGCTGAGACCTCTTGAACAAGAGACGTGGGCTGGTGAGGAGGTATGAACTCAAGGTCCACATAGAAAAGTCGTCCTGTCATTGGAAGTGTACCAAGCGCTACTCCTCGATAGACGAGCTCACAGCAAGCAGGCGCTCCACGGAAGTTGCACTCCCAGCCTTTTGCTAGCATCCAACCGACAGAGAGCAGGTTCAACATGGCTCCGGGAGCATGAAGACAGTTAGATAGCCTCACACGGTGACGTTCACCACCGATTTTTAGCCACGCAATGCAGTCGCCACGTCCTGAAGTAGGGAGAGATCCATGATTCGCGGTCTTGACGACGACTGGGTCCTCTGTCGAGTAGGTCCAGAACATGGCATGATCGCTGATGAGGGTGCTGGTGGTTCCCGAGTCGAGGATGGTAGACAACGCATGCAGGTGAGCAGAGACATCACCAGTGACAGATGGTTCATCAGGAAGTTCCTCAATGGTTGCACATGAGAGGTCACGTTGATGTGTGGCAAGTGCAGCGATGGTTACCGGTGGCAGAGCAGCTGAGGATGATGATGGAGTGGGAGGTACGTTTGCAGCAACTGCTGCGGTCTCCTTCTTCTTTTTCTGCCAAGGCGCTTGACCTGCCATCCCTCCGCCTTCACGGAAGCAATGCTCCTTGTCGTGGTCCCCTCATCCACAGCCAGTCGTCAAGCAGAAAACCCCTTGGGGATTGTTCTTATGCTTTCTCAGTCCAGTGATGGGATTCACGTTGGGAGTGGTGGTGACGGTGTTGGCATATTCGGATCCAGGACCTGATGCGACAGTAGGTTGAGTGTTGAGCACGCGACAGGCTTCTGATGTGATGCGTGATGTGCAACTTTCAAAGGTGAGAGCGTTCGTTTGAAATGAGGCTGAGATGGGGTTCCCACTGCTGAGTGATGAGCTGACAACAGTTGCGGAGAAGCTGTCATGCATGCGTTGCTCTAACTGGGTGCGGAACAGTTGCCAGGCAGGAGTTGATGGTAGGCCCGTTAGCAGGTTGAAGACAGCCTCCTCATCAGAGTAAGCAGCGCCCATGCCAATGAGCCGGTCACGACAGCTGATGTGCAACCCGACGTAGTTGTTGGCATCATTTGCGTCTTTCATGCGAAGTGCCTGAATGCGCCTGCGAACCACAAATTGAGAACTGACATCATTGCGATGGAAGTGACCTCTAAGGATTTTCCAAGCTTCGCGCGACGTAATTGCGGTGTTACGAGGGATGAGAAGATGAATGCTCGGTGCGAGCTTGCAGAGAATGATGGTCTTAGCTTTAGAGTCATTGATGAGCCAGGCACGTATGGCCGCCTTCTCAGCATCAGTAGGCGACGCTGGAATGGCCGCGCTAGGCAGGACTGAAGCTGTTCCAAGGATATCGTTTGGATCCACCATTTCTGTGACATGGCACCAGAGGTCATCATTTGTTAAGACAAGCTGCACCTGCGTCTCCCAGGGAATATAATTATCTGCGCCAGTCAACTCTGGGATGTGGTCATATTTCCCCATTGTGGGAAAGACGCGTCAGAGGAGAATGCGATAAGATTAAATAATGGGTGAGTCATTCAACGAGAGGAAGTTGTAATTTCCGGTTTCCGTGCTGTTTACACGGGGCTCATAACCTGTTGGAAATACGCTCAGTGTTGGAGAACAACAACTATATTTATGATCTATGTACCTGTTGGAAATACGCTAAGGTAGTTCAATGTAAGTACAGATCTATGTGCAAAAAGGAACAGAGACGCATACCTCAGTGTTGGAGAACAACGACTGAGGTGTGCAAACGCAATGAGGGGAAGTACTTAAGGAAAACGAGAACGGAGATTGAATACGAAGTGGCGAGGTTGCCCCAAGATCTAAATGTATGTTAATCTTCCCAAATGAGCTTCCAAGAAGTGAGACTTCTGGAGGCAATCCTCCAATATCCCGACACGGATGAGTCTTCAAGAAAGACGATTCCCCAATCCTTCAACAAGATCTGCTGTAGTCATCGAACACCGACCATGTCCTCCCCGACCAGTAAAGAGTAAGAGCAGACCGGGCACAAGGTGTTATACACCCGCCTGGCGGACGACGCATAATGTGACTCCCTCCGGAGTGTGGGATGTCAAGAGCGGAGATACAGGCCTGAAAATGTTCAATGTGTGGGTGGTGATCTATTCACCCAAAAACACGAAATTTGCGGCCGTCGGATACCATGAGGATGCAACAAAAATCTGGAATGCAAAGATAGGCAAGCTGCTTGCCACATTCAAACACGACGCCACGATACTCCTGTGCATGCCGCTCGCCTGATGTTACACCCTTTTCACATCTTGTGTATGTCTTGGCCTTCCATGATCATGTCCTTCCTTACCCCATCTGGCTAGATTATGCGCTTCCGCCGCTGCAGAAGTTGATGTGATTTGAACTAGAAGCAATATATATATCCGGACTATAGGAAACGCATGACCGAGACGCATAATCGACGCACAGGCGGCGATTTACTACTTCCCCGTGCTTATAAGGACGTTTGCATCATGTACAGTTTGCCAAACTACTGCTCGAATCATGGCCCCCGCAGTTAATGGTCAGCTTGCTATCCTCGCCGGCATTCCTCTGTCCTTTGTCGCGGTCACGGCACTTATGCGGTTGATCAAGAAGCGACAGAATAACCATTCTTTTCCTCCTGGCCCAGTGCCGCTCCCACTGTTAGGGAACGTCTTATCTATTGACGCTAAGGAGCCTTGGCTGACTTATACCGAATGGGGTGCTATGTATGGTACGTGAACAGATAGTATAGGGCATATGTGGTGCAGATCATTACATCAGGGGACTTGATCTTCGTGCGAAATCTAGACGAGGACATAGTCGTGATCAATTCTCAGCACGTCGCAGAAGACTTATTAGACAAGCGCTCTCGTATTTACTCCGATCGACCACACCTAGCTACACTCGAGCCGTGCGTCCTTTCAGTATTCTTCTATTCAACCAGTCTGAGGCTCTTGCAGATATGGCTTGTCGATCAACTTTGCATTCATAGCTTATGGTGATGAATGGCGTCTCTGCCGACGACTCTTCCACCAAACTTTCCGTCCTGAATCTGCATTGAAATTTTACCCAATGCAGATCAGACGAGCTCGTGAGATGGTCGTCAACCTAGTCGATGACCCTCAACACTATTATGACCACTTCGCAACGTCAGTAATTTTTTTTTACAAATTGAACGATTATCTACTTGTTCACAGATTCTCGTTATCTGTTGTGATGTCAACTGTATATGATTATAATATCAGTGCTCGTGACGATCCTGTGGTGCAAACTGTGATAAAGGCACTGGTTCCGGGCTTGACCTTGTTGACCCCAGAGAGAGCACTGATGCTTAAGACCTTCCCCTTCTGTGAGCTCAACTCTCCTAGACGAGAAAACATTAACATAACATGCACTTTGAGTACTGAAGTTACCTGACTGGTGCTGGGGATCCTCGATTAAGCGTAGTGCTCGAACTTCGACCGAACGCGTCAATCAAATGGCCGACGTGCCACTCCAATATGTGCAACAGCACATGGTGGGTGTTTTTTTTCTTGGTTCCAGACATTGATTTGATCTTTGCCAAGGCCGACAGTTCATTCGACGCTCAATCTTCAATGGTTGCAGAAAATTTGCGACGGATGGAGATGCAAGAGGAGGCATTCAAACCTGCATTCAAGAATGCCTTGAGGAAAGCAGCTACTACCGCTATTATAGGTAAGTAAGCTTTTTTACAAGCAACATTGTGCTCTCGACACACATCAATATCACACAGCTTCATATGAGACGGTAAGTGGATAACTCCGTCGTGTTGTCCGCTGCTTACCATCGTTACAGACTGCGGCAACTGCGATGGTCTTTGTTTTGGCCATGGTGTTATATCCAGACGTCCAGAAACGCGCACAAGCAGAAATTGACTCGGTGATTGGAAGAGATCGGCTGCCAACATTCGAGGACAGAGCATCACTACCCTACATTGATGCAGTTGTGCGGGAAACTTTCCGATGGCAGCCTGTTACACCCATTGGTATTCTTCTACGCCAAGTGATCTGGTCTGTATTGAAGATGATCTCATAGGCGTACCGCATGCCACCTCGAGCGATGACATATACAATGGCTATTTCATTCCAAAAGGTCCGCTGCTTTTGTCCCACCAACAATAATCATTTATAATATATCGTACATCAGGCGCAATAATCGCATACAACACATGGTCCGATATGTTCTTCCCAGCTTTCGTCATACTAACTTGATTGCAGGGGCGTTACACGGGATGAAAAGCGGTACCCCGATGCATCTCGTTTTATGCCAGAGAGATTCATCGATGTTAATGGTGCGTTGACAAGTGACGACCCCGCACAATACATTTTCGGCCTTGGCCGGCGTATATGTCCAGGTTAATTAAGTTATTTTAATCCTACAAAAGATTCGCTGACGGATAGACTTTAATCAGGGCGGTATACTGCTGATGCCTCCTCGTGGTGCTCCATTGCGACCATGTTGGCCACATTGCATATTACTTCTGCCAAAGACGACCAAGGCAAAGTGATCAGCTTCACCCCCACGTTCATCCCGGGAGTGGTTCGGTACTTGAGTTCCCCGTGGTATTCTATTCTCTCGTTGCTAACAGTTCCGTTACTACAGCTGTCCTGAGGTCTTCCCTTGCAGTATTTCGGCACGGTCTCACATTCATTCTGACGTTGTGGATGGTTGGCGAACCGCCGAGTTTTAAAAGAAGGGTTGACAGTTTTCCTTATCTGTGGTCTGATTGAGTGACTAGAGGAGCAATCGATTGAGTATGTATTTCCTGTATACTAGGTCAGCAGACGCGATGAATAGAAATGTGTTATATAGGCTTCAATCACCCAGCGTGTCTAGCTGTTGTATCGAGGATCCTGAGACGTCTCGGTGACGGCGTGCCAGAAAATAACGCTCTGCGTCATGTGTATTTCATGTCCGACATGCCCGACCAGTCCCCATTGAACGACTGCAAGCAACAACCGTATCCACAGGTGCATACGTGTGTGACGTCAGCGCACCACTCGTACCTCGCTGCTGCTCCTAAAATGGGGGATGGGCTAATACGGATGTCCTACTAGAGTCAGGTAACTCAGGTTCACCAGAACAGTTCAGGAACGACTCCTCCCCTACTAGTGTCGTTGATACCGCCGGATATTTGATAGATCAGCCACAGAGAAATTTGAATTTCATATTTTCATGAAATGCAACAAGGACCTGATCAATCACGGTGCTTGTCCAAGATACCGCTATTTGTCGGAAACCTGAATCAGGTGACCATAGGAATGGAATGCATCCAGCATGCTCCAACAGATTGCGGAGTACCCTGACCGCAGCCCCAATGAAGCCTCGATCAGTAAGCTTAATCAGGAACTGCGCGGTGCGCTCACAAAACTTGAATACAAAGCGAGCTTTGATGAAAGGCTAGGCTTCCCAACTTGGAAGTTTGAAGGTTTATGAAAGTTACCACTGGATGCAGGTGATGGAAACTCGCTATAAAAAAACTCAATAATTCGCTGTACGAAGACTATCTGCACACAGATAATCTCTCGACTTCGAGAAGAACATGGTTGCTTAGGGTACACAGGCTGAGTCTGGATTTTGTGTGCTAGAAAAACGGGATAATGATCCTTGGGATGAATCGGAATGATACTAAGAACTTGCAATCTTCGTCGAGCTCAACAGGGACATATCACAACGCCTCGGAAGTCTGGACGCATTGAAGAACTTCAATAAGAGTGATAAGAAATAACATCAAACAGGATACCGTGACAACATTGGAGAAAATAACATGATTCATTAATGGCATGATGCATATTGCCCTTGCTCGTGTTCCATGTTCCGCGTGGAGGGTGGCCAATAGATCCTTGTACAATGAACGAGTTTGATGCAGTAGAAAAGGTTTTCGAATAGATTGGAAATTATGGTGCAAGTCTGAGCGAGTTATGCCTGCCGTATACAGTCGTTCGGATCTCTCCGGCTCTTTCCGAAAGCGAGCATTATATAATCTCCGATGTGATCTTCCGATGGAACGTGCCTTCGAGGCTATGCAGGGCTCTGCTTGTTTCATCAACTAAACCTCTTAGTACTAATGCTCTTCATTTCTGGGTATCTCAAGTTGGAACCTCATGGAACCCAGCGGTGGACGATAGCATGGGAGTCAGGAATATTTCGTCTGTGGGTGCCCAGGGGATCGTATGATCAGGAACGCGACATGGTAATTTTCCTCCGCATATTATCGTTGAAGCGCTCGACTTTACTTACTAGATAACTTAGTACTTAGTATCGATAACCCCCATAACCCTAAATTCCTCAATTCGGACTCGGGTTGATGTGGCATCTTCCCAAGAGCATATTCGTCAGACACTTCTCTTATCGACTTCCGGAAGGACCGGAACCAAGCGGAGACCTGCGAAGAACTCCAGTTGGTACTTACTACAGTAGGTCACCTGTCACACCTGAGGCATAATACATGCCTAACTGAACTTCATAACGGCACACTCAAGTTGAGCTGTCTAGCCTCCCTATTGCCGCAGAACATATAGAGCTCCTGCGGGCCTCGATTAGCCTTGCGCCCATATAATTATAAACGAGGCTACTCGTAATCAATCGCTGCGCGTCTCGCCTCTTTCTTTCTGCTATGTCGGCCACTGGAGAAGAAAAGGCCCATGGAAGCGGATCTGAAACTTCATCTACTGACCAAGTCGAGATATACGAGCGTCCGAGAGGATGGAGAGGTCTTTACTACCACCCAGCCACACAGGTCTGCTTGGTGGGCCTTGTGTGCTTTATGTGCCCGGGCATGTTTAACGCCCTTACTGGTCTTGGCGCTGGCGGTCAAGTGGATGCAACTAGCAGCGCAAACGCGAATGCTGCTCTCTATGCTACCTTTGCCTTCTTCGCTTTTTTTTCTGGGTTAGTCGCGCGCAGTGCTCGGTATTTGCGATTATCTGATTTGCCCAGTTCCGTGCACAACGTGCTCGGACCTAGACTCTGCTTATTGATTGGAACGTGGGGGTATTCCCTGTACATTGCGTCATACCTGTATGTTTTTCTTCGACCTTTGTCTTTAGTCCTTACACAAGATCGAATAGTGCAACGAACATACATCCCGGGGCAGGTGATTTTGTCGTTGTCGCTGGAGCCATCTTAGGCGTCTGTGCGGCCTTGGTGTGGACGGCTCAAGGATCTCTGATGATGGCATACCCAACCGAAGCTCAGAAGGGGACGTTCATTGGTTACTTCTGGGCTATCTTTAACCTAGGAGGTGTCGTTGGCTCTGCGGTGGCCTTCGGGTCGAATTTTAACTCCACGGTAAATTATCCTTGCTCTATAAGTTGTACGATGTTCATCCGCAGAAATCAGGCGAACAAAGTTGGAAATGGAACCTATGTGAGTTCCTTTGTTATTGTGATGAAATTTCTATGGTTGTTTTGATCATATTGCTGAAGATCGGATTTCTAATCCTCACCCTTACTGGCGTTGTCTTGCCCCTCCTCCTCGCAGACCCATATAAGATGATCCGTACTGATGGAACCAGAGTCGCACCTATCCGTCACCCTTCTTGGAAAACTGAGTTTATCAGCTTATTTGTGGCATTGAAGACGGACCCTTGGATTGTCCTCTTGTTCCCCATGTTCTTCGCCAGCAACTACTTCTACACCTGGCGTGAGTCAAACATCACAGGAAAATGACACTGCAAGAGGTTGATACGTTTTTTCAGAATTCAATGATTATAACGGCGCCCTGTTCAACATTCGCACTCGCGGCCTGAACAATTTCGTTTATTGGACAGCTCAGATCTTTGGCTCATTCTTCATTGGTCACTTTATTCTGGATTTGAGGCGGTTCCGTAGACGCGTCCGTGCATTCTTAGGCTGGTCGATTGTAGTAGTCTTGGTTTTTGCTGTTCATCTATGGTCATACTATTACCAACTGTAAGTCGCAAGTCACGGTCCATCTGTTGCCCAACATGATCATCAACTCCACAGGACTTATACTCGTGCCTCCGACCCTCCTACAGCCGTCAAGATGGATATCAGCGATCCAGGTTACCCTGCACATGTTTGGCTCATGATTTTCTATGGTCTCCTCGACTCTATGTGGCAGACAACTGCCTACTGGCTGATGGGCGCTATGTCCAATGACCCCGCAAAACTTGCCGTGTTCACCGGCTTCTGTAAGATCATTTCACATTGAAGTCACGCAACAGCTCCCAATTCTAATCTTCCCAAGACAAGTGCTTTCAGTCTGCCGGATCCGCTGTTGTGTGGCGCCTCGACGCTGTGCAAAAACCGTAAGCTTTCCTATTTTCAAGAAGGTTGTAAACATTGTAATTTTCTTTCACAGATATATGGACATTTTCATTTCTACTTGGGTCCTAGCGGCTGCCGGCATGATATGTGCCTTCCCCTTAGTTTACGCTCGCGTAAAAGACTACACGGAGATGGATGATGAGGCTCTGTGAGTTAATTTGTTGCCCTGTTACCTTACGTACTTACTGGTTTCCCCAGGTTGGCCCGCCCAAACGTCGAGAGACTTATTGAACCGTCTCAGAAGAAATAAAGCGACATGTGCTCGCGCAGCAAGAGAGGATGTATTTATGACACACGAACTTGTAATGAGATTTTTGTTGTTTTTGTATCTTCGAGTATCTGTTGTCGTCTTGCTATCAAAAGGAATCGTGCGTTATAGGTATTGATAGGACACAAATCAATTGTCACACGCTGCCGACAGTGGACAAGGTGAACTTGGTGTCTACCGGTCGGCCCATCTGGATTCCTCTTTGGACCTTTGGACTGATGGTCAATAGGTGATCTCGGTTCGATATCCAGTCGAGTTATAATATAAGTCATCATTGCCGTTCCCAGTCCTTGGAACAATTTAACACTTGATGATGAGAATCATTGCAGGATTTACATAATAGATTGCGGGCCGGCGCTGGTTATCGACAGGTTGATTTCTCTCCATCATGGACGTGTGAGTACTTCAGTGCTTGAGCGGAACCCGCTGTACTGTGTTTTACTCAGGCCGCCGCGGCCTGAAGGTTATGGCACGTACTCGCTTTAAATTTAAACTTTTATACTGAATATACATAGTACACTTGTTCACGACCCAAATTCTTTTGATGAAATAAGGTGCTTTCCCGGTGGATTCCTCTCTCACCTAGTAGGGCACTATCTATGCCCAATGACATACGATAAAAATCTCAAGTTAACCTGTCCGGTATCGAGCCTCCACATTGCGTCCCACGCAGAACATATAACTGATATCTGCAGACGAGTTATTTGATCATGTGCCATATAATTATGAACGCTCTTGAAATTCGAGTTTTGCAAGGCACGCCTCTTCTTTAAAATTCCTTCGTCAACCTGTGAGGAAGAAAAGGTAAACAAGAGCGGATTCAGATCTAATACTTCAGCTGCCCAACAAGTCGCAGTCTTCAAGCGTCCCGAGGGATGGAAAAGTGTCCACTATCACCCAATCACACAGGTCCACCTATAGCTAGTGGGCTTTGTCTGCTGTATGTGCCTGGGTATATTCAACGTCCTTGGTAGTCTTGGTCTTGGCGGTCAAGTTGATGCAACTACTAGCGCAGCCTCTCACTATGCTACCCCACCTTTTTTGCTGGGTCAGTCGTACGCACTGCTCGATGTCGCGTCCGGATCTAGACTCTGCCTATTTATCGGAACGTATGGATAGCCTCTATACACTGCTTCCTACATGCTCGTGGGTCATCTGTCAATCTTCACTCATCTGGTTGAATAGCAACGGTGCAGGTGACTTTGTCGTCACTGCATGGAGCTATCTCAGGTGTCTGTGCTGCATTGATGGTGTTTGTGTTGCATTGATGTGGACAGCGGAAGGATTCTTGATGATGGCGTCCCTCACCGAGGCTCAGAAGGGGGCGTTCATCAGTTATTTCTGGGCAATCGTTAACCTGGGATCCGTCGGCTCCGCAGTGACCTTCGGGACAAAATTTTACTCGACGGTAAACCATCCTTGCTATACAAGCTGTTGCTACTTATATAAACAGAAAGCAATTAGGCGAACAAAGTTGTAAACGGAACCTATGTGGGCCTCTGTAATCGTGATCAAGTTCTTATGATTGATTAGATCGTACTCATGAAGATCTTATTCCTCATCCTCACCCTCATTGTGTAGCTCTGCCCATCTTCCTTGTAGATCCATACATGATCCGCACTGGCGGAAGCAAAGTCGCGCCTGTCCGCCACCCTTCTTGGAAGCTGAGTGCATCAGTCTATTTGTGGCTCTGAAGACAGATGCCTGGATTGTTCCCCTATTTCCTATTTTTTTTTGTTAGCAACTATTTCTACACGTGGCGTAAGTCAAACATCACAGGGAAACGACGCTGCAAGAGGTTGATGCGTTTTGCAGTACTCAACGATTGTAACGGCGCCTTGTTCAACATCTGCACCCGTAGCCTGAGCAACTTGGTGTATTGGGCCGGTTCGGATCTTTGGTTCATTCTTCATTGGTCACTTTGTTCTGGATTTGAAGCGGTTCCGTGCGTTCCTCTGCTGGTCTGGTCGATTGTAGCCGTCTTTGTTTTTGCTATTCATACCTGGGCATACTTTTACCGAAAGTAAGTCGCTATCTACCTCTTGTCAGACACTGAGACATTTTAAAGGACCCGTACTCGCGCCTCAGAGCCTCCTACTGCCTTCAAGATAGATGTCAATGACCCCGATTACCTGCACACATGTATGGCTCATAATTTTCTATGCTCTCCTCGACTCTACGTGGCAAACAACTGCCTACTGGCTGATAGGCCCTATGCCTGCAAAGTTCGCTGGCTTCTGTTCTCACATCGAAGCCACGTAATAGCTCTTGTTCTGATATCCTTCTACAAATGCTTCCACTCTTCTGGATCCGCTATTGTTTATTCGACGCTCTGCAAGTTGGCAACGGTCATAAACTTTATTCTTTAACAGATATATGAACATTGTCATTTCTACTTGGGTCCTAGTTACTGCTCGCATGATGTTCGCCTTCCCTTTGGTCTATGTCCGCGTAAAGAACCACACGGAGATTGACGATGAGGTTTTGTTAGTCCCTCTATGTTGCCCTGCCATCTTACTAACCATATTTACTTACAGGTTTCCCCAGACCCAATGTCGAGAAACTTCCTGAGCTCACCGAGAAACAAAATGACGAGTAATATTAATGTTGGAGCAAGAATGATGGGTTTAGTACGCACATATGAACATGTATTTGATTTCATGCCTTCGAGATTGGTGTTCCGATTCTTCGAATGTTAACGTTCATGGTTGCTACGTGGAGTCGTAAATCTGATACGGATGACCTGGTGATCACTAATTGATTCTCAGAAGCATCTAACATACAAATACACCTAACCTTACTCGATAACAGTTTATTTCGCCGGTTTGTTTTCTGTTTGAACAACAAGCTTACAGTGTGTTGCATATCAAACTGCAGTGCGAATTTTTGAAAAATTCGGCCTCGCTGCCTTTACCGGGGCTTTTTCATCCAAATTAGGCAAAGTAGTGTCATACTTTCTGCGTGCTTGACCACATTTAGATACAAAAATCCCGGTAAAGGCAGCGAGGCCGAATTTTTCAAAAATTCGCACTGCAGTTTGATATGCAACACACTGTAAGCAAAGACAAATAATCCGTGAGGGTTACTGAGCGGGAGTTTATTTGCCAGTTTATGTCATATGTTGTCGGAGTGTGACTGTGTGCCGAGCCGCCGAAGTGCAAAGATTACCAGCGACTGGAATGAAGATGGACAATAGAAGCTCTCACTCGAGCTTGCCACGTCTCTGTTCTGTAAATGGTCCGTCTGCCGCACCTACTATTGCATCTGTCCCGTCCCGTCGTCGGCGGTCCAAGGCGGTGACCAATGCGAGTGACTCGGAAATAACAATGAGCCGATCCTTAGAGTCAAAGTTTCGCCTCAGCAGGGAGCGCAACTGCGAGACTTTTCAAGAGGTTCGTTGCGGATTCTCTCTTGCTGCTCCGTTGGAGCTGGCGTTGTGGTGATGCACATCATGCACTTACCATATCACGGACTCATCAATTCATTGATGGAGTTATCATGCGCCATGAGTATACTTTACGGCAGTCTCTCGGCAAGTCGGTCAGCTGCTCGTGTTTCACTCTCCGTGACACCAACAGCACACTTGGTTTTCATTTCGTCCTCCACGCTCAAAAAATAAACTGTTATTGAGTAGGATTGGTAACTGGTGAATATTCGAATGCTCAGTGACCTGAGTCTGCTATTACTTTTGTGTTTGGGTTATTACTGTACTGCCTTTGGACTGTGCAGCCTTACTTAGACTAGTACATAGTCACAAGACTTAGTACTCATATCCGAAACCTCCACTAGTCTCGACAGTAGTGACATTCGTGCACTATGTGCTGAGAACAAGCACGAGAAGATAAGGGATCCCATTCGGAATAACATGCATGAGAGACCGTACATGTTCTACATTAACATGATCCACTGGTGGGTGCGCCGGTATCTCCTCATCGGCATTGGGCATACCATTTTCAGACCGGCCGGTGCACCTTTTGGTGATAGGCGGCCTTAAAGTATTCTTTGCAGGGATTCAGTGCGCCTCACAGACTTCTTTTCATGATGGCGCGGTCTATCATCGTAATGAAATCGACAGTGAAATCATTTATTCATTTCCGAGTCACGTCTGCTCGAGCTTACTCAGAGGTACTGAATGGCGCATGGCAGTACTTTCGGCGAATGCGGTGTGCAGTAAGTGCACTAGTTCCCTTTGTTGCACATGTCTTTCCTTCGACGGCATTACTTATTTTAGCGCGATCTGTTTCTTACTACAATTGCCTTTGCCACGGGTCTCGATACGCCGTGTGCCACATGGGTCCTTCATACCACATGAGCGCTTGATAACACATTATAAGAATCACTGGCCCAATGAACTTCCTCGTCTTGTTGCCGTCTACATCTTGTAATCACCATGTCTGACGGGCAAGCAGAAATCGATAAACTTGGCAGCGGCAGCAGCGAGGATTCTGGTTCTCAGCGCGCAGAAATCTTTGACCGTCCGACAGGATGGAGGGGATTTTACTACCACCCCATCATACAGATTTCGCTGTTGGGATTCGTGTGTTTCATGTGCCCCGGCATGTTTAACGCACTTGGTGGCCTCGGTGGTGGAGGCCAAGTTAATCCTACGGACCAGGCCAACGCCAACGCGGGCGTGTACTCGACTTTTGCGTTTTTCGGGTTCTTTTCCGGGTAAGCCAAAGTCATCACTGTCACTTTTACCTATAGTGATTAACATTGTTGTTGCAGTTCGGTTAACAATGTGATTGGTCCTCGAAAGACTTTGATGTTTGGCACCTGGGGCTACTCGTTGTATATTGCTTCCTTCCTGTAAGACGCCTTATCATTCGATCAATGGTTATTCTCAAACATTGTCCTTTAGCGCTGTCAACATTCATCCTGGTGCGGGTGCTTTTGTTGTTGCATCCGGTGCCATCCTCGGCGTCTGTGCGGCCTTTCTTTGGACCGCGCAGGGCTCGCTGATGATGTCATACCCCACCGAGGCTCAGAAAGGCATGTTCATCAGTATCTTTTGGGCCATCTTCAACCTTGGAGGTGTTGTCGGGTCTGCTGTTGCGTTTGGACTCAATTTCAAGAGTACGGTGGGTGAAGTGTTATATTTGTGAATATGTGGACACTCATATCCTCCACTGAAAGGCCAACAGCGGTAAGAGGTACAATATTGCTATCTCAGCGCGGAACTGACTCATTTTGTTGTGTCCAGTTGGCAATGGAACATATGTAAGTCATTAGATCCGTTATTGCTAACAGAAATTGACGGTTCATTAGATTGGCTTCTTGATTCTGACTCTCATCGGTGTATTTCTCCCGCTGTTCATGGCGGACCCAGACAAAATGGTCCGCACAGACGGAACTCGCGTGAACCTGGTCCGCCACCCATCCTGGAAGACGGAGTTTTTAAGTCTATTCATAGCCCTGAAGACCGACCCTTGGATTATACTCCTCTTTCCGATGTTCCTTGCCAGCAATTACTTCTACACCTGGCGTTCGTATATTTCTTCTCAAGATCAGTGTGGTTACTGATAAGTCATACAGAATTCAACGATTACAATGGCGCATTATTCACTATCCGTGCTCGGGGTCTCAACAACTTCATGTACTGGACATCACAGATCTTTGGATCCATCTTCATTGGTTACTTTGTCCTTGACCAGCAGAAGGTCCGGCGCAGAGTCCGTGCCTTCTACGGCTGGGCCCTCGTGTTCCTCATGATTTTCGTTGTGCACGTCTGGGCATACTTTTACCAAAAGTAAGTCATCTCACCGCACCGCACGTCCGAATTCACATCAATGCGATCCTTAGGACATATACCCGGCCTGGAGAAGCTGTGACAGGTGCTTACAAAATCGATATCTACGACTCAAACTACGCTGCCCATGTCTGGCTCATGATCTTCTATGGATTCCTGGATTCGATGTGGCAGACATATGCATACTGGCTGATGGGCGCAATGTCGAACGACCCTGCCAAGCTTGCCGTGTTCACGGGCTTCTGTGCGTATCGACTTTGAATCGGAAGTACGAGTTCGATACTGATGAAGAACCCACACAGACAAGTGTATGCAATCAGCGGGTGCAGCAAGTGTCTGGGCTGCCGATGGTGCTAGTGCCCCGTAAGTTTATTATCCCTCCTTTTTGCGAACAAACCGCTGGATCGATGATCGATGTTTTCAGATACATGAACATTTTCCTATCAACGTGGTGTCTCACAGTTGCTGGCATGATCTTCGCCGCACCGATGGTGTACCTTCGCGTCACTGACCACACGGATATTGAGGATGAGGTTTTGTGAGTGTTCATGATGACTGGTGGACCTGTCACTGGTGTTGACTTCTATGGCAGGATGCACATCGAGGGCGTGGAACGGATCGAGCCCCCATTGATTACGACGACGGAGAAGGCGTAATATCATGATACTAGTGTACAAGTTGGTCACGAACAGCTCGATGCTTTGATTATTATCTTTTGTTTTTCATGGTAGGGTACTTGACGAACAACAACTTGTCTTTAGTTTGCTGCACACTTAATGGTGATTCTGCTGTCATTTCAAGTTGAAGATTCAGGTCCGAGTCATCCCCTCGTGCTTGGTCGTAGGGACTATATACTGAACAAACTGTGCTCCTGCTGAATAATGTATGTAAATCTAGACTGCAATGATGAGTTACTAGCAAGATTGCAAGATTGCGACGTCACAGTCAGCAAGGGATCGTGGCATAAGTTGTTGAACATGTTCATTTGTCGTAACTTAACTTTTCCTTGTCAAAGCAATTCATGCCTTTATCGTGAGATGTAGCACTGGCACTAGTTATCAAATATATATGAACATATTGCAGGTTGCAACGATGCAATGACATCACACCGTTACAGCCTAAAAGTGAGTGGTACTACATCAGGAAATCGGCCATGAGATGATTTCGATAGATATTTTTGGCAAAATCAGATCAAATATCCTCATAGTATATCCAAAATTTTGCCAGTAGTGTTGCCGCAACTCGGTTAACAGTGAGCCGGTTCCGACTTTATCCGGTTTGGGTGCCGGTTCAGTTAGCCAAATGAGGTAAAGCCATTCCCACGACTTGGTTTGGCTTCGCTGACTGCACAGACCGGCTTGAACTGGTTTGGAGCTGGCTCAAAACTGACTTCAAGTTGAAAATCATATTTAAGATGAATAGCTACATGGCATAAAAGCACTAAGAGTCTGTTTGGGATCAGGATTTCACCCAACTTTTGACAAACTTCTGAAAGAAAATTACAAGGTTAAGTAAGCATGCCGGTGCACCACATGCCATCGGTCACAGTGTGACATATTCTTATCAATAGTCATGCCCTTGACACGAAGCTCATTGGAGTCATGATACTCTCTCCATTTCCACCCAACCATCATGCCCAAAGGCAAAGGGAAAAAAAAGGTGGCCATTGACAGTCAGGAAGCTGCCACAGCAGCAAAAGACCGCTGCATATGGTCCCTTGATGATGAAAAAAAATTAGTCGAATATGCCGTCCTATAGAAAGCCAAAGGGGGTGATGGGATGAACTTTACGAAATCTTTCTGGGTTACCACTGCTGCAGAGATGGCAACACATCCATGCCCCGATGGTGCTCCCAAGACTGCTGAAGCCTGCTCATCTAAATGGAGTCGGGTAAGTACTATGATATGCGTGCCATCACTAATATTAATGTATTTCTAGATAAGAAAGATGTTTCTGTTGGTCGACAAAATAGCTACCAATGCCTCAGGTCTATTGTTCCACCCAGATTTAGGAGCTAATATCGGCGAAGAGTCTGAGACTATGTGGGCGGACTTCATTAAGGTACTGTATCGTCTATCTCTCCTGCTCTACCACACTAATTATTCATGCAGCATAACCCCAAAGCAAAGCCTTTAAAAACCAAAGGATGGCTGCATTATGAGACACTGAAAGGTATCATTCTGGTACCGACGGGCAGCTGGGTTGGCTTCCATACCAGCACCAGCCTAGCTGCCAATGCGTTGACTCCCACAGCAACTGGTAGTGAAATCACCCACACTACTAGCGCCAATACTTCTGCTGATCCCATGTTATCCCTGGAGAGCGCACTTAACCAGGTCGAGTTTCGTGATATTGATGACATCGAAATGAGCAGCACTCATGATATCCAACCTGTTGCCGCACCTGTCCCACCACCTATCCCACCTGTTGCCGCACCTATCTCACCTGTGACACCAAGAGGCTTTAATGCAGCCATACAGCCCTTTGTTGCCCCTTCGATGTCTACGCCTGCTTCATCAACGGCAGTGAAGCGTAAAGTTGAGGGGGATGATAATGGACGACGTGAGTCCCGCCCCCCACATTCTTCAAAAGGAAAGAGTGCGGGAGGGTCGTCAAAATTTCAGCGCCTCAGCATGCCACTCGCTTTGGAAGAGTTGGGTGGGAAAGTGGTTGAAAGTATAACATCTGCAACGTCAGCGCTTCAGGATACCATCGCAGGGCATATCATGAAACCTGTTCCATCCTGCAAGCAGTGTGCTATGCTTCGGGTGCAAGAAGAAAAGGATTTGGATGACTACGATGCTGTGGCAATGATCAATCTTTTTCAATCCGACGTCACTATCGCTGACGCTTACAACAACATCACACGAGATGGTATTCGAAAGATTTTTTTAGCTCAGCACCTGCGGGAGGCAAGGAGAGTGTGGGCAAATGAACAGGAGCTGCTGTGATACCTCCATGTTAGACATTAGTTTGATCACTACCTTGACATTCTTAAAATACTTGTTTTTTTATCTGCACGCAATACTATATGTCAAGTTGGTGGCAAACATAGATTGTACATTGGCAGGACTAGAAAAACGATGACAACAAACAAACAACAACAACAAACAAATGACAACAACAAACAAATGACAATAATGAATGACAACTAATTATATCACACCAGGTGGCAAAGACGCTCCTCTATGCTGCCTTTCTGTGAGGTAATCACCCCACATTGATTCAGCAATCTCGTCGTGAACATCGTGTGCACGAATGTGTGCTGCTTCAGTTGGAGGTCCATCGGCAAGTGTGCCGCTATCATAAGGAGCCCTCCACTCATCTGACTCCACTTGACGGTAGTCCGATAATTCATCTGGGTTGTGGATGTGGATGACATTGTGTATGAGACACAATGCCAGAGGGATGTGAGCTTGCATGTCAGAGTTGTACTCAGGAGGGAGCTGAAGTATGCGGAAGCAATTTTTCAAGACACCAAAAATACGCTCAACGACATTGTGGAGCTGTGCGTGGCGTAGATTGTATAGTTCCTTGGCATTGCAAGGCCTGCAAAGATGTGTAAGTACTATGTCAGGGTTGTAATAAGTGGCTGCAACATACACAAGACTTGCCTGGCCCCATTCAGCAAGGTGGTAGCGCACACCACGATAGGGTACGAATAACTCATCGCATGCAGCAAATCCAGCATCTGCAAGGTACACCTTGCCCTGAGGGATCGTAAAATCATTGAGACAAGCGACATTGTAGATATGAGCATCCGCTGCAGACCCCTGGAAACCGCTCAACATATATGTGAAACACATGTCGAAGTCGCACACAGCAAGGCAATTTTGTGTTAAATTGCCTTTGCAGTCACAAGTGGTGTCACGATCAGCAGCTGAGGGATGGCAAGCGATGTGTGTGCTGTCAATAGCGCCAATTATGTCTGCAAAGTAGGGAAATAGTTTTGTCGTCTTGAGGATTTGGGTGGGTATTGGAGTTTCTGCATCGGGAAGCTGGACATAGGTGGAATAGATTGGCCGGGAGGAGAATGCAATAAGAATCCTTTTGAAATATCTGAAAGCAATATTGAGCAAGTATAGGGGTAAGAGTGGGAAGACACACTTTGATATAGTATTGTTTGAATGCTGAAAACGCTCAGCAAGGTGGTGTACAGAAATGCCTGTAACACAGGCATATAGGAAGATGGTGAGTTGCTCCTCTAGTGTTACATGTTTTGAGTCGTTTATGCCACCGTCATGAAGTACTTGTAGTAATATAATAAATACATGGCGATGTACACTGAGCTCACATTGAATTCGTTCTGGATGGCTGTTGAGAAGCTCATTGACCCACCCAACCCCTGTCAGAATTGATGTGTGATAGGGCTGTTTGTTGTAATATGTATTAGTGTAGGCATTAATGGCGAACCCTGCAATATTGATAACTTCTGAAGCTGACATGACCATGCGCTGAAAAAAGTTGATGATGGAGTGGAGAAATTTGATATCTGCTTTCTCTGCATCATCAACACTCCCCTCATCCTCACTGGAGTCATCTCCCTCATCTCCCTCGTCCTCCTCATCCTCCTCATCCTTCTCATGATGCTGCTCATTCCTCGAGTTCGATGAATCCTCTTCATCGGCAGAAGGGTTGTCACTGTGGCGAAGGAGGCGGGGGAGCATGGCCATGGTATGCATGTACATACACACGCATATCAATAACCCTAATCAGCGTGACATCAGTTTCAAACTCCGAATGGCAGCATGCTTACTTAACCTTGTAATTTTCTTTCAGAAGTTTGTCGAAGTTGGGCGAAATCCCGATCCCGAACAGACTCTAAGACAACTCCTAAACACATTTCTTCCTGTGATGCGGCATATGAGACTCTTGGGCTTTCACATTAACATCATGATGTGCCCTTACCAAAATGTTAAGTGAATACCATGCAGGAGTGAAAGGATAGAACACACTTTTTTCGAGGGGTTCTAGCCTTACCCAGCACTGGTTTGCTGTGTCCATGTATAATTGTAGCTGGGAGAGGGAAGGATGTGTTGGGACTTGAAATTTCCAAGTTGAAATCAAGTACGTCATTGCCTGGTAGATGTTGGGTGATGCGAACATCCTGGAACAATGAATGAATGTGTTGATAGTCGGGCTTCTCAGAAAAGGAGAGAGCATGCATACAGGTAAGGATATCTGCAAATTCACGGGGGATGTTATTGCACAATTGTTTGACAGAGATGTTCTGCTTTTGCTCCAGTATTGAGGTGTCATTGTTGTAGTTATAGACCAACCATGGAAGAGAGCTGTGCAAGAAGTAGATTAGCATGTATGCAAGCGATTCAAAATCATCCTGCTGTCCTGACTTGAACCCTAAGGGTCTGTTCAGATATGCAAATTTTGCTCACCTAACTTGAACTAAACTTGAGAAATTGTGCTTTGTCATGATTTGGACAGTGTGACATCAGTGTGACAATCGATAATCAAGAGATTATTGATATCCAACATGCCAGCAACTCAAACCCAAACTCATACTTCCAAGTCCAGCCATAGTACTTGTTCACAAACCAGTGGTATCCTATTGATACCATTATATACCTCTATGGCAAAGAAGGTGACAGAGGAGAAGAAAGAGCTGAATCAGTGGGCCAAGACACTGAAAGATGCCACTGGTCAACTGCTGATGAGTTATGCTTCCTTGACTATATCGCTGCCCATAAAGCAGAAGGGGGTGATTCAGTAAATTTTGACAGAACCTTTTGGACGAAGGCTGCCACCGACATAGCACAGACCACCACAAGTGGTGCAGCAAAAACGGCTGAAACCTGTGTGCAAAAATGGACTAAGGTATGTTTCATTTATGTTCCCTCTGTCATCTAGTACTAATAATATTCAAGATGTGTAACACCTTTTACATTGTTGATCAGATGGCCAACTTTTTGGGTATCTCATGGAGCAATGAGCATGGTGCCAATATCACACAGGAGTCTGAGTCTGTGTGGAATGATCTTGTCAAGGTAAGTACATATCTACTTTTTTTCACTACTACATGCTAACTTTTTTGTGATTCAGGAAATACCCCTAGCAAAAAGCTTCAGAAACAAGGGGTGGCAGCTGTATGACAGAATGGGTGCCATCCCACCATCAAAGGTGCACAGTAGTAACACATACCACCCCCTGCTGCAATCCACATCCAACTCATTGCAACCTGCCCCCCACTCACAGATGAGTGTGACTGGCCAAGCCAGCTCCAGCTTTCAAGAGGTTGATGCCCTGGAGAAATCCCAGGCATTGGATAACCTCGAGAATATGACCGGTGAAGATCAGGACAGTAACATCATGATGATGCCGCCCCCCTTGTTCTTTAATCCAACATCCCAACCTCACTTCGCTCCCTTGACACCAGGTGTGTCTTCCATACATTGTCTTCTTAGATAGATGATCTATAGATGAACACCTATAAAAACAAATATCTCCATGGTCAGTGATTCAGACAAATACCAATGACTGATAATGTGATTGTTCATGGGTGGCTGATTAGCAATACCTAAGCCACTGTCAGCAGAAGGTGCCTAGTGAGGTCGGTAATGTGAGTGATCAATCCAACAATGCCTGGACAACAGAAAGGACAAAGGGAACAAATATACCTTCTCATACCAAAAAGATGCCCAATGGCAATCTTACTACAAAGATTTGTGTGAAGCTACAATGGTCACTCCCACAATGCTCAGAGAACTTTCAGTACTATTGAACCTGCTGTCAAGGAACTCGCTTCGAGTATTAAACAGAAAACAGGAACGGACGTTCTTGGTGTTTGGCACCAAGTCCCCTTTCAATAGCTAAAGCCTTAAGACAATGAAACCCTAGCTCAATATCACTACTCAGATGTGTGTGGTCAAGCACACAATTATCAACTTCAAAGCTCCCCCACTAAGCTATGCAAAGTCTTAGGTGGACTAAGGAGACAACACAAAAGTTGCAGGAAAATAAAAGAAGAACTTGGAAAAACAAACAAATGGGGGCAGTACCAGGCTTGGTGGTTGTGGAGGATGATGAGCTCACACTAATGGTGTCTCACAGAAGAGTACCTTCACCAATCTTCAACAGCTCTTCACTGTTGTTTGGCTACAGTCACACTTCACACTCAAGAGCTGGGGGGTAAAACACACACTTTTTATTGAGAGAAAAGGGGCTCTTATATAGACAAAAATTAAGGGCTATGCTACCAGTACTTTAAGGTTCTTGTCAAGTCATCTCCAGTCAAACTGAGTCATTTAAGCTAGTGTGAGTCATACTGAATCAAGTTGAATCATTGTGAGTCATTTCAGATGGTTGAGTCACTTGGGTATATAGATGAGTCATCTTGACTTGGTGTTAGTCATGTGACTTCTCATGACAAAGCAGAAAAGGTCTAGACACTGATTATGTAAGGTACCAGTCCATGTGTTGTGTTTGTGTTTGTTTATTACATTTTCTGTTAGGGGCTGAATTGGTGCGGTGCTTTTGTATTTAGGGTTTCCTGCATGTTCCCACAGGACAACTTGCATGGGAAATAATTTTCGCAGTCACCTGACATGTGAGAAGTTCATGCTGAGTCATTTTTAAGCTGAGTGAAATGAAACTGAATCCAAGAATAAATCTCCAAAAATATTCATTCCTGTAAACTGGGTTTGCAGAAGAATGAAGAAAAAGAAGCAAGTCCTTTTCCTGGGCCAGGCTTTTGGCTCAGGATGTTGCAATCATGGTCTTTATGATGCCAGGCTTCTTATGAGAATGTTAGTCAGCCATGCACCAGACTAGTTTGGTGCAGGTCAATGTGCTTCAGTTACCTGCACTTCAGCCATGAGTAAAGGCAAGCACAAAGACACCAGCAACAATGACAACAGTGTGTGAACGCTCATTCACTCCCCTGGTTCTGCTAAATCCATCAGTCAGTTGGCATCAGGAAGGTCTATCAAGTCTGCATGCATCAGCATGCCTGAAGCCGTCCAGCAGATGGGCACTGATATCTAGGGACTCACAAAGGGTCTTACCCAGTCCTTTGATTGTGCCACAAACATCTTGCAAGAGCATACAACCCACAGCATCACACACTCTGTGGATCCAGTCTCTCTGTGCAAGCAGAACACTATCCTACAGGTGCAAGAGGAGGGTCTAGAGGACCATGAGGTGGTTGCCATCATTGAGCACTGTCAGTCTGACATTTCCATCACTGATTTGTATCTCACAATCAAGAAGGACAGTATCTGCAAGCTTTTTTTGTTGAAGTATAGTAACTAGGTTTCATTTTCACACCGCTTCTTGTACTAGGCTTATGTAGAGTTAAATATGATATCATTTGTGATATACTTTGTGTGATCGGTTGCAAAATTTAACTAATACTATTCAAGATCGTTGTCTATAACAGACTCAGCTCTCTCCTGTCTCACCCTGTTGTAATCTATCCACATCTGATATGCAATAGTATCACAATGTTTGTGTGCACGAGTATGTGCCTGTTGGAGGGAGGACCTTCAGCGAGTGCACCAATATCGTGCTCAGGGCCAATGATGTCATGGTTGACTTGGCAATGATCCATCATGTCATTCAGGTCCATGACCTGGATGATGTTGTGCACCAGGCACAATGCGGGAGGGATACGAGCTTGGATGCACATGGGGTAGAAAGGTGGGAGGGAGAGAATTCGGAAGCGATTCTTGAGCACACCAAAGATGCGCTCAACAACGTTCTGGAGCATGGTGTGATGTAGATTAAACAATTCCCTATGATTACAAGGCCTAAAAATATCAGTATGAAAATGAGCCAATTGTGAGCTTGGCTCCTACTTGAGATGGCCCCTGCCCCATTCTGCTAGGTGATATCGCACATTGCGATATGGTATGAGTAACTCATCACATGCTCCAAATCCTGCGTCCATGAGATAGTATTTTCCGGGGGGAATGTTGAAATCTTTGATCCATGCATTGTAGTAAACATGAGTGTCAGCGGCTGACCCCTCCCAACCGCTCAAGACATATAGAAACAACATATTGAACATACAGGCAACAAGGCAGTTCTGAGCTAAGGTACCCTTGTGATTGTGAGCAGCATTGCACTCTTTGCTGTCAGGGTGACAAGCAATATGAGTACTGTCAATGGCACCAATGGCGTCAGCAAAGTAGGGATAATATTTCGAGTTTTGAAGGATCTCGAGAGGGGTTGGGTCGTCTGCATTAGGTAGCCGAACATATGATTGATAGATAGGGGCAGATGCGAATGCAGTGAGTATGTGTTTGAAATACCTTCAAAAATTCAGCGATTTTGTCTACAGGATGCTAGAATTAACATACTTTGATATTGTGTCATTGGAACATTGAAACCATTCACCAAGATGATGAGTAGAGAGCCCTGTTACACAAGCATACAAAAAGATAGCTAACTGCTCCTCAAGTGATATAAATTTTGAGTTGCAGCACCCTGCATCACAAAGTAGAGATAATAGTACATGAAATATGTGACACTGTACACCAAGTTCACATCATATGCGATCTGGATGTCCTGTGAGTAGCTCATTGACCCAACCCATTCCTGTGAGAATGGAAGTATGGTATAGCTGCTTGTCACAGTAATATTTTGAATAGAGTTGAAGTGCTTGTGAGGCAGCATCTGAAACTGATATGGCTGCGCGGGAGGTACTAAGGAACATTTTCATTATATGCTCCAGCTCGAGCTCTGCCATTTCATCCGAGTCTATGTTGACTGCAGTGGTACCATCCAAATCTTCATCAGCAGTAGTGTCATCCTCAGATGAGTGGTCAGTATCATGGGCAAGGTCATCAGGATTCATGGTGTTGATGACAGACGTTAGTGGCGAGTGTGATATTATTGTTATCAACTCAATATCAGTGTGACATCTATGGTCCTTACAAATAATGACAAAGCACAATTTCTCAAGTTTAGTTCAAGTTAGGTGACCAAAATTTGTGTATCCAAACAGACCCTAACTGACTGTTGATGGATGCAAAGGCAGGTGCACCAGTCAGGCAGTGACCTTTACAAAACGGGATATGAGCTCTGGTGGAGGAGTCACGATACTCCTTCACAACACCAAAACCGATGAGAAAGGTGGTGTGCTTCAAATCTTCTAGACCAATCAACACATTGTGCGGTTTGACATCACTGTGAATGATGTGGTGTGAGTGAACGTCCTCGAGGTGAGAGAGCTGATGAGGAAGGGTCAGATGGAGAGTTAACTTGCATGTCAATATGTCAGAAGTCACAGTGAACTCACCAGCTGTTCTCCTAGATTAGTAACCATCTGGAGACTAAATTTGTTGCTGTGTGCGAGGAAGAGGTCATGCAGAGATGGCCCAAGGTTCTCAATAACCAAAGCATCAAATGATGCTTCTCTACCAAACCAAAGTGGATGAGGGACACCAATACCGCCTTGAAGGCATTGTAATTAGAGTTTAAAAGTCCGGTTGCCAAACTGGAAAAAGACCGAGACTGGACCGAAACCGGACCGCAAAAGACTGGACTGCAGTTGCAGTCTTCTTGCTTCAAGAAAAAGACCAGTTGCAGTCTTTTTGTTTCAAGAAAAAAAGAAAGACCGATCCAGGACCGGTTTGGACCGGTTTGGACCGGTCTTTTTGCAACTGGTTGCATGTGGGAATGTAGTACTTAATTAGGGGATTCCAACGGTGGTTTGGTCATGTCAAATGGTTAAGATCTGAAAAAGATATAAGCATTACAAGAAAGGCTTGCAAAATTGAAGGATGTTGGCGTAAAAATTAAAGATTGGCTTATAACTTGCCCAAACCTTGAGTGTTTGACAAGATAAGACTAGCAATAGAGTCATCTAGACTAGGACTACAATTAGTGTTGGATACCTAAGCCTTATAATGACTTTCATATTTTTCATATTTCAAATACAAGCCTGATAATGATTTTTGTTAAGCTTATACCTTGCTTATGTGTGAACCTATTGAAAAGATAAGACCAGTCCTAGACTCGTCTAGACTTCAAGCACAACTTTTGTTAAGCCACTTGAGCAATCACAACACATTTCATATTTGCCTCATGCTCTAGGGCGGTGTATTCTTAAAATGCTCATATCTCTCTCAAATCTTAACCGTTTTACATGATTGGACCACCGTTGGAAAGGTCCTAAACGGTACTACACTATTATTGGACTGATTGAGGTTGCAACCAGTTCAAAACCGGTTGCAGGACCAAAAAAGACCAAAATATTGGTCTTTATCAGTCCTGGTCTGGTCTTTTTGATATCGTGGGAATCAGGCAACCGGTCCTGGTCCGGTTGCCTCCAAATAAGGCAAAAGACCGGACTTAACCGGACTTTTGAACTCTAATTGTAATATACAATATTCATGCTGCAAGGAGGAGATATGCCCAGTGCTGGAAGTGCATAATCAGAGCTTGATAGCAACCTCAGAGTTATTGATGATGTTTCACACACAATATACAACAGCTACAAAGTCCAATCAGCAGCATGTGCAGTGTTTATGACCCATCAGACATACTGTATGATCCAGAACCCAACTTATCTTTTAATCTGAACCATCCATCAATCCGAACAAGATCCATGACTTAGGCTCTGTATGGACAGTGAAACAAAAAGAAAAAGAAAAAAGAAAATCAGCGGTCATGTGACACTATCACATGACCACCTGGGAAATCCTGGGTACATATTAGATATCAAAGTGCACATAGTGCTTATCGATGGACACAATGGAATCTGACACAGGATCTGCAGGATCTGGATGGTCCCTCTGCTCCCAAGGCTCTGTAGACACCCCAGAGATCACACAAACTTCCAATGCTAATCCCTCTAACCATTGGCAAGAATTTGAAGAGATTGCTTTACTTGAACATCTTACTGCTGAGCTTTCTACCTCCAGTGATGGTTTGAACTTCCCCAAGCATGTGTGGAAAAGCACATCTGAGTTTGTAAATTCAGTCCCTGCTCCCTCTGGGTCCAAGTCGTGCTCCAACAAACTACCTGGGTCCTGCAAGAGCAAATGGGTGCACATCAAGGGTGCATATACCCAAGTTCAGTTCATCAAGAGCACTTCTGGTCTTACATGGAGTGACACAGATGGAGTAGGGGTGTCACCTAAGAACCAGAGTGTATAGAATGAACTTGTGAGGGTGAGTATACTGTGCTCTACTTGTGATCAGTCTTGATTTTTTTTTTCAAAGAGCCGCCCTGGAGCAAGGCCCTTTGCCAACAAAGGCTTCATTCACTTTGCCGCCGTCGATGAAATGATGCGCAACAAAAAGGGGAAGAACAAAGCCAAAGGGGCATTCGTTCTTCACAGAAAGAAGGCGCCCGCCTCCAGCTCTTCTATGCTTCCTCCACCCGTTCCTTCATCCAGTCGTGCCATGCTTCCTGAGACCGGGAACACACTTGATCTTTCCTCACTATCTGCCTCTGTGGATAATATACTATTAACCACCGGTTCCCCTTCCAACAGCTCACCGGTTCCTATTCCCACCTCTCCCTACTCATTCATAACCTCCACCAACCCCTCTGCGTTGACCAGTGCCAGCCGTAGCGGCAATAAGCGCAAATATAGCGCTCTTGGCACTGGTGCCAGTGACACTTCTCAGAAGAAGCCACGCACTCCATCTGCTAGTGTGCAGGCCCAACAGGAGGGGAGTGCCGTGATGTCAAAGCTCGTCAATGTCGTAGAAGACTTGAGCAAGACATTCGCTGAAAGCTCGCACATGCCCTCATTTCCACACCGCTCACCAAACTCCAACCCTGCCTCTCATTTGGCGCAAGCCATTGACATCGTTCGTCATGACCCAGGGTTGTCAGCGGAGGACATTTTTGACATGGTAGATCACTTCTCGCTTGCTGAAAACGAGGCCAGTGTGGTCGCATATGTTGCTTTGAGTGACACTCAACTTAGGTCCATGTGGATATTGAGGAGGCTCAAGGAGCTTCGTGCCAAATCCAAGTAGCATCTATACTCCCTCAAATAATTAGATAGTTTGTAGTACATTTGCATGTCCTCCCTTGTTGCACTCCCAAATGTTGATTCATTTGATTGATTCATTGAGTACAAAGCATTCATTGAGTACAAAGTAAACTACTGTTGACCAGGTACAGGTAGACCACGATGTATGTGTTCTGCGCAATAATCCTCCCACATTTCTGCAGCAATTGCCTCCTGATGTTGCTCTGCTCTTTGCCGTTCTGCTCTATCAGCAGGGCCTTCAGCCAACTCTCCAACATCACCTCCATCACCTCCAAAGACCTCCAAATCATCATTGATATTGAATACAGCTGGGTTGTATCTACAAATAAAGTTATGTAATGTGCAAAGCGCTGCAGGTACACGTGCTTGGATTTCCATTTTGTACTCTGGGGGCAATTGTAGAATGCGCCACTGGTGCTTCATGACCCCAAAAATATGTTCAACAATGTTGCGTAGACGAGCATGGCGGTGGTTGAAGAGTTCTTTGGGAGTTTGGGGGCTACATAGGTACCTAATTAGAAAGAAATCACAGAGAGAGAGAATGAAAACTCATGAGATGTTTGCTTGCCACCATTCCTTCAGGTGATAGTGTACATCCCGGTATGGGACCAACAGAGCATCACAGGACCCAAAGCCTGCGTCTGCAAGCAGATACAGCCCTTCTGAGATCCATAGGTCACTTTGGCGTGCATCGTGCCAAAGTGATGCATCCGCAACCGATCCATCCCACCCGCAAAGTGAATATATGAATAAGAAGTTGAAGTCGCAGATGAAGAGACAGTTTTGTGACAGGTAGCCTTTCCAGTTATGCATGGTATCATGATCTTCGTCTGCTGAGAATACCCAAATATGGGTACCATCAACAGCGCCGATACAGTCATGAAAGAAGCGGTAGTGCGGGTTGTTGTGTATTGTCAAAGAGATGGGTGTTTCATCAGTCGGGAACTGGACTTGCATGTCATAGAATTCATTTTCAGAAAAAAAAAACAAGCAAGCGCCTGAAGTATCTGACACAATGTCAGATATCACAACAAGATAAATCATAGGAGAATTACCTTGAAATTGTATCGGGTGAATGCTGGAATTGTTCGCCGAGATGGCGAGTTGAAAGTCCTGTAACGCAGGTGTACAGGAATATAGCAAGCTGTTCCTCTACAGATACACCATTGCAAGAGTATGTAAAACCGTTGGTCTTCAGAACTTGCACTAATGCTTCAAAGACCTCTAGGGCAATGAGAAGCAGATAGTATAGTACTAGGTATGTAGTGATGTATGAACCAATACCAGGTGGGTGCTCAGTGTGACCATGATAACTACAAGAGATGTCTGTGACAGCACATCAAATGCTAACTTCATCTGACAGCTCATCGCCTTCGTCATCTGCAATGGCACTCATGATGCTATCAAAAGCCTGAGCAGAGGCTTCAGCAGGGATCCTGCTGTCGGCAGTTGTTGCCAAGAGGCCAACATAGTCTTCTTCAAAGAGCATATCCTTCTGAGATGTCACCCAACCTTTTGTGAAGTTGAGGTGCTCCTTCTTCAAGAAGAACTTCAGCATCTGTAATGCTTCTATTAGGGTTGGACTGATATGGTTCTGTTTCTTCATATCAGTTTCAGCGCTTGAGGTGAATACATGTTTGCAGGGGACAGAAGATGCTTATACTGGAAGATAGTTGAGCGCAAGGGTATAGATGGTCAGGAAGGTATTTTTTGACAGCTAACCAGCACACAATTAGTGAATATGTAGATACACGTAGAAATAGAATGTGTACCTCCCAAAAACTCAGTGGATTAGTTCCTTCGGGGCTGAGAATGGATGTGACATATGCATTGAATTCTTGATCAACTGTGTGGCAGCTCAAATTTGAGTGTGGTAGTTCCATCCCAGAAAGTTTATATTTTGACACCAAAGTCGTAAAAGCTCTGGGTTGGGCGAGGTCTCTGTGCTCACTGCATGCAGGAGTTGTAGTTTTCCTATAGTCTTCCATCTATGTATGTTCATATCAGTTGTCACTTCCATTTCAATGTTCAAATTGCATCAAACTCACCATTTCCCTGATGTCCTTCTTGACCTTTTCAACAAGTTCAGAATCCCAGTGTTGGTCGATCCACGCAAGTCATATTGAAGGATTAACAACTGCAGAAACAAAATAATAAGGCAATTAGAATGACTTCATGCAACAAAAACTTACACATAGCCATGGTGTAGGCACAGGTGTGGTCCATGCATTGATAATAAGAACTAGCCCATGTTAATGCTGTATCGATGAATGGTTTGCAGTGTGGTGCTGCATCAGCCAGTTCTTCCCATTGCATCATTAAGGTTTCGAACACTGGCATAGTGCCACTGAGTAATGGCATACTTTCACTTGACATAACTTGTTGTGCGATGTGTGGCATCTGATGTAAAACTGGTGGTTAGTTGAACTATTCAGGTGTAATGTAATGTACTTCTAATACTAGTTCAAAATCTTTCAAGATTTCCCAACCCATGGGACTCAGTTTGTGATTGAAGATATCAGAATAAAGGGGCAAATTCACAAAAAACTCGACAGCCTGAGCTACTATAAGTCGGTAGTAAATGGATTGAATATTGAGATGCACCTGTTGAAGTAAGCACAAGTGATGTATCATGTAATATGCTGAATCCCATCAATATTGAACATCGTGGAGAAGCTCAATAACAGGTAGCTTCGTCACTTGCTTGTTTTCGTCCTTGAACCAATTCATCTTGTTGCCATGCTCAATCATGTCATGAAAGCCTTGGTGTCGTAAACTTGACACACAGATGGTACAAACTATATTATGGCACAACACAATGGGATCTGGTGTGAAAAACACAACCTGACTAGGCACTTGTAAAAGCACTCAGCCAGTATATGTCTAAGCTCTGCCTATGCTGCTATACTTGCAAATGATAAAGCAAGAACATTTGACCCGAGGGAATAGCTACTTTGAACAACTTAAGATAGAAAGACCCGAAAGTGCGCTATACCGCGGGAAAGTGCGTCGCAAGATACAGCACTAGTGTGCGGGAAAGTATGTTGCAACTATAGAGCACTATGGTGCAAGAAAAGCAGAAGTGTGGGTCGGTAGATGGTCACTATCGGGTCGCTAATGCATCGGTAATGGAGCACTAATGCATCAGTGTAGTGGAGATGCAGGTAGGGAGTCTAAGGAGTGTAGTGGATAGCGAGAGAGATCAAGGGTATTGATTGCAAGGGTAAGGAAAGTCAAGGTAAACCAATAGGGGCTTATAGAGTGCAGCTAAAGGTGACTACTTCTAAGTAAAACCTAAGGGGAAGGAAATACAGTTGAAGGGAAGTAGTGTCGAAGTAATTACAATAGGCTTCTTATACTAGTAAACTATACCATCTCGGACTCGGAAGGGATAGGATATACATGTAATAAGACTGTAGCACTTGTTACAACTCGAGGTAAGGAAAATTACATACCAATCAGGTAGGATGGACAATGGATGGTTTCCGACATTCTGAAGGGATCCTGGAGCGCAGAAACAGCGCGCTGGATAAGCGCTAATGCATCTATAGACACATTGCTGGTATTGTAGTTCTGATAGCGCTCTAAGCACGGGAATAGCACAGGATAAGTCGCAGGAACATGGATAGCGCTGCAGGAATGTGCGCGCATAGTGTGGGAAAGTGTGGGAAAGTGCGGACTAGCATTGGACAAGGATTATGGCTGAGACAAGTGCAGACTGCTGATAGGGAAGTAGTGAATAATATGAGGGATAACTTTGGTCCACCTAATCAAGGCTTATGCAGGTGTACATGCCTAGTGCCAATATTATTGTCACACTGGGCAGCCATCTGGGACACTGCAAAGAGCCTTGACATAATCCCCTTTCTTGGTGGTCTGGCCATCAGTACTGACCCACGAGGATGAGACTCCTGAGAAGTCTACTGTCTTGTACTCATCGATGACATGCTTCACACAAATATTCAGGATGTGTGGAAAACACATTATCTTCTCATCTACAGGATTGAAAATGATGTCCTGCTCCATCAGGAGGTGAGACAATTCACGCATCGCAGAGTCATTAGACAACTTCACAACACAAGAAATGAGATATCTTCAAAGTTACACCAGCATGATCCAGAAGTTTTAGAATGATGGTGCCAAGTGCCTCACCTGTGTGGTTGCCAGGTACATAATAAAATGCAATCAATGACACTCTTAATTTGACCACTCCAGCTGGATTGATCTTTGCAATCCAATGTGCAGTGATCGCTAGGAATTGGTGAAGACTGTCGTTGGACCACAAGTCAGATGTGAAGGATATCTTGCCAGGTGCATTCTATTGGACAATGAGACATAAGATATCAGATAAATGTCAATGAGCTTGTACTTACCTCAAGATCATGTTTCAGCACTTGAAAGTAATCACACCATGCTTGAATTATGAGCTCACAGAGTTTTGTGCAATGATAGATTTGAGAATCATTGAGATCTCGGCATAAAATTGACAAAACTCAGGACATTCAATGACATTGATAGACTGGAACATGCATCAGCATTGAAGGATAGTCATATATATATATAACTCACTTGGTCGTTGGCTATGATAAACTTGACAATATATTTGTGCAATGCAGCAAGTGAGAAGTCTGGTAGATCAGTGTCCAGGGACAGAAGGTTTTTCATTTAAATCTACAGGAATGACATTACCAGGCTTAGGACGAGGAGTAGGAGGAAGCTTGCAAATAGTGATACTGGGTTGCTTGAGAACATTATGAAGCATCTTGAATGTATAACCTGCATTGAAAGCAGCATTGACAGATGAGATGAAAACTTGCCATCCTTCGCTCTCAGCTAAAGTTAAGAACTTGTCTATCTGGAACTTCTTGGTATGACCACAGAGAGTCATGTTTGAGGACGATTCTTCATACATATAATTTCTGTTGTTGGGGAAGCTCTCTGGTTTCTGCGCCTTCTGCTCTCTAGATCAGAATGTGTAAACAGTAAGACAAAGTGCAAAATAACAAGTCCTCACTCACAAGGTCTGCAAACAGTCTTCTGACCTTTGGTCTTCCTGAAGAAATGAAAGACATCAGTGGAACTTTGTGGTTTCCCTTGGGCACATGTAGCCAAGAGATCATTGGTCTGATGTGATGTTGTTGAATGGACAGTGTCATGGGTTGCTGCAGGTGGTTGCCACACACAAGGCCTGACCCAAGCTCTAGGTATGTCTTCCTCATCCTCTTCCTCATCCTCTTCATCTTCCTTGTCCTCATCATCATCATCTTCGCCTTTGTCTTCTTGTTCATCCATATTGCTGTTACCAGAGCTGATGCTATTGAGGTCATAGAATTCAGATCCATCATTGATTGTTGGAAGAGCTGGGACTGGAGGTGTAACACTACAAAATCTCTAAGGGAGTTGTTGTGCTCTAGTAATAGGGAGGTGTAAAGGTACAGCACTAGCAGGAGGAGGATCTGGAGGGATGACAGCCTGAGGGGCATGGGGAGCTGGGTCTTGCTGTGCTATAATGTTGTATCGTTGCCATGTCATTTGCTAGTAGGTGTAGATGATGTTAGAACTTAGAACTAGGACTTGAATGAAGACTTAAATATGTCGTCCCCGGACCCTTGGCACATAAATACAGTGTATGATAGACACCTCAGGCTTGAAGTGCAGTGTAAACACTCTGTCAGTGGTGACAGAACAAACAGTTATATGTTGTATGTACTACATCATCACACTTGTAAATTAAAAAAATGTACAGCATAAGACATGCAGTGTTCTAATGAGATAACAGTAGCAACCCTAATGAGATATTTGTATGTAAATTGTAAGATGATAGACTGGCAGTCTAGGTACTGGAACCCTTGCGCCTACCCTTACCTTTACCTCTACCTCATGCCTTGTTACTCCTACCATTGCTGCACTGAGTACGCGAGTGTTGTATGGAGCCAGAAGCATCAGGTTGTACAAAGCCAGCAGTGACAGCACTGCATTTGGCAGAGTCACCACTAGCCCCAATATCAGCGAGCATGTGGATGTGGGTGTTTGATGCTGACGATGATGACACCCCTGGCAAATGCCTGGTACCATGTTAGGTAATGGCTATGAGCTGTACTTCCTCCTGCTACCTCTATAGAGCTCCACATGCAGTCCCAAAAGATAGGAAAAGTGACGCTGGATGCTTCCAACATTGCAGTATCGTAATCAGGATCTACCTGCTTGCAAAGGGTGACCAGACAATCTTTCATCATCTGCACACACCCCTCAATCATCTTGTTGACAGTGTTCATGCTTGGCTGAGGGAACAATCTCTGTAGAAACAAATTAGTACTAAATGAAACCCTGGATAATGAAACATAAGTACCCCATGTGCTGTATGGTCTCTGCTCTGGAGGCTAATGTTAATGGGGGTATCACCTCTTATTCAGACCCAAATTTCGACAGACGCTAGACTAAACCATGTGTAGTCTGCTATGACAATGGGGTCCTCTGGCATTAAGCCATCCTTCTGAAGAGCAAGGAATGACTTGAGTGAATGAGCCAGTTTTTCATGGCATAGTGCTTTCCATGCAATAGATGAGTGTTCAGGTGACTCATATTTGCAAGCTTTGCCAATGAGGGCCAGGATGACCATGAGTGTTTCCAGCTTGGTGATAATTTCTTTCTGAATTTTCTCTACAGCATCAGCAGCACCCTGAGTAAATGCAGATTTGGCAAGGATGGGTATGACCTCTTTGATGGGTTTGCAGTGGGACCCTGCAGTGAAGGTGACGACAAGATTGGGAATGACAGAGAGGTGTTCAGTTTTTACAAATGTGTTAAGGAATACAGATATATCTATGAGCTGGCGATTGAAATAAAGGCTATCCAGGAAGATATCGAACCATGACTTAAATACAGTGCATGGTACTTCATAAATGTGAGTTGGCATTTTAACCAGGAGGGTAAGCTTGATGTAATCGTATGTCAATCTATAAGCCATCAGTGATAAGACATGATCAACAACATTGATCTGTAATGTACTGAGGTTTCTGTTCTAGAATCTTGCTCTGATTGATTATATGAGCAAGTGTGTCGAAATCGTCAGAGCAAATATCAAAAAACTCCTGAAATAATGATCAGGCCTGTGCGCTGCTCATCAATCTGGAAGTGGTGTATGGTGACATCTTGCTCAGGATTCAATATGAACTCTAGGATTGACCTTGAAAATATTGATCAGTGATAAGCACTAAATTGAGTTGGCTCATTAAATGATACCTGTGATAGGTATGTCAGTGTTGGTGGCTTCGCATAGGAGGCTATCCAAATAATCCAACTGCTCAGATGATGAGCTGGTAATAGCTGGAGTCATGCAAAGTATATTCCCCTGGATTTCTTCTACTCCACATAAGGAAGGTGTAGTATCTGGTTGAGCAGCAAAATTGTACTTTGCTAGTGAATCTTCCCCTCTTTTTCCAGGGAATGGTGAGGATGGTGTTGATGTGGCTTTCACCCAAGTCTTATTTTCAGGCTTGATAGTTGTTGCTTGGAGCGAGGAGTTGCTTCACCTAGTGCTTCCCTTGAGTGTACAGTTGCAGCCATGCAAGTTGACAACTTACATAACGGGTGAGGAGATTTTTTTGGTTCCAAATGGCCTTCAGATCTTGATTCCACAGGTTGAGAGGTGTCCAAAAACACCCTCAAATGAATTTTTCCACACATTTTTTGTCTGGCCAAATTTTTGGCAATTTTGAACAATGTTGTGTACCCCTTTCGGGGCCTCAAGTCGGCCAGAATCATGTTTTATGTTCCTGATTTGAGTATTGAACGCTATGTTAAGAACAGGCTAGAATTGAATACATGGCAGATTGAGATATGGACTGGTGTTGCTCCTGCTTTTGCACTGCCCAAGCTGCAGCTTCCCCATTCAAACCCCTTTGATATGCACTCATAAAGCACCACGAGCGGTTGATGAAATGACACAACACATCTAGTGGGCAAGGATCAAGAAATTGTATAGCTGCCTGTTTAGCCTCAGTGAAGTTGTTTTTTGGTCCTTCTTGATAATGGTATTTGCACCAGCCCCAGTACTGCTAATAATTCACCATTTCAATTGGATTCAGCTTGTGATGGAATTTTGGTAGAAATATACATAGGTGGCCTGTTTTCTTGATGAGAGTTTCGAGCATCGACTCTTGGTTTACAAAATCATCTTGCTGTGAAAGAAGATGTGCCATACAGCAGTTCTTGCTCTCAAAGGGACAGACAGGTGAACATTTGGCTTTCAACTGTCTGACATTGAATCCCCACTCAGTAAGGACAGTGCAGAGACCCTTGGAAGTGCCATCTTCATTCGTCATTTTCTGGACCTTGCCACAGACTGAAATGTCAGGATTAGTCAATTGTATTACTGTGTTGTGCTGCTTTCGTTGTTTGCCACCATCCGATTTATTCATGTCAAATGTTTTTAATGAATTAGGAGGGAGTGAGGCATGAGCTGATGACTGATCAAACACAAAAAGTGCCTGGCAGTCTGGGTATGCAAGATTGAAGATCTCAATGGCATTCTTGACCTGCTCGAGGAACTAGGCACTGTCTCACCAAGCATCACCATTTGATCCTGGATAGATAATTTTGTGTGCATCTTGAACTATTTCACCATCTTCATCTCATAGAATGAGTCAGCCATTTTCTTCATTGATGAAATCAGAAACATGGATTAGTCGTCCTTGACCTTTCTTGCGAAGGGGCTGTTCACCAGATCACAACCTTCAATTATAACAATCATTAGTTAACATTTAAATTGATGTTCAAGTTAGAGACACTTGCCATGCACTACTAGATTGATCATTTGTATGAAAACAGCACTCGCCATGAAACTGTGCAATAATTCTCTTCTCTCCAGGCTTTAAAACTGGTTCAACTTTTTTCAACTCAGACCCTTCATAATGAGTCATCTGAGCCTCATACTGTGCCATTAGAGGCAAAAAGACCTCTCTGTGGTACTTCACTACATCATCTTATTCATGACCATCCATGTATATGCCTTTCCGGACCGTTGTGTGCCTCCATCCAAGCTTGAGAAGCCAACACCGAGCCATGCGCACACTAAGCAGCTGCTTTGGGTGAATTCCAAGGTCCGGAAATATTATGGAAGTGAGGGCAGACTGCAACTTCTTTGAAGTGACACTGCCGACCTTCTGTGCAGTTAGCCAAGCTCAGGTATGTGATTGGACAGTTTCATCATTGAGCCAAGGCTGAGCATTTTCCTTGGCTCCTTGCCTCTTGATAGGTAGGTGTGCAAATATCTGATAATGCTGAGCCAGCGCTCACACTTGCCATGTGAAGTAAACACCCTTGCCTTCATGTTATTGCCAAGCAATCTCATTACTAGCCTGCATCCGTGAACACTCCTTTATGCACAGAGTTGCAAAGTTTGAGAGTATGTTGAGTTTATTGATGTGTACCAATGATAAGCTTTTGCTGTTTTTCTTTAGGTCTGATTTGATTTTCTTGTGCAGCCCACTCCAATTGAGAAATTTCAATATGTCCCTGCTTTCCAAAAGCATCAACTCATCTTCCCATGCGGCCTCTGCAGTCTCATCACCAATATCTTCTGCTGTGACTTCATCAACTGCCAGTGGTACAATCTCTATATCCTCTGATGATGCCTTATCTGACAGGATATATGCTGAGCTGGCCCGGGTATGTGGGATTGTTGACAACTCCAAACTTGTGTGCTGTCTCTGTTCTGGCTGCAGCCCAGGTAAGGAAGTTGTCAGATGTACTGACACAGCCACATCTAGTGGGTTTGCCACTGTGGTGGCTCAATTGGGCACTGACTTATTGAAGAATGTTGTCAGTTTAGGTTGGTTTTGTAAGTGTTTCTCGTGCCTTTGCATGGTTCATTCTGATTGACTTGTAAAGGTATTGGCATAAGTCTTGGATCTTGCTATTGGAACGGTAAGCCAGATATTCAATTATAATTAGTAGCTCGCTCACCAATCTTTGACTTCATGCAAATTTCCGCCTTTGTTCGAAGATGTTCTGAGATCCAGTCTGGGTCTTAAAGCATGTCCTCCATTTTCAACATTGTAGTCAACAACTGTTCATCATCCCAGTCACCCTCCAAGTCATCTACATTTGATTCTGTCTCTGAGTCTGATGTGCCGAGCTCAGAAAAATTGGGTTTCAAACTGTCGAAAAATAGGTGCAGAGGGGGCTCTTTGTCAATAGATTCTTCAGGATTTGGTGCATGGAATCTGGACTTCAAGACATCAACTTCATTTTCAGAATTGTCATGGTCTGACAATGGAGTGCTTTGCCTGGGTCTTTTCAAGTGTGCCATGAGCAGGTGAGAGTTATTAATTTTTTTCAGGGTCAAACTCTATATCCTTCTCATTTTTAATACCAGAATCATACTCAAGGTTGGAAAAGGAGTTGATTGCACTATTTTTCATGATTTTAGGCGCTATTGTAATGACTGGCCAAATTTTGGAGTTTGAGTGACTACAAAGACTGTTATTGGCAGCTCAAATGAAGCTTTGTTCATCTTCAAATAGTCTAATCATGCATAAGGTGTCATTACTGAGGTCTTTCAGAAGGTCGTGGGGAAGCTAACCATAGTTGTCGATTTTGTGTGTCCACAACTGTAACAGGAGGTCAATGACAACTCTAGTTGACATGTTGCTATCCAAAGTTCACAAACTGAATTAAGTCAAGAAGCCACAACATAACCTCATGGCCCATCTACTAGTCACTGGGGCAGTGAGCTTAGCTAATGTCACTGATCATATGCGGCACAAGTTGCTACCGATACGACTAATTGATGCTCCATCACTCTTCATCAGGACATGATGCACTGTCCCAATGAAATCAATTGCTCTTGCAGACACATTTTTGGGTCTGTAAATACAGGGCCTCATGGGTAACACCAAAATCAATAGGAAAGGCAGTGTACTACTTTCAAATCTCCTAGATCAATCAATTTTGTGTGGTTTGATGTTGTCAATGTTGGATAGTCATAGTGAATATTTGACTGGATCACCAGGAATGAATATACTTAGGCCAGGAGAACCGATGCATAGAAACTTAAGTTTGAATCTGAATTTGAAAAATCAGGGTGTATTCACCATCTGTTCTCCTAGATTAACGACAGTCCATGAAGCTGATGGGATTAGGACACACAAAGATAAGGCTATGAGTGGTTAATGTTCAATATTAATGTTCATTGAATGGTGGGAAATGTCAAGATTAATAACAGTTGACTGACTTGAAACCATGAACCGCAGCTTAACTGCCAAATTAGGAACTGCAACTTCTGGAAGGTCCAACTTCTTGTCGGTCCAGCTAAGCCAGGCTACCAGTTATGGCTTGAGCTGGTGGCAAGTTGGAGTCGCAGCAACACTACCCGCAGAGCTATTCATGTTCCCACAACTTATCCTACACTATTCCCACACTTATAGCGCTATCAGAACTACCAGCAATGTGTTTATAGGTGCATTAGTGCATGTCCACTCTATCTAGCACTTGCTCCTGCTGTGAAAAACTCAACCTGACTAGGCACTTGTAAAGGTACTCAGCCAGTATATGTCTAAGCTCTGCCTATGCTGCTATACTTGCAAACAATAAAGCAAGAATGTTCAACCTGAGGGAAAAGCTACTAAGGACAACTCAAGATCAAAAGACCCGAAAGAGCACTAAAGTGCAGGAATAGCATGTTGCAAGATAGAGCACTAATGCACGGGAAAAGCAGGAGTCAAGAAAGTGGACACTGAGTCAAAGGAGGGTAATGGATAGCAAGTGAGATCAAGGGTATTGATTGCAAGGGTAAGGAAGGTCAAATAGGAGCCATAGAGCACAACTAAAGGGTGACTACTTCTAAACAAAACCTAAGGGGAAGGAATTATAGTCGAAGGGAAGTAATGTCGAAGTAGTCACCATAGGCTTCTTATACTAGTAAACTATACCATCTCAGACTCGGAAGGGATAGGATATACATGTAATAAGACTGTAGCACTTGTTACAACTCAAGGTAAGGCAAATTACATACCAATGAGGTAGGATGGACAATGGATGGTTTCTGACATTCTGAAGGGATCCTAGAGCGCAAGAACAGCATGCTGGATAAGCGCTAAGCATGGGAACAAGCACTGGATAGAGCAGACATGCGCTAATAGACCTAAAACACATTGTTGGTAGTTCCGACAGTGCTATAAGCATGGGAATAGCACAGGATAAGTCGCAGAAACATGAATAGCACTGCAGGAATGTGCGCGCATAGTGCGGGAAAGTGCAGAATGGTGTCGGACAAGGGTTATGGCTGAGACAAGTGAAGACTGCTGATAGGGGAGTAGTGAATAATATGAGGGATAACTTTGGTCCACCTATTGAAGGCTTATGCAGGTATACATGCCTAGCGCCAATATGATTGTCACACTGCGCTTAGCACTTATCCAGTGTGCTGTTTCGCACTCTAGGATCCACTTGGAACATCGGAATCCATCCATTATCCATCCTACCTCATTGGTATGTAATTTACCTTGCCTCGAGTTTGTAACAAGTGCTACAGTCTTATTACATGTAGATCCTATCCCTTCTGAGTCCAACAGGGTATAGTTTACTAGTATAAGAAGCCTATGGTGACTACTTCGACTTTACTTCCCTTTGGCTGTATTTCCTTCCCCTTAGGTTTTAGTTAGAAGTAGTCACCTTTAGCTGCACTCTATAGCCCCTATTGGTTTCCTTATACCTGAATACTTTACCTTGACTTTCCCTTACTCTTGCAATCAATACCTTTGATCTCACTTACTATCCACCACCCTCCTTTGACTCCATGTCTGCTTTTCTTGACTTCCACTTTTCCCATGCACTAGTGCTCTATCTTGTGATGCACTTTCCTGCGCATTAGTGCTCTTTTGGGTCTTTCTATCTTAAGTTGTTCTTAGTAGCAGTTCCCTCAGGTCGAACATTCTTGCTTCTTTGTTTGCAAGTATAGCAGCATAGGCAGAGCTTAGACATATACTGGCTGAGTACCTTTACAAGTGCCTAGTCAGGTTGAGTTTTTCACAGCAGGAGCAAGTGCTAGATAGAGTGGACATGCACTAATGCACCTATAAACACATTGCTGGTAGTTCTGATAGCGCTATAAGTGTGGGAATAGTGTAGGATAAGTTGTGGGAACATGAATAGCTCTGCGGGTAGTGTTGCTGCGACTCCAACTTGCCACCAGCTCAAGCCATAACTGGTAGCCTGGCTTAGCTGGACCGACAAGAAGTTGGACCTTCCAGAAGTTGCAGTTCCTAATTTGGCAGTTAAGCTGCGGTTCATGGTTTCAAGTCAGTCAACTGTTATTAATCTTGACATTTCCCACCATTCAATGAACATTAATATTGAACATTAATAGAGTTTCTCTTCCAATTCACCATTTCAGCATGCTGTGGAGATGTCCATCTGATCAAGTTCAAGATCATGTTTTGCAGCTAATGACAGGATTATCCGAATAGATTCCAGGTTTGCAACAAGGGCGAAAACTTCCTGGTAATCCATGTCTTCACACTGTGTGAAACTGTGTGCAAATATGTGGAGTTTGTAGTGATCAACATTACTGTTTTGATCAAGTTTGATGCAAAAAATGGTCTTGGAGGTGATGGGCTTGATGTCTTCAGGAATGGGGACTGTTTCATAAACCAGGTTGGAGTTCAGATGTAGTAATTCCTCTTCCAGAGCAGAGCACCACAGGTGTCCATCTGCATGGGTAAAGGCTTCTGGCAGTGACTGTGGAAGGTCATGTTCAGTGGGACCTGTTGCACCTATACCTGTGAAGTGTATGTAGTTGTCATCTTCATCTTCAACAGATGGTTGATGAGATTTAGTATGGTTCTGGGTCCACTGTGGGCTGCTCCTCACATCATTGCTGCTCTTCATCAAGTGTGCTGTCATGCATGGTATGGAACTCATACCATGACATTGATAGACAGGAAGTAATCACACAGAGAGTATACTAAGGTGTACCTCATTCTATTATATGATTGGTATCATTTTGACAGATTTACTTCTATTTATATTTCCAGTATGATAGTTTCCATCATATTCCCTTTTCTTTTCAATTCTAGTTCTCTTTTAGACACAGGAAAAGTTCTGTGGGGAGAATTATATGTATTATTCATCAATTAGGGTAGACACAAATAAGATCTACAATCTGTCAACGAATATTAAGAGCTTGGCCACTTAAGACTACATCAAGAAGGTGTACTCTATTCTGGACTGCATCATTACTCATTGTGAGATCCTGAGCAGCAGAGAGTTGGTTTCGAGGCCACATATTGGGATGATCCCGCTAGTGAATTTGTTCTCCATTGCTGAGTATAAGTAAAAGATATCCAAGAGGGATATATATTAAAGTTCAAGCTCATTGCATACAGCTGCAACATATTATTCTGAAGGTTATAGCACTACCTTGTGCTATTATTGGTTTCTATCATTCTTTGCCCCTTTTACATCACTAGCGTTCACTTGAAAAGTTCAACACATCTCGTCCCCCACGAACGACCATGTTATCAACCGTTGACCATGGAGGATAGTGAAATTTGGAGAGTTTTCTTACCTTTCACATCCTAGTAAGACAACACATGACTTGCCAAATACATGATGAGCAAGATGGTCTCTCACCTGAATGATGCTGTGCTGATGTGCACTGGGCATGTGTGCTAAGCACTGGCGGCTGTTAGTATTGGGTGGTGGTAGTGGTGGTGCTTGCATACCCATGGGTATGTGTCTGCTGTGACCTGCATCCATACCTGCACCTGTGTCCATGGGTATGTACCCTTGGCAGGTATGGGTATGGGTTAACCTTGACATGTGCTGTTGTTGGCTGTAAGAGCACTTACATCAACAAGAACTGCACTTGGCACGCTTTGTAATTTATATTACCTCATGTTCAGTTGACATCAACCTAATAAAATAAAATCAGACTTATTTTTGTCAGTGAATCAAATCTTGACCAAAGTCAACATTGACAGTCAACAGTTGACAGTCAACATACAAATTGATTATGGTAGGTTTACCTGTTGACTGTTGACTGTCAATATCGACTTTGGTCAAGATTTGATTCACTGACAAAAATAAGTCTGATTTTATTTTACTACCAATTTTGTTTACAGTGCAAAGTATATATTATCTTCACATTTGGTCAAACTTTTTTCCATCAACTGACTTTGTATTTTTCATTATATATCAGACAAACAAAAGTGTAGAAAAAGGAAGAAAATAGGGTGATATAAATTAAAAACAGCTTAGAAAGTGATCAGAATGAAAATACTATCTTCCTTGCATTCATGGACAAAAATCCCTCAGCTTGATTCTAATGACAAAAGAATAAACACAATATAATTGTGGTTTAAATTTATTCAAAGTGTACATTCATAACGTATTGAAAATATGGTCATTATGCAGTCAGAAGGAAAAAAGGAACAAAAAGATGTCAAAAAGCAAATGAGAATAGAACCCAAGCTAATATAAATTAAGGAAAATGTATGCAAAAAATAAATTGTTGTTATTATTTTCCACCAGAATTAAAAGTGACCCAAGTTTGTCTGAGATCACACTGGGTTCAACATTTGATCAGTGGGCAAATTGGTCCCGTCCCCAGTGCTACCATAGAGAGGAGATTGGGGATGGAGCAAAAGACTCAAAATCTGTGGGGTACTCGACAGTGAAAACTCTGTCATCTTTGGAATTATCCTCAGCAGTTGCATTTGCAGAGCCTTTGGTTGCACCAGCATTACTGTTTGCTGTTTTGTCAGGTTCAGGGCAACAGGCTTTGAAGTGCTCACATGAGCCACAATTCCAGCATGGTGGATGCTAATGATTTCCAGTGCTCCTTCCACAGTTCAATCCTCTACTTCCACCATGGAAATTGCTTCATCTGTGATGAGGGACATTGGTTAGTGCCATAGCCTCATTTGCTCCTCCAGGACAGGTGGAGATACTGCCACATGATGGACAACCATCCTTGCAGTTTCATGGTTCCAACTCTTCAATAATCAGAGATATCAGAGTGTCAGGGTTTATGGTTTTGGTGGTACTATAGAGGCAGGCAGTGGCAAGCTGTCCAGAGGTGAAACTGGCTAAGTAATTTAGAAGGGATTGAATGATGGTAGATCAATAGTCTTTCTCCTTGATCTAGACACCAACTGCAGATAGTTCATTGCACTTCACATGCAGCTCATTGGGGAACTGATGTACATTGTTTCCAGCAGGACACTTCAATTCAAGAAATTTGGTTTGAAGGTCAGTTTGTGCATAAGCGCCTTTCTCTGTGTATTCACAGACAATTTCTGCCCACATAGCTGCAACATCAGCAAGATTGTGAACATGAAGAGCCATGGAGTCAGGAATTCATTGGGTGAGTAAATGTTTCACGAGGTTCTTATTCTTTTGCCATTTTTCAGTAGTGGTGACTTCTGTTGCAGTTATGGGTAAAGCAGGACAGGGACAAGAACCATCAAAATACTTCCATAACTCCTTGGCCTCAACAGTGACTTGGAAACACAACGAGAAGATGGCCCAGTTAGAGCCCTTTAAGTCAAGCTTAGGTACATTGGACAGAAGGGTATCTGTCATGATGGGAACAGCAATGGACATTGCAAAGGTGGATCATTTTAGCAGGGAAGGTGAGATGTGTAGGCCATTAGAGCTCAGGGCTCATAACCTGAAAAGCTTAGTACAAGCTTCATATTGATTCCTAACAAATAGATACTCTCAGGTCATGCATGCAAAGTTAAACATCTGCTGATATTTACCTATAACAAATAAATACTCTAAGGCAAGTTAGCATAGGTGAATGTAAGTGAAATAAGTATCATACCTCAGATCATGCATGTGAAGGTAAACATCTGAGGTATCGGCTCAAAATGGTAGTAGCTAAATAGCTCAAGTGCTCTTGTAAGTATGTGAGACTGTAACAATTGGAGAATGGTGCTGGTCATAGCAAACAAAAGATCCAGTTGCATAAGAGAACACATAAGGGATGTGAGAGAAATAGATGAAACATACTGTAGAGTTATGACACTACCTTTGACTAGATTTAGCTGTGACCATCTCACCCTTAGCTTCAAAGCTTCAAATCAATGTGATGCATGACCTATCTAAAATAGGTTCACTCCAAGTCCATTGTTTCTAGTTTGTATGCATCGAGGTTGCCTGTGGGCATGGAAAGTGCAGGAGGATTGCAAATAGGATGTATGACAATTTTTGGTCTCATTGAAGCATTGTATGTTTTTTTTCTGTCAAATTTACCACATGTCACATTTTAGCAAAAACCAGTGTAACGGTCACATTGAATAGCTTCAATTCAGAGCACGGTGTGACATGTGACAAACTTAGTGTGTAACTCTACAGTACTGTAGTATTTTGTTCAATTCGACACACCCTTGTGACCATGACATCTTTGGTGCTTTCGACATTTCGACAGATCCACCTGTGACCTGTGACATATCCTAAATTTTCATCAGTCTGAATATCATTGGCCAGAACCATGCAGCCAGAGGTCCATCATGCTTATGAAATTTGTTAAGCCTAAATGCAATCTATTGTGAGGTGAAGGAATTGAGAATTCGCAGCCTTTGCACAAATAGTGTACCTAGCGTGCGAAAATTGCTTCCATTTCTAGTGAGTAGAGGGAGCACGAGGTAGTGAGAGCTATTCAAACAGAGGTAAATCTCAGTCTCGTATCAATGATTCATTGTATTCAAGTACCTATTCAAACAGAGGTAACTAGATGGTCAGTTAGTTTTGGTAAAGTACGCGGGGGGTATGTAGCTACTCACATCTCAGTCTCGTATCAACGACTGAGATGTTTACATGACTGTAGAAGCCCTTTAAATGTTCTATGTTAATGGGTAGAGTAGGAATAGAAAATATCACTTTGAAACAAAACGACTTTGGCCACTGTCATCTTTTGCGCTCGTACCTGGCCTGACGTCATTTGGGTCGGTCTCTCTCTCCTGAATCTCCCAAACACAACACTCCCCCTCGAGCGCAATCCTCTAAGGCCATAAGTATGTGAAGCTTTTGAAGGCGAGGATGGGGCAAGGCCTTGGTGAAGGCATCGGCGACATTGTCATCCATGGGGCAATAGGTGAGTGTGAAGGTGCCGTTCTTGACGTGCGAGCAAACAAAGCAATAGTGCAGGTTGATATGCTTGGTGTGGGACTGGAATTTTCCATTTGACGCAAGTGCTATGGCCGCTTGGTTATCACAGTAGATGGGAGTGGGGGTATGCTCGATGGCGCAAAGTTCCTTGAGGAGGAGTTGGAGGTATAGTACCTCTCATGCTACTGTGGTGAGTGCTATGTACTCAGCTTCTGCGGTTGATAAGGCTATAATGGGCTGCTTGCGGGTGCTCCATGCCACTGGTCCACCATTGAGGAGGACGACATACCCAGACATTGAGTGTCTGTGGGCCTGTGAGGCCCAATCAGCATCAACATATGCTTCAAGGCCTCCATTTGTCCCTCCCAAGGTAAGTCCATATGCACTCATGGATTTGAGATACCTTGTTACACGCTTTGTAGCCTCCCAATGCTCCCTCTCTGGGTTTCGCATGAATTGTGAGAGCGTCGCTATAGCAAAGGCAATGTCAGGGCCAGTACTTGTGCCTGCATACATCAGAGACCCAATGGCTCTCTGGTACGGCACGTCTCACATGGCTTTGGCTTGGGCATACGTGGCTGGGGAATGAGCATCTGATAGGATAGTGCCGACCTCCATTGGTGTCTGGACGGCTTTGGCATCAACTGTTACGAACTAGGATAGTTCTGACGTATGGCCACTCGATAAGAGTGATTGGCCAAAGTCGGTTCAAGGCTTCGGCGTATACCGAAGTTCAGTGATTCAATAAGACAAGGCAAAGAGAGTGTCTTTGACTTGAATCAGGTTCAGACGACTTAAGATTGGAGGTCTTAAGCGAAGGAAGTTCCAGGTTAAACCTAGTAAGATTAAAGTGAGGAAACTACATAGTACATCCCGAGCTTAAGTAGTGATTCAGAGATATGTTTAGGGCTGGTACGTATGAGTCATAGATAAGACAAGTCGGAATGAGTCAGAGATAAGACGAGTCAGAATGAGTCAGAGATAAGATGAATCAAAGATACCAAGAATAGATCATCTAGTGATGGCTAGATAGCGGTCATGATGTAATACAATGAGTAATCAAGAAAGAAAGATAAGTCTAGCGGCGGCATCATACGGCTCGTGACGTAATACAAGTGAAGAGAAAGAGAAAATGAATAGGGGCGTACTTGACTGTAACATTACCCCATTATTATCATTGAAGTCACCGATTTCAACATTCAAAATTATGATCGTCGTAGTCATCGCGATCTCCTGTGCATTGACTGAATAACCTCTCGTCTTCTTCGACTGAGATCTGTTCATATTCAGCGTCTTTATCAGCTTCCCACTTAGCGAGGGCATCGTAAAATCCTTCGTCCGTCCAAACCATGGGTATAATCTTTTCTCCATGAAGTTCCTTGCAAAAGGCCGACAAGTGGCCAGGTGCTAAGTCACGACATACGCGACAGAAATATGTGGGGCAGTTCTTGTGGCGATGGCCAACAAGGTTACAGTTGCGACATATAAAGTTATCGCAGCTGTCGGTTTTCACGATGGTGATGGAAGACGTCTGGGGCGGTGGAGACGGAGTCTTGGAACGTAAGATTCAATTACGGGTAGTGGGGGAGACGGAGAGTTCTCTCTTGAGCTTGGATTGACTTCGGCGGATAGGACAAATATGAGTGGGCGACGTTGTGTTAGACGTAATAGCAGTCGGTATGCTAGGTACGTGAGGAGGAACGATAACATTAGGCGCATGCTCAATGGGAGTAGTCTCAACCGGAGGTGGGATAGGGACGGCGACATGGGGTGACGGTGGTCTAGCGACCGGGTTGTTTGCAATTCGTTCGGTGACGATATGGATGGCTTCTCTAACAATCTCTTTGGTAGAGGGAGGCATGAGGCGAACTGCCATGTTACGAATACGAATATGAAGATGACGAAAGATTGTTTTGATACGTTCATCATTAAGGAGCTCGGAGGTACGCTCGACGAGTTTAGCGGCGCGGATAATATTAATGAGGAGGGTGCTAGAGAGGGCTCCTCGTTCTGCGAGAAGGTTATCGATCTCTATAGCATATTGTTCAGAGAGGAGGGCGGATTCGAATATTGTGTTGGTTTCAATATCGTCAAGGACGGCGAAATAGTGAGACGAGGAATCAGAGTCGTTGGTAAGGGTAGTGGAGGTGACAGTGGGAGAAGCAAGGGTATCAGTCATAGTATCTATATGGGATATAAGGACATGGAGCTGTGCGAGGCAAATTTCGAGGTTGCGAGTGTGTTGGGAGTGAGTGGACATGATGATTTCTGGGGGTTCTTATAATCCGTGAGCTTTCTTATAAGCAGTGAGGATGGAAGAGGTGTTATCAAGATTTTCTTGGGGAATCCATTCGTTACTGGCGGAAGAGTATCCTTTCCAGGACACAAGATAGCGTCTTCGTTTACCCGTTCCCTTATGCGATAAGATAGCTTCGACTTCGTATTCTTCTTCATTATCGATGATGTCAGGTGGGGGTTCGTGGAAGTTGGGGCCGTGGATTTCTGTTTCGTGATAGGATGATAGTTCGGAAGCATGGAATGTGGGGTGAACTTTCCATTGCATGGGTAGTTGGAGCGTGAATGTGATCGGGGATAGTACCGCGGTGATGGTAAAAGGTCCGTATCGTTTTGGGGCGAGTTTTCGTGATGGTAATTGTGTGATGAGGTTCTTCCCTGACAACCAAACCTTATCTCCGATTTTCCACGGTTGATACTTCTTCCCGTGTGATCGTTCGGCCATTCGTTGCATTGCGAGGTTATGGCAGGAAATAGCTTCTTCACGTATCTTCTGAAGAGTACGAAGTCGTTCTTCTGCTGCGGGGACAGTGGATTCGGGGAGTACGTGAGGGAGAGCTCGTGGCTCGTATCCCATCATAAGACGGAAGGGAGAGGCGTTTCAGGAATCGTGCTTTCTATGGTTGTGGACAAATTTGGCCATAGGGAGGTGTTCGACCCAGTCTTCTGGGTTGTTGCGGCAATAGATGCGAAGATAGGTTTCAAGTTCTTGATTCAGACATTCTGTTTGTCCATCCGTTTGCGGATGATAAGCGGTGGAGGCAGCGATGTCGTATTTTAATAGCTTGGCGAGAGCTTTAGAGAACTTGGAAACAAACTGCGGACCTCGATCAGAGATTACTTTTTCGTGGAGTCCAAAACAACGGTAAACATATTTGAAAAACTTCTTAGCTACTCCTTCTGAGGTGATGGTTTTTGTGCAAGGGATAAGAATTACCCCCTTCATAAGCCCATGGTCTACCACGACCATGATAGAATCAAAACCGTTACAGGGTGGTAGGTCAGTGATGAGGTCGACTGATACTTGGGCAAAGGGAGTGGAGGCAGAAGATGGGATGGGAACAAGTGGGGGAGTCGTAGGGTGAGTGTCAGATTTCATCTGCTGACAAAGGGCGCAGCCCTCGACATATTTCCGGATATAGGTACCCATAGAAGGCCACCAAAAGTCACATTTCACCAGTTCTTCGGTTTTAAAACGACCAGGATGTCCCGTGGTTGCATGATCATGGGTGCGTTCTAGAATAGCGTGCCGCCCGGCGGGTTGGACGTAGGCACGATCTTTATAGAATAAGATGTCGTCTTTAATCATCCAATCGGAAAGAGCAGATTTCATTGGGGGAAGGCAGAGACCGTTCAGCGCATCAGAGGCGGCTTGGAAGATGGGATCGGCATTGTCGGGATCAGGATTCGCAAGAGTCATCATTAACTCTTGGTCGAGGAGACGGATAAAGAGGGAATCAGGGAGGAGGGTGACATCTTCGTTATCAGTTTCAGTGGGGATATGATCAGCATGGCGAGAAAGGGCGTCAGGTGCAACAAGCTTGGTTCCTGCGACATGATGGAGTTCTAGATCATAGCATGAGAGAATTAATTGCCATCTAGCCTGGCGACAGGTGAGCTTCTGCGCGGTTCGGAAGTAGAGAAGGTTCTTGTGATCAGTGAATATGATGACCGGATGGGGGTTTCCTTCTAAGTAGTGACGCCACTCTGTCAGCGCCCGGATAACTGCAAGGAGTTCTCGATCAAAGATCTGGTAGTTCCGTTCTGCTGGGTTCAAAGATTGTGAGAGATACCCACACGGGTGGTAAACACCATTTTCATCAGTCTGAAGGAGGACAGCCCCGGTGGCTACCAACGATGCATCAGTTGCGACTGCAAATTGATGCGAAGGATCAGGGTTTCGAAGGACCAGTTGCTTTAAAAAGCATTCCTTCAGCGTAGTGAAGGCATCTTGACATGGAGTTGACCAGGAGAATACATTATTTTTCTTCGTCAAATCAATAAGCGGTCGTGCAATATCTGAGTAGTGAGGGATAAAGTTTCAGTAGAAGTTGCAGAATCCGAGAAATGATCGCGTTTCTTTGACGGTGGTAGGGATTGGCCAATCGTGAATTCCATCAGTTTTAGCGGTATCCATGGCAATACATCCGGGGCGGATTATCATTCCAAGGTACTCAACTTCTTGTGCATCAAAAGTGCACTTCTCAGGTTTCAAGAAGAGCTTTTCAGCCCGTATCTTGGTCAAAATGCGGCGGGTCCGTTCGTGGTGTTCATCAAGATCATTTGAAAAGATAAGGATATCATCCATGTATATCACTAACCATCCTTCATTGATCTCTTGTTGGAAGGTACAATTCATGTAGGCTTGGAACATTGCTGGGGAGTTGCAAAGACCAAAGAACATGATGTTCGGCTCATAGAGTCCGAATTCGGTGGTGAATGCTGCTTTCCATCGGTCATCGGGGTGAATACGGATATTGTTATAACCGGATCGGACATCCATCTTGGTGAAATACTTAGCTCTGTGCAACCGTGCGACTAGGGACAGCGGAAGCGGCAATGGATAAGCATTCTTTATCGTCCAATCATTGATGTACCGGTAGTCTTGGCATGGCCTCAGGTCTCCACTTTTCTTTCCGACAAAGAAGAATCCACTAGCTTGCGGCGACTTCGATTCCGAAATAAAACCTTTCTGTACGTTCTCATCGATAAACGCTTTGACAGCAGTTCGTTCAGTAACGGAGAGAGGGTAGATTTTCAATGTCTTTGGGATGAATCCGGGTTTTGTTTCAATACGGTGGTCAATGCCGGGTCGTTCGGGGGGTAAACTATTAAGTCCGTCTTTGGCGAAAATGTCGGCGAAGTCGTGGAGATAGGAGGGTACGAGTTCCTCGAAAGTTTTCTTCTTCTGTTCTAACCCCGCAGCTAGAGAGAACTGCTGGGCTTTGTTACTAACTTTCATGTATTCGTCAGACCGTGGCAAGGGCGTAACCGTGGGTTTCTGTTCCAAACGGCTAGTTCCGTCGGAGGTAAGAGGAGTGTCCATTGAAACGTTTGTGATAACTCGAAGTTCAGAGGCATCGGAGGAATATTCTACCAGGAATTCATCATCATCAAGGTCGTATAGAGAAACTTCTCGCACTGGTGCGGCAAAGTTCTCTTGCGTCTATACGTCTTCTTTAGTATTGAAGGTTTCATCGTCATCATCCGGGATGGGGAGTAAGTCGGGGATAGGGATGGGAGCTTCTTCGTCAATAATTTCTTCAATGGACGCCTTTGGATAAGGAAGGCGTGGCATGACAGGTTCTGGCGTGATAGGTTCTTCTTTACGAAGTTTGGAGTTCTTCCATGTTCGATCAATTGGTTCAGGCTGAAATAGAAGGGGAAGGGCGCCCTTCTTCCTTTCTTTGTCAACCTCTTCTTCGACTTGGCTACTCTTCGCGGTTCGTGAAAGGACGAGGGTTTCAGCGGCCCAGTCGATGACTGGGTTCATTGCTTTCAACCAGGGGATACCGAGAAGGATCTGATCTCTTCGTCCTAAACGAGTGACGTTGAATTTCCCAATCATGGTACATTCATCGATCTTGATGGTAAGGACGCAATAGCGGCGAATGGCTCCGCTCTTAGAATAGCTCCCGTCGGCGGTAGTAACCTTGAAAGGTTTACTGAGTGCGTGGGTTCGAATCTTGTACTTCTTTACAAAGTCTTCGGAAATGAATGTTCCGGCTGCTCCGGAGTCAACGACTGCAGTTGTTTCAACGGTTTTTAGACGAGTTTTCGAAATTAGAGAAATGGGAACTCGAAGTTCCTTTTGTTCACCAACTTTTCGTACAAGTCTAATGGGTACATCGGAAGATACTGACGTTGATCCAGTCTTCCACATCAAAAATCCTCGTTAAGGCGACGGACTTCTGCTTCTTCTTCTTCGTCATCGCTACTTTCAACTTCCTTGCGACGGACCAGGGTTTTCCCGTTCTTCTTCTTCTGGGGGCACGCTCTAGACAGATGTCCTACCACGTGACAATTGAAACACTTCCCAGTACGGAAATGCTCGGTGTGTTCTTCTTCAGTAAGTCGATCGACTACCATAGCGTTGGGGTCTCTAGAGGGTGTGTACCGGCTAGATCCGAAGTTCTTCTTCTTCTGGGGTTGGTTACGTGCCCTAATGGCATTCAACTGAAGGCGGGAGTTGTCGAGGTTGATGCAGGTGGTGAGGACTACCTCAAAATCGTCAGAGACGTCACCCGTGCCGAAGAGGCAGGCGGTTAGTCCCGGGTGTAATCCGTCTAAGAAGAATTGCTTCTTCGAGACGTCATCGTGGATTCCAGAGCATTGACAGAGCATTAGGAATTCTGAGATATAGTCCTGAAGCTCCGGCCCTTACTTCAGGTTTCGGAGTTTGGCGAGGGCGGTTCCTGTGGGATCAAGTGGTTTAAACGCTTTGTTAAAATCGGCAAGGAACTCCGCCCAAGTCCCATAACCCTTAATAGTTCCATCTGTCCGCTTATAGGTTGGATCCTGCGCGTGGGAGAGGAAATCCTCTTTCCAGTAGCAGGTGTTCCCTTCATTCATGAAGGAAGTGACGAAAATGATTTTCTGTTTATCTTCTACGTAGATCTTCTCATTAATGTCGAGGTAAGAGTTGCACGACATGAGGAAGCCTCTAGACTTGTCTCTATCGCCATCGAAGATGGTGGGGGTTCCAATCTTGATTTCAACGGGCTTTGAAGACATCGTGGGATTCAGGGGTGGTAATGGTGGTAGAGCGCCTAAGTTTAGTGCACTGATCAACGGTGTTAATGCGGTCGTCAGTTTGACCTGGAGTTCTATCTGTCGTGATGACCAGGGTTTATCGTTCTTCTTGTTTTCAGGATGTGCGGCACGCGATGGTGATGCAGAGGGTCAGTGAAGACTTTAATCTTTTGTTACGAACTAGGATAGTTCTGACATATGGCCACTCGATAAGAGTGATTGGCCAAAGTCGGTTCAAGGCTTCGGCGTATACCGAAGTTCAGTGATTCAATAAGACAAGGCAAAGAGAGTGTCTTTGACTTGAATCAGGTTCAGACGACTTAAGATTGGAGGTCTTAAGCGAAGGAAGTTCCAGGTTAAACCTAGTAAGATTAAAGTGAGGAAACTACATAGTACATCCCGAGCTTAAGTAGTGATTCAGAGATATGTTTAGGGCTGGTACGTATGAGTCATAGATAAGACAAGTCAGAATGAGTCAGAGATAAGACGAGTCAGAATGAGTCAGAGATAAGATGAATCAAAGATACCAAGAATAGATCATCTAGTGATGGCTAGATAGCGGTCATGATGTAATACAATGAGTAATCAAGAAAGAAAGATAAGTCTAGCGGCGGCATCATACGGCTCGTGATGTAATACAAGTGAAGAGAAAGAGAAAATGAATAGGGGCGTACTTGACTGTAACATTGACAAGGTTAAAGCGTTGAAGGATGGTATTGACGTAAGCTTTCTGGGACAGGGTAATGGTGCGCGCGGCACGGTCTCGTTTGACTTTGAGTCCTAGAAGCCAGGTGAGCTCCCCAAGGTCAGATATCTCAAAATACCAGCTAAGTTCCTCCTTGAAGGATTGGATGTGCCGAACATGTTGGGAAGTGAGGGCCATGTCGTCCACTGAGACGGTGACCACAGTATGTTCATCCTCCTGTTGCTTATAGTAGACTGCCTGATCAACCTTCGAGCAGATGAACCCCATCTTCAAGAACACGCCAGCCAGCTCCTCGGACCACTCAAAACCCGCCTGCTTCAAACCCAGTAAGCTCCTCAACAGCTTCAGTACCTTCCTCTCTTCACCCTTCTTCAAATATCGAGGTGGCGCCCTCATATAAATATCTTCCTTCAGCTCCACATAGAGATACGCACTCTTGATATCGACTTGGTGAATGTGCCAGTCGCGCTGCGCAGTCATGGCCAGTACAGTTCGGATCAAGGTCATGTTGGACATGGGAGCAAAGGTGTCATAGTAGTCGATGCCGTATTGTTGACGCTAACCATTTGCAACAAGGCAAGCTCGTAACTTGAGCTTCTCACCGTCCAGTCCTCGCTTGGTGGCCAACACATAGTGGCATGGAATAAGGTTTGCGCCAACCGGTAAGTCAACAGTTGTCCAAGTTCCGAGCTTTTCGAGCTGACTAATTTCGTAGTCTATAGCCTCCTGCCATTCAGTGGCGTCTGGACCATTTAACGCTTGCTGAAGAGTAGGCTCTGTCTCTGCTGTGGTGAGGGCATAGTGTTGCCAATGGGTGAGTGGTTCATCATCTGCGAAGTCTGATTCTGCAGGTTCAAACAGTACCTCGGCAGCTAGAGCTGCTGTCTCCCCCTCATTGAGGGCCGCGTAGTAGCCTGGAGGTGGCCTTATTCTTGTGGCTTTGGGCGCAGGTGGTGTGACTGGTGGTTGTGATGGCATTGGAGGTGTGGATGGACAGTGGGGGGTAGGTGAGCTGGTTTGCGATGGATCCTGGATGGTTACCTGCGTAGGGTGGTGGTTGTACTCCCCCTCGGCCTGGATACCATCCGCAATGATGACAGTCGATGGCACAAACATGATGTTCCGTTCAATGGAAATACGTCATTTGGACAGCCAGAAGATGCGAAACGTTTTGCTCTCCGCGTCTACACCCACAAACATAGCCTCCTCTGCCCTTGCTTCAAGCTTACCGCCATCCGCCACTTGCACAAGCACTGGCGCGCCAAACTCATGTGCGCTGGAGAGGTCTGCCTTGGTGCCATGCACAAGGTCATATGGTGTGTGGCCTGGGATTGCTCTCGAAGGTATGCGGTTCTTCAACCACGTTGCATAGTTGATCGCCTTGGCCCACAGGAACTTTGGCAATGCACGTGCCAGCAGCATGGCCCTTGCAAGGGACACTAGGGTGCAGTTTAGGTGTTTCGCTACACCGTTTTGCTGCAGCAAATCATGGATGGTAAGCTGGCGTTCAATGCCTTGGTCTCGCAGGTACTTATTGAATTCTGCAGACAGATATTCACCACCTCGGTCTGACCTGACCTTCTGGATGCAGGCACCAGGATGCTGCTGAGAGAGGTTTGCTTTGTATTGTTTGAAGGCGGTAAGTGCTTCACTCTTCAGTTTTAGGAACTGAACCTTCGTCTCACGAGAATAATCATCAGTGAAGCTGATATAGTATGAGCAGCCCCCGAGGCTAGCAGTTTGGGATGGTCCCCACAAGTCAGTGTGGATGAGTTCGGCATAGGTGAGCACGCGGTTTTTCATTTCATCCGGAAATGACTGACGTGTTGCCTTTGCCTTCGTGCAGGCATCACAGAATTCAGGCCTCGAGGACACATCAAGCTCCAGTCTGTCAACAAGTCCTTCCTACACCATCTGCTTCACAGCAGCTTGGGAGACATGGCCTGGGATATGGTGCGCCTCACAGACAGTAAGTTTGGCCTTCGCGACACTCGCATGCTCACGATGCTGACTAGCAACACTGTAGAGGCCCTCGATTTGAGGAATCTCGGCGATAACTTGCCATTTCAGTCCCTTGGAGAGGATTTTACGCATCCTACCTTCAAACAGGACGGCTAGACCAGCAGATGCGATGCGATTTGTGGAGATGAGTGTGAAGGCCATAGTGGGGGTGTACAATGTGTCCTTCAGTGTCACACTTGTGCACTCCTTTCCCAGAGGTAAGTCTATTTTCACATCTCCGCATCCAATGGCACTAAGAACGGAACCGTCTGCAGTTTGAACATCTTGGGGGGCAATCTCGACAAAGTTGATGAACTTTGCCTTATCCGGGCAGAAATGGGAGCTTGCACCTGAGTCTACAATAGCGCCACGGTGCTCAGCAGGTATGTTAAGACTCTTCGCCGTTGCAGCTAAGTCTGATGTGACGAAGGCATACTGATCACCCTCTGGCTCAGTAGCGGCATTTGCTGTCTGCTTCTGGGTGCATGCTCCTCATTTCTGCCTTTGACAAGGTCCCTGACCTTCCTTCCCACCACCTGGCCTCCAGCAATCTTGTTTGTAGTGCCCTTTTCAGTCGCAGTTATAGCACACAGCATCAGGATTTAGCGGAGTGCTGGTACCCGATGTCTTGGCTTTGGCATTATTGGCCTTAGCCGAGAGGGCTGAATTGCCTCCTTTCTTGGAGGGGCATTTTTTGGTGAGTGCTCAGTGCTCAAACTCTTTGCTAATGATATTGATGAGTTCGTATGGTGTAATGGGGGTCTGGGTCACTCTGGCGGCTGCGTTTACTGAGGATACAAGAGGTCGATAGGATTTAGGAAGGGAACCCATGATGATGGCATAGAAGTCGCGGTCATCAACATCAGCACCCATTCTGGCCAAGGATTCACGCAAGCATAGGAGCTCGCTAATGTGGGCCTTTGCATCACCGCTCTCTTCGCACCTAAGGTCCTGTAGGCGGTGACGAAGGTCTATCTGGACGAGTTCCGTCTTTCCCTCATGGATGTCATGGATCTCCTCCCACATGGCTGCAGCGCCCTCGAGCTTCTGCATGTGCAGTAACAGTCGATCCATGATCGTACTGAATATCTGTTGCTTGATGAGTGAGTCCTTCTGGAAGAACTCATCTACTTTCTTGTCATGCTCATCCAACTCAGCCTGGGAGGCTGCGGTGCCATCAGCCTTCACCGCAGCTTTCATTTTTGGGTCGATTGTGAATGGGATTGGGTTCACTGCACGGCCATCAACATAACACATCAAACCTCGGGCACCAATGGCTGTCAACATTCATTCCTTATAGGTAATCCAATTGCTGCCATCTTTGGCTAACTTTTGGATGTTGAACAGTGTGGAATTGGTGGTGGGGAGCGTGGTTTCCATAGCCATGTCAGGGCTCATAACCTCTAGCGAGTAGAGGGAGCACGAGGTAGCGAGAGCTATTCAAACAGAGGTAAATCTCAGTCTCATATCAACGACTCATTGTATTCAAGTACCTATTCAAACAGAGGTAACTAGATGGTCGGTTAGTTTTGGTAAAGTACGCAGGGGGGTATGTAGCTACTCACATCTCAGTCTCATATCAACGACTGAGATGTTTACATGACTGTAGAAGCCTTTTAAACGTTCTATGTTAACGGGTAGAGTAGGAATAGAAAATATCACTTTGAAACAAAACGACTTTGGCCACTGTCATCTTTTGCGCTCGTACCTGGCCTGATGTCATTCAGGTCAGTCTCTCTCTCCCGAATCTCCTGAACACAACACCATTGTCACTCTCTGGATGGATTCGACAAATGTGCTTGTGACCTGTGACAGGTGCCAAATTTCGTTTTCGACAAGGTGGTATGTGACATGTGACTGTCGAATTGAACGTAATAGGACGAAACACACACACAAACAGACTCAGCTTGAGCTTGCTTAACCTCCGAGTTCCAACAGTCTCGCACCTTACAGGATATCCTAGAGGTCTCTGGTCATGACTAATGCTTAGTATCTCGTCTTCTATGTCTTTTTTTCCTGTAGTTATGTAAGCAACCGAGTCCACATACATCAGCATGGGACTTTCCTAGCCGCCGGCAGCTATGAACATCGGCACTATGTCCGGATGTGTCACGTTGTCGCCAGGTAAGCTTGCAAAGGCCCCGAAATATCCAAAATTATTCGTACTGGCAGGGAATCACTACTCAAACGCACTCTACTTAGACCGGACACATCGTACCGGTACAGTGGTACATCTAACAAGTTTGACAACGTGGGAGCCTCAGGTGATCCGATACCGACGGCTTGCCTCACAGACGGGCTGGTCACGAGTCTACGGAGAGGCACCAACGATGAAATCGGGCACTGAGATCAGATCTCTGGCTTGCGAGAATGGCAGATGGGGCCTTATGTCAGCCTCGTCGCTAGCTCGATGCTTGAAGGCTAAGGATTTGGTAGGGAAGGCAGTACTCTCTGGCCCGGGCTTGATGCTTCACTGTCACAATTTTATGCATCAAGGTCCGTGTCTAAACTGATATATTTAAGCTTCAACACTACAGGTGCAGGTGTATTGTAGGACGCGAGCCGATGTCAATACATCGCTCGCCCTTGTCCATTTTGGCTTGTGCTCGTACCTCTCACTCACTCTCCGTTCCATCTTGGATCTCTCAGATTCCAACATATATTACTTTAAATAACTTTCTCATCTGTTCACCGGTTCTCTGACGGCAGTAAGTAGAGTGCAGTTCCCTTTGTTTTCCCTCGCCGGCATTGCTTATTTTAGCGCAATCTGTTTCTTACAATTGCCTCTGCCACGGGTCTCAATACGCCGCGTGCCACATGGGTCCTTCATACCACATGAGCGCTTGATAACACGTTATAAGAATCACTGATCCAGTGGACTTCGTCGTCCTGTTGCTGGCTACATCTTTTAACCACCATGTCTGACGGGCAAGCAGAAGTCGAGAAACTTGGCAGCGGTAGCAGCGAGGACTCTGGTTCTCAGCGCGCCGAAATCTTTGACCGTCCGACGGGATGGAGGGCATACTACTACCACCCCGTCGCACAGATTTCGATGTTGGGATTAGTGTGTTTCGTGTGCCCCGGCATGTTTAACGCACTTAGTGGTCTTGGAGGTGGTGGCCAGGTTAACGCTAAGGACCAGGCCAACGCTAACGCGAGCCTGTCCGCGACTTTTGCGTTTTTTGGGTTCTTTTCCGGGTAAGGTCATCACTGTCGCTTTTGCCTATAGTGATTAATATTATTGTTGCAGTACGGTTAACAATGTGATTGGTCCTCGACGGACTCTGATGCTTGGCACCTGGGGCTACTCGTTGTATATTGCTGCCTTCCTGTAAGATGCCTTATCATTCGATCAATAGTTCTTCTCAAACATTGCCCTTTAGCGCTGTCAACATTCATGCTGGTGCGGGTGATTTTGTTGTTGCATCTGGTGCCATCCTCGGCGTCTGTGCGGCTTTTCTTTGGAGCGCGCAGGGCTCGCTGATGATGTCATACCCCACCGAGGCTCAGAAAGGCATGTACATCGGTATCTTTTGGGCCATCTTCAACCTTGGAGCGGTTGTCGGGGCTGCTGTTGCGTTTGCGCTCAATTTCAACAATACGGTGGGTGAAGTATTACATTTGTGAATCTGTGGACGCTCATATCCTCCATTGAAAGGCCAACAGCGGTAAGGGGTTCAATATTGCTATCTCAGCGCGGAACTGAATAATTTTGTTGTGTCCAGTTGGCAATGGAACATATGTAAGTCATTAGATCCGTTATTGCTAACAGAAATTGATGGTTCGTTAGGTCGGCTTCTTGATTCTGACTCTCATCGGTGTATTTCTCCCGCTGTTCATGGCGGACCCAGACAAAATGGTCCGCACGGACGGAACTCGTGTGAACCTGGTCCGCCACCCATCCTGGAAGACGGAGTTTTTAAGTCTGTTCATAGCCCTGAAGACCGACCCTTGGATTGTACTCCTCTTTCCGATGTTCCTTGCCAGCAATTACTTCTACACCTGGCGTTCGTATATTTCTTCTTAGGATCAGTGTGGTTACTGACAAGTCATACAGAATTCAACGATTACAATGGCGCATTATTCACCATCCGTGCTCGGGGTCTCAACAACTTCATGTACTGGACATCACAGATCTTTGGATCCGTTTTCATTGGTTACTTTGTCCTTGACCAGACGAAGGTCCGGCGTAGAGTCCGTGCCTTCTACGGCTGGGTCCTCGTGTTCCTCATGATTTTTGTCGTCCACACCTGGGCATACTTTTACCAAAAGTAAGTCATCTTACCGCACCGCACGTCCAAATTCACATCAATGCGATCCTTAGGACATATACCCGGCTTGGAGAGGCTGCGCAAGGTGCTTACAAAATCGATATCTACGACTCAAACTACGCTGCCCATGTCTGGCTCATGATCTTCTATGGATTCCTGGATTCGATGTGGCAGACATATGCATACTGGCTGATGGGCGCAATGTCGAACGATCCTGCCAAGCTGGCCGTGTTCGCTGGCTTCTGTGCGTATTGGCCCTGAATCGGAAGTACGAGTTCGATACTGATCAAGAACCCACAGACAAGTGCATGCAAAATACGGGTGCAGTAAGTGTCTGGGCTGCCGATGGTGCTAGTGCCCCGTAAGTTTATTATCCCTCCGTTTTGCGAACAAACCGCTGGATTGATGATCGATGTTTTCAGATACATGAACATTTTCCTGTCAACGTGGTGTCTCACAGTCGCCGGCATGATCTTCGCCGCACCAATGGTGTACATTCGCGTCACTGACCACACGGATATTGAGGATGAGGTTTTGTGAGTGTCCATGATGACTGATGGACCTGTCACTGGTGTTGACCTCTATGGCAGGATGCACATTGAGGGCGTGGAACCGATCGAGCCCCCAGTGGTGGTTACGACGGCGCACGCGTAATATCACGATACTAATGTATTGGTCACGAACAGCTCCGAGTCTATGCTTTGATTATTATCTTTTGTTTTTCATGGTAAGGTATTTAACGATCAATAACTTGTCTTTAGTTTTCTGTACACTTAATGGTGATTCTGCTGTCATTTCAAGTTGAAGGTTCAGGTCATGTCGTGCTGAGATGTTGGTTCCTCGAAACGATGTGTTAATGTCGTCCCATGCAAACTTCGGACACACCCAAGTAAGGACTCTCCACTACACTTACATGGCACCGTGTGATTGCACAGATAAAATGTGGTTGCTTAATCGATTTATGATGCTCCAATGTTACAAGTAGTAAAAACTTTCGTCTATGACTATCATATGTACAACACCAAGCTGTGGTGCTCATCCCATCATTCAGGTATCAACAACCATTCATATCTTGGTGCGCCTGAAGTGGAAAAAAAAAACAGAAGTTCAATGCTAAAGCCCGGAGGAATCAATGCACGGGGAAATCAACGAGCTTTAAGCTCGCATTTCGTTACCCCCCAACCTTAGTGCCCAAGTACCCCTCACCCTCCGCGCCATCACCCTCGCCTTCCTCCCCAGGCTCCTCCCCATCCTCGTCAATATCTCTCTCCTCCTCCTTACCTCGCCGATCGTCGTCACGTTGCATCTCGTCCCGCATTACCGCCACGTCCTGGTCAACCTTGGGGACGACTCTGTCAATCCCGGCCTCCGCAAGGGAAACGTGCATGCGGTTCTTGGCAAGATGAGCGGATCGCTTCGGGGGGCGCTTGAGCCGGCGGCGAGCAACCATGACCGGCACGGAGCATCGCTGATATAGTATCAGGATGAGAATCTCGTAAGAGCTATGAAAAGACTTACTTGAATGAGATAGTGTGATGTTGAGCCCAAGAGAATGCTATGGAGAGGGTGACACTGGTTTAGTGGCGTGATGCAGCCACCATCGTGTGCACTTACCCCTTAATCTGACCTAAGCCTCTGGACCCCACAATCAGCATCGTGGGTTCGTTATAGTCAACAATATCAAGGAGCATGTGGCGTGCATTTTTAGAGTGCCATGCTTGGCAGGAGACGGTCACGTGCAAGTGCGTGCGCTGCAAGAGTGACGTTGCTTGACGGACAAGTATGTAGGCAAGGCCTTGACGCTATGCCCCGACATGAGTTCACAATAAAATTGATATGAGGCCTATCTTACTTCCTGTTGAGAACGAAGTCTGGTGGCGCGGTCCACTTGGTTGGGGATCGGCGGGTCAACTGCAATACGTAAATTAAAACAAGGTACGAGTATATGTCAAGGTGCCATTACCTTTACTCTCGTTCTCGACAACTGTAACGATGAGCCTATACCATAAATTTGACAGTGCACCACGACAAGGGTGAGAACACTTACAGATGATCGCCGTCTCGAATCACTGTGCCGATACCCCACTCAACAGCATAACGACTCTCCTCGCTGAGGTCACTAGCAACAACGTACATCCGCCTCCGTCTTCCTGATGCCTCCGGATCGCCTTGGGTCATGGTGATCGTGCACCTATCACGCTGGAATAGTGGACGAGCAGTCTTCAAAGGAAGAGTTTCATGATGCCGGGACTTCTTTCGCTTAGGGGCCCCACGTTTGCCTTTTGAGGTGAAACTCGACCGGTTCAGAGTAGAAGGAAAATAAGGTTCGGGTGGCACCACGACATTGACACCTTCACCCAATGGGTCGGGATCCATAGTGACGTCATCGGGGTCTAGCTCTCCCATTGACATCTCATGGGCAGCAATAAGCGCATTCTGCTCCGTGTTCCTCTCGGTAACGAAATCAAACATGCCATCTTCGCTCCAATCATCTTCTTCATCTTCCGTTTCTTCTCCAGCGTACTCCGAACCTGAATCCATATCATCTGTGAAAGCATTGCGAGGCCGGACGGCAAGTCGTCGTGAAATGACAGAGTCACAATCCGAATCTTCGAGAGGAAGAGGGGCGGGAGATGCATCACGATCGCGGGGACGGAAACGGCGTAGACTGAAGGGAGATGACGAGCGAGCACGAATGGATTCTTTGGAAGCTACTGATGCTGTATCCTTGTCTTTGTCCTTGTCTTTTGTGTAAGACGGGAGTACAAAAGACGAGGAGCGAGGTTTTCGTTTGCGTCCGCGAGTTTCCTTGTCTTTGTCTTCGTTCGTTGTCGTGCGAGACAAAGAGAGCGCGGAAAGACCCCCCATCATGGAATTAAAAGATATCTTCCCAAAGGATCCGGCAGTGCGAGATGTCAGTTCAGGTGATTTCACGGCAGATGCCAGGGGGGTCGATATAGTAGAGGACGATGATGCGGCATTCTGTGGTGAGGCTTGGTCATCTTGCTGTAGATGAGAAACAGAGGAGTGAGGAGATGAATGCAAAGAAAGTAAATGAGATAAGGAGGAAATGGAATTGCGTCTCGGTGTGCTAGGCCGCGAAGTCTTTAAGCCTGACTCACAGCTCGCACCTGGGTCTGCAGAATGGATGGTCTGCTCGCTCTGCTCGCATTCCTCTCTGCAGGACGCCAACCCTGTGTCCAGGTGAAGGGTTGGTCTGGGCACTTCCTTGGTACCATCCCTCTGCGGACCGTACCATGCTAGCCAGCGTCTCGGACGCACGCTAGGCTCAGTAGTGGCAGACATAGCCAAGACAAGAAAGCAGCGACTGAAATGGTTCGATTCAAACAAAGGGTGGCGCTTACCTGAGTCGCAAGGGATTTCTTGAGATCGGTGGCTGCGTCGTTCGAGATTGATGTCTAGAAATGGCGAGAGGTTCGCGGAGGAAGATTAGAGGTGAAATGCACACGGGAGCATGACAGCGTCTTGGCTGACCACGCCCAGCACTCACTTTTGCTTCTTTTGCCCCGTTCATCCTTGTTCCCGCTCTAGTCTCGTCTAGAACCTAATATCAGGTTAGATCTACAGATAAACTGTATCCTCGAGTTTATGGCACGCCTGATGTTAGATATTTATCCGCGTTGGTTGCTGTTATGATGGTCCTATTGTTGAACTTGTTCGCTATCACTCGGTGGGCAGTGCAAGGGGGATGCCTAAATCAGTAAACCCCACACACGTAGCTTTCCCAATTCATATACCAACCATGACACAACTATTTATTGTACTCGTTGCGAGGACCTCTCTGCTGTGACACGGCTACTTAATGTGTATGTACATGAGGACATCACTGCTTCGACTCATTCCTTACAGGTTCGCGTTAGCAACTGTCCCAAAAACTTCCTCTAAGAATGCATCGGAGTTCGGCGATCGACCCAGGAAATCCTGTTCCATCACATGAGCTACTACCCTCAGAATGCATTGCAAGGATGTGACACACCTCAAGCGAGTCCGTTTCATCGCGGCTACCTCCTACAAAGAGAATTTTGTCCCTGTAAAGCTTGCCCAAAGCAGGGTTCAATGGATCCTTCTTGAAAACTGTCGCATACATGTCCGCGGCAAATACGAGAGAGTATGTGTACCTGGTTATCACATTCGCCCGAGTGTCGGTTTCAGTCGGTGGCCCATCAGAATACAATGGCATGACTCACCCATAGTAACCTGCATCATAGCCACCAACGATATGTCCAAAGGTGCCTTGTCCTGGCTGTGCTTTGCCCCCTTTCACGAGCGAGATCGATTCACGTAGGTCATTCCAGAGTTTGGTGTAATCTGCCGCCTCTGTACAACATCCCATCAGCCCTGCAAGCCAAAATAATAATAACACATGCATCCAACCTTTATCCACGTGCACTTTGAGATCAAACTTGGCAAAGAACAGTTGCCGAAGGTAAAATAACCCAACGTTTACGTAGCGGCTGTGTCACTGATCATCTTTCATTCTAGAAAACCTTAAGATGAAACACACCTCCTTATCAGCTTATCTATCAAATCCGGCGACAGCGGCTCCTGTGTCTTGTAGTGGCTAGACATTTTCTCGAGCACTTTGGGCTCCCAGCACCTGTTCCATGCCGTCAGCACCCTTCTGATGGCACATTCCTTCAAGATCAATCTGTCCAAAATACGCACCAATTTTCGAGCATTTGCGACGGCGCCTCAACAAAGTCTCTTGCCACGGATGTACCGTGAAATCGCGCGTACTTCGTCCGACTCAGTAATCCATGGAAAACATGGCCCATCTCATGGAAGAATGTTGTTACGTCGTCGTGGCGCATTAGAGCGGGCCGCTCGGGAGTTGGCTTAGCGAGATTCGCAACCATTGCCGTCAGCGGGTAGTGGCGCTTGCCCGACGGTAGCTCATAGCCCGGGAGAAGGCCCCATACAGCTGCGTGAGAATACTTTGCGGCTGGCAAATAGAACAAGGTTCAGCGAGGACAAATCAAAATACAAATAAAGCATCGCTCCCTTACCGCGGGGAAACAAGTCAAGGTAGCAATATCCTACAAATGCAGATTCATCTTTGGCATCCTTGTCCCACACAGCGAATTGTTGCACTTCTACAGCAAGAATTTAGACAATTGAAAGTTTGTCCAGTACGGCGGGTGCCACGCACCTGGATGCCAGACATCTTTGTTGTTGTTCTTGATCTCAATGAACTTGACTCCAAGTAGGTCCTGATATATCTTCAAGATCGTGGGAACAACGACCGAGACCGGGAAATATTCCTTCACAAGAGATTCGTCGAGGTTGAGTGTCTTCTCGATATAGACACGGTCATAGTACCTGTCATGATACAAATCAGCGAGGTCCTATAGCACTGATGAACGTGGTGACTTACCTGTAGTCCCAGATGTAGAACTCGCCATCAAACGGAAGTCCGCGCTTCTCATGTTCCTCTTTCTTGAGTTGAAGGAGAATCTTGCGCTCTTTCTCTCCGACAGGGCGCAGCTTCGCCTCGAGGTCATCTAGGAACTAGGGTGCATGTATGTTGGTTTGACAGGAGTAATTGAAAATTTGTCAATCACTCACGTCCGCGGCGTTCTTACCAGACTTGACCATCTTCACTTCGGTGATGTAGTCTGCCCATGTGTCATAGCCAAGCATCGCGCCGATGCGCCGACGGAGGTCAAGCGCCTTCTCAAGTAAAGGCACATTTTGTTTGAGTCGGTCTTCATATCCTTCTTGAGCACTGCGTCGCGTGGCTGGATTATGCGCGGATTTGAACTGAAATATTACTCAAGTAAATCGACAGAAGCTCTTCATGATGCCACATACGATTGGGAAGATATCTGGCGTCTTGAAAGTGACATCATAGACTTCTTTTGAGCCCTCAGTGCGCTTGTTGTAGCCCGAGATGACATCACCCGGAACTCCTTCCAGCTCTTCGAGCGTGAACGAGATAAGACCCTATGTATGTTTGAGTGGTCATTATCACGAATCAAAGCAAAACGAGTGATCTCACGTCTTCTTCATTGAAGTTTTTCTACAAATCCTATTAGCATAACGTTTAAACACTGAAGAAACCATCCCTACGCTGAAATCCAAGCAAGCTTGCGAAAGCTCCTTCTTCAACTTCATCAGCACCTCACACTCCTTCTCAGGGAGCGCAAGACCGGCTCTCTTGCCATCCAACACCATCTTCTCCACGAGCCTACGCTGCTCGTCACTCAACTTCTCCCATTCACCTGATTCGCGCAGATTTTTCTCTGCAGCGGCTTTGGCTTTGAATACGTCAAGACGCATGGACTCCTCGACATCGAAATCCCGTTGAAGAACTTCCGCTTGGTTCGAGGCATCTCGAAGTTCTTTGGAGGTGGAGACGTTCTGGTAAAATCCAAGAGGCTCGCAAATGATGAGGACCTCCGCCTCTGCATTAGCAAGCGGTAACTAAAGTCGGATGCTTGTCTCAAAATACGATGATAACTGATCAGAAGGATCACTCACGAAAACCTACGAATCGAATGAGAGATGATCAGTTTGACGATGCACGCAAGATAGGTCACTTACAGTTTCAAAATTGCATTCCGCCTCTGAGAGAGCCGCGACTTTGTCACTAACCGCCTTATTCTGCGCAAGTGCCCGCTTGGTGACACTCAACACTTCTTCCGGAGTATGATTCCACTTAGGAGGAGCCTGTGGCGGAGTCAACGAAGCCATGATAGGATCACTTTCTAATAGCGAGAAAGCAAAGCTAGATTTTGCGTGTGAGCTGCTGGAGAACGATCTTGAGGTCTGTAATCGTGAAAATTGAGTTCGCGGGCGACTCTGGTGCAAGCCAATGGATGTCGAGGATAGAGATTGTATCCGTGTGGGGTATTTAAGCGCTGGATTGGAGCTATCAATTTGAATATATGTGCTGTTGCTGGTGTGCGTGACCGACCCAGTATATCTACCGGGATTATGTGCAAACTGCCAAAAACACGAGGAATCTACATTGCGTGACTCTGGAAGTCTGGGACGTGGCAGAAGACAAGTAGACTTGGAGGACGCAGAGCATACACGGGCGATCATTAACCTTCCTGAGCGGTAGAATGAACCCTTATTCTTTGGTCCACTGTCCACGTAATAGTACTAGTGGTAGTTCTAACCGAGTCCGAGTGGGACGGAGTTTTATGGTTTACTACTGTAATCCATCCAGATGGCGCTACTAATTACAACTGCAGGTGCCTAAAACAACAAATGGCTCTTCGATATATAGCTTTCAAAATTTGGGTGCGTTCTAGCAGATACTCGTGTTGTTATCCTGCGCGATTAATTTCGTCTCCGAGGATTGTGAGTTTAGCCAACGAAGGGGTTCTCCGAGTCAATGAAAAATACACGACAGACAAGTACACAACTCCAACTCCTGCAGGGATCAGACCCAGGGATCGCTGACTCAGTGACTGTATTGCACACTATTTTTCTAGTAAATCTCGAGTACGAGGATCAACAGAAGTGTGCGTTGATCAACCCACCATGAGGTCGATCGTATTCGCGACTAGAAGCAGCGTTGAAGCAAGTTTATCCCTCGCTCTCGACAAATTAACTGTCACGTCACGTCACGCGCGTGCATCGCTCCGACTCGGATTACTTAAGTACTACACTAGTACTAGTAAGTACTTGCCAGTGGTGAAAAATGCCAAACTTACATTAATTGCGTTTTGTGGCATAGCACTTGTGCCCTGTTCGTGTGCTGCTCCCCTGGGGCCCTATGGTGTTCGGAGACCGGTATGCTCGCGGGAGTTGTCACCCTGGCCTTCAAGCTTCAAGCTTCAAGGATTGTCACAGGGCGTGTTTTAACAAAGTTTTGGAGCCGACATTTCAATAGCACGAGTAGTATGCAACTAGCTGCCCACCTACAATGTGCCGTGAAGGCATAAAGTTTGAGCTATATGACTTCGTTCCTACTATCGGAGTCCCTTGATCAATCGATGTCGCCATCCAGTTGTGAAAGTAGATCAGCGACCCTGCTACTTACATTTTGTAATAATAATATAGCCGCATCTGTAGAAAGTACCAACTAGGCCAATCACATTGTTTGAATCTATGTCCGGTACGAATTTCTGGTCCAGGAGGGCCGCTCAATTCATTCAGTTCGCGTTCGCTTGGGATCCAACTTGAAGCACCGCTCGTCGCCAAACCTGTTCTAAACGGGACTCGTACCTACACCTTACAGCGCGCAGCGCCAAAACTTCAAGGTGCAGTAAATCAAGCAGACAGTCTTAAGGCACATCCTAAACTTCAGCAAGACTCCTGACCGTCATCATTCCTAGCCCTAAGCTGCGGCAGACCAGACCCTATCTAAACCTTGTCAAGTAGCGATGTATGATCAATCGATTCCATTTTTGAGTGAGAAATGATTGAACTATGTTCACGGACGTCGGACATACTACATATGATATACTCTATAGAAAGGGTCAGGAAAAGGTTCAGGAATATGTTATGGGTTAGGCCCGCTGAGAGTTTAATAGAGTTCCTGGCACCCTGTTCTTAGTCAACCTCGTAGCACTCGGTTCCTTCGAACAACTTCAACCCCTGAGCCACGGGCACCCTCTCAGCTCTACTAAACATGTTCGCTTCAGCTTAATGTTGCAGCCGTCACTGAGCGGTACGCCAATATATAATTCGTGTATTCCCGCTACTCGCATGCCTCACTCCCCACTACCGTCAGCTTTGTCGGTTCCATCTTTTCACCCGAGTTACGTCTTTCGACCTGTTAACTTATTATCGCATTTTTAGTGTGTTAGCCTTCCTTTTTGAACACTTTGTAATCTACTCAATACTATCATATTCACGCCGTTCAATTTTTTTAAAACAGCTGACCTTATCGCAGCGCCACCACGTCACTCAAAATTCAGTGGCACGACCCACAGGTACTAACATGGACAACAGTGCCGTGATTCCCAACGTTACGTCGTGCCATCATGATGCACTGCAGCACCGGCGTCCCGTAGAACTGTACCGTTCATCGTGCGAGTGACAGTACATACTGATTTGAATGGGTTTTCCGCCCGAGACAGTATTACTTCCAAGAAATTTATATGATGCATGTGAATGAGTCGTCCTGACAGGACGTGACATCGCAGGACATCGCGAGCGCCTGGAGACTTATAATTGGATACTGGAGTCTCGAACTTGAAAGCCTGAGATATGGCAATGTCGCACCCAGCTGATGGTCACGATCGTGTATCTACTATCCACTTGCAGTACTTAGTAGTACTATCAGTACGCCTCTATACATTGTTCGGAAAAGGCTAGATGCCGACCGGGACATCGGTTCTTATAAACGATACAATATTACCGCCGGATCGACGGCAATGGAAGTAGTAGGTTACAGCACGACTGTTGGACCCACCTGAATCCAGGGAATTTCTTTAAACTTTGCTATATCACCGTTGATCGCCTCCGAAGTGACTAACAAACAATCCGATGAGTCATAGGTAACTGGGTCAAGTTGATCTGCTGTTCAAAGCTCAGGCTGAGCGCTGAATCCAGTCCGACGTCAGTCACCTGACGAGTCAGGACGGGCCTCGGACTAAATGGTTTTTTTTTTCAATTTGAGTACTGAGCAAGCGATCACCGTATTGATAGCCCGCGACATGCTTACATAATACACCCGCATGACACAGAAATTGAATTGAATTGAACCCTATTTCAATTTGACCTGCTATGGGCAAGTATGGGCGTCTCCGTCCTTTGCCTATACCATGCACTATTATGTGAATGAATATTAATCGAATTTCACGCTATATATAACACCGCGTCGAGATGATAATCCTCATTCATGCGTATTTCTTAAACCCTTCCTTCAATCTGCGGTTCACTACGCATGATGAGTGACCCCAGCTCCCCCTCTCCTGCTGAAGTAGAGAATCTCGTTGTTATTTTTCTGGGTTTTGCGTTTGCGACATTCTTCTACGGCTTGACGTTCTTTCGTGAGTATTTTATGGTCTCCCATTAGATTTGTCTCATGTCGTCTAATCGTTGCAGAGATGTACATATATTTTTCACGATACTCGAAAGATGATACGTGGTTAAAAGTCTTGGTATAGTTTTCCTTCCCTATTTGTCAAGTACGCGTCTGACATCCCATTTTCTCGCAGGTTGGGGCAATATTGTAATGTATTCCAAATTCGAATTTGAACTACGCCTTACACATATCCAGTGTCCTTGATACCACTTCAGCCGGTCTAGGTGCGATCACTCGCACACGTGTTTTCTGTCTTCCTGACTTACTAGATTCATAGTATCTGACCTGTAGGAGCTTCGTCTCCATTTACTCCAATCTCTAACGCGTCTGAACAGAGTATATGACTATCTGATAACAATGTTCGACGTGAGCCTGGAGATCATATATGCAACTCCGTAAGTGTCAGTTCGTGAAATGTGTCACGGACCTTTGTAACCATGTTTCTAGAGCTTTTTGCGTAAGTAATTTTGGCATATTCATGCCTTGACTGCTTCTCACTGACTGCCGTATCAAGATACAAGATCTCCTTTCGGTGAGTCTATACTCAGCACTGGCTTCCAGCGTACCTCACAGCATTACTCTAGGTCATTCTCACTCTGATTGCGCAATTGTAAGGGCACCAATAATAGATGGAGTGTAACATCTCTTACTCCCCCTCAGATTCTTCGCTAAACGACTTCATACTGGTAAGCCAAGATTTTTGTGTATTTCATGTCAATCTCATTGCTTAATAGTTTGTCGTGGTCCTACGAGTATCACTTCGAGATCCGTCAGTGTGGTAGTGGTATGCGTTTTGTAACCATGCTCAGTCACTTCCACTGACCCCGTCGCAGCTCTTTTGTGCCTTCATCGCCTTTGGTTAGCATCCTTTCCCGCGTGTATAAATCTTGCCTGACATTGATTTTGATTACAGTTTTCGGCTTGGGTTAGTGTGTATGATATCTAATTGAATCTTATTGACGAAAGTGCAGTTTCAGTAGGGCAACTGTAAGCGGATATTCTAAGAGTTGATCCTGGATGCCGTCACTGACTCGTTCATGTCTCAGTTTCCAGCAAAGGCAGTTGTCGGCATTCGTTTTACCTTCTATGGCCGTGAGTATTTTGGTTGATTTATTCCATTGGGAGAATGTTCACCCGAAATCACAGGTTATCGCCGGGATCAGTCAAGGCTTCGCAACAGTTGCAAACATCATCATTTTCATTGCGATGTATTGGTCATTGCGTCCAGCACGTTATCCAGACATGTCCCTGTCAGTGTTTCATGTTGTGAGATACAAGCAACGCTGACGCATTGTCTTCAGGCCTAAGGGAGTGTTTGAAAACCTTTCTATGTTGTTTGTTGGCCGTGGCCTGGGACTCATGTAAGTTTACTCCGTGTCGTCGGTCTTTGCAGCCTAACCATGTTTCTATTGGTCAGCATCATTCAGCTGGCGTATCTTGGCACAGTACGTGGATACCTGGCAACCATAGTTCCATAACTCATATGCATAGTTCGTTGCTTCGCCAGGGAAACCATACTGGGTAGCAGTCCAGATGGTCGCATCCAGGGGTGAGTTTTTGTCACCCACTCACGTCGTGCATAGGCTCATGGCAGATCATAGTTTACGCCAATACTGTCTTGGGACTGTAAGTCATTCACCTAACACATCATCAGACACCGTGTCCCTATTTTTTTTCTTAGCTTGAACGTCCGGGAAGTCAGACGCGGCATGGGTCTCAACGAAGAAGATACCTTCTCTGATCGACACGATTCCCGAGACGATGGCTTACCAAGCGCGCTCCAATTCCGCAGCACAAAGGGGGTGAGTCGAGCGCCTTAAGACTCAGTCATCCGGCATTGACATCAAGCTAACGTATTATCAGACACAGCAGTCATTAAGCTCTTCGCAAGAGGCGGAGAACAGCAGGAGTAGCGAAATCGAAGAAATAAGCAAATCATTTATTGATGACCATAACTTGGTGTGTTCATGTCATATGGTGTTGAAGATATCCCCTGATCTGACGGATTTATGTAGGAATCCATTCATTCTCGTTGTAGCGAACAACTTGCGTATGACAAGGCAAGTTTGCCGTGATGCGGAATTTACGATTCGCTGGTTGCACGCCTAACAATAACAATATCAATATCATTGTACTAATTGTCGCTGTCGTCGCTCTCGCACTTGCTTTCCTTGCTTTCGCCCTCACTTGTATTATATTGTCGTCGATGTTACAGTCGACGCGTGCATAACCCACATTAGTCCCTGCTTCTTGAAGCAGCTCGGACTTGGAACACATTATATCACGGACTCAGGAATAACATAGCATATATCGTACATATTGTACGTAGTAAGTATCTACATTCCAAAACAATTATTTTGGGAAACCACATCTTTCAGAACCGCACTTTCTAGACGTGGCCCACGCAAACCAAGCATTCAGTCTCCAAGATAACGTCTATTTTTCCCTCGACGCGAATAGTGTTGATGGGTTTATATGCTAACGCTATGCCGTTACATCGATGCTCGGTATGTGAAATAAATAACTGGAACATGAGATGGATTAACGTCGATCTCGAGGTTGGGCGGAGTACCGCCCACAAGATCATGAAGACACGCTTGAATGTCGCCAATATAGTATCAGCAAACTCGTCCATGATCACATCGCGCACGACGGGAGATGAGTCCTTCTTGGTGAAGTGCCAGATATGCGTGCATCATACCATATCGACATAATATCCACGGTGACTACCCTTAGATATAGGAAATTGTACATGGCGCTAGTTGCTGAGCGCTTCGCAATTAAGCTATGAAGCAGACACGATGATAACGCATGTGACCCACCTTGCAATACAGCTTGAACGAAGCAGTGCCCAACGCCCACGATTCCAATCCAAACGCCCACTTATTGCTGATGATTTGAGCACTGAACTTGTCTAAATTTCTGGTGAGTGAGTGATACTCTGGGCTCTTCTGAAATATATCCACCTGCTTACCAGCGACATTGGATACCCACTAAGATCTCTTCAGTATTCTCGAATTAACTCCTGCATATACAGGTTGACTTCACCAGGAATATTTGCCGTTGCCAGACAACTTGTTTTAATTCAAAGATTCTGGCAGGCTTCTCTCGCATAGATCTGCTATACTTGAGACTTCCCTCACGACAACCATGCTTTCCAAGACCAGTACGAAGCAAAAGACGCCAGCAGTCGCGCCCCACCAGACGATGAAAGGCCATACCAAGACTGTAACAAGTGTTGTGCACCTGCCCCAGGGGCAACGCACCATCATGTTCGTCAGACGGCTCACTGCGACTATGGGACTTGCAGAGTGGCGTACAAATAGGCGGGGACTGGCGAGATGAGGAGGAGAAGGAAGCAATAGCGTATGAAATGGCATTGTCTCCAAATGGCAAAACTATTGTCAGCGGAAGTCAAGATGGGAAAGTGAAGTTGTGGGACGTCACTGAGACGGGAAAGATCGTTGCAAAATGGACAGGGCACACTAACCATGTGATGTCAGTGTGCTGGAGCGCGGATGGTAATCGGGTAGGGAGCGTATCCCATGATGGGATAGTAAGAGTCTGGGATGTCAAGAGCGGAGAAAGGATCCTGGAAATCGAGACCGGGCACAACTATGTGTGCACGGTGATCTACTCGCCAGATAACACAAAAATTGCGACGGGTGGACAAATCGAGCTCGAAAATGCAGTAAAAATCTGGGATGCGAAGATGGGTGAGCTGATTGCCACACTCAATCATTCGGAGCTTGGCCTGGACGTTTGATGGAAAGAAACCACCTGTGTGTCACCTTAAACGTTACTTATTAGTAAGAGTGATGTGATGTGATGTTCGTTACTAACTAGGGGGGGAATCTTAAGCTGCAGTACTTCAGCGATTGCCGCAGCACTCAGCACTGACTTAGGAAGAATTTCTAGCTAAATAGACAAGATATAATCAGTAGATTCGATAAGCCATCTTATCTGCTTACATCAGGTAGCTCTAACGTTAAATCAGGTGACGGCGCTACTTTCCCGGGCATCTCGTTGTTTCCCACGACGACTGAACCTTCGAGCTCGTCGTCGCACACGACGACCACGAAATACACCTCAAATCTCATTATTTTAGAGCGCTCTTTTTCAGGTCCTCGGTCTATTATCACTCAAGTGGCCCTGGTAACATGGGTGTCTCTTTCTGCTACACATGGATTACTAATACAAAGACTTTAGGGCGGCTGACTCTTGTCATCAACAACCACACTGTTTACCCTGGACTACCCCACTTACTTGCGCAGCAACATCTGAGTAGGGTGAGGTGATTGATGAGTAGAGATGTTGATATCAGGGAGCTGAACATGTAAGCAAACGTGCCCTCTGTTCGACTCTCACCACCTTGCAGAAGTGCCATGGCACGCTCTGGCAAACGAATGTCGACGTCCTCCAGGGTGAGGATGTCAGTCCTCCATAACTCACATTCCATCCATACGACTACTGCTTCCTTGACTCAAATCCGACATGAACGACTGGACGAGGAACGACGGCAAGCAGAATCCATAAGACATGGGTTGATTTCATTTTCTTTCTTTTGCTTTTATGCTTACGCCAGTGAAGAAAATACCCAACGAGTGCGCGCGCTCTTAGCTGAGGCCCAGCTTGAGGTCGGACCAGATCACCATGACAGCACGCAGTATGACTTTTCTTCCATGGATTTTGAGGACGACAGCACGGATGCCGAGGCCGAAGGGGATACTATCAGTGGGCCGCTATTCTCTGAGTTTTATCGCACTTGCGCTGCACAAAGGTATGTCTGAACGAATGTTCTTGTGCACTCTCTTATTACCTTGGTACTAGAGGAACTACCTACCGTCAACGACACGACAAGCGAACACGTGCACAACGCAATCTCCATGTGCACATTGCGTGGACAGAGCAGATGCCTGCCCTCACTGACACCTATCTACACTGGAAGTATGGGCCTGAATCACAAGATCTCGCTCATAGTGCTGGGCACTTGTTCAGTGTCCGCAGTGTTGGTATCATGGGTATGTCATTATCAGTCTCATTTTGATCTCCCTTATTGACACATTTTAAATAGACTTTTCGCAAAATACAACGGTTCGCCAACAGCTCAATGAACCAGGGAATGCCACACTCCTGCACCATGGTCTCCTTGGTTGTTCACCCATCCAACCAACGGTCGCTATACGCCTTGAGTGTTTAGAGCTCTACCATCAAATTCGCCAGCGCCAGTCCTCATTCAGCATCCAGTCCATCACGAGAGTCTTGTGTGCACTTCACAATGTAAGCCAATTATATAAATCTCCACGTCATTTACAACCGCCTGCAGGTAACATATAGCCACACATTTCGGAGTCAGTTTACTACAGTGTTCGATATCTATATTCAAATCCAGTGGTCTATTCAACAACGCATCAACCTCGCACTCAACAGGAATCCAGCAGACTGGCACATGAATGGAGTATGTCCATGCTGTGCATTCGAGGTACGTATTCCTTGCAACGTTCTTTCATGTGCTGATCATTCTCAGCAACCAAACGAACCGAACCTTGTCCCACGGCGATTACATAGCATGGACGGCAATCACTCCGCAAAGCGCATTGATGGCTCCGGCTCAGCAGATCCGCGAATTTTCAAGAGCGATTATTTCATTACTAATGATATTGTTGAGCAATTTAGGGATGACGTTAGGAACCGTCCTGGCGAACGAAACACCATTCCGAATCCCAGCTGCACAGACAATTGGACCGCTGCAAAGAGTCACGAAGAGGACAAGATTTCTGTCTTTGAGCAAACAGGTATATTTCTCATGGCCTGTCGCCACGGTTTTGTGGAGTGTATCGTTGAAATGAGGTGCAGCGGCGAGTTGTAAGTAATTGTGTATTCGGGCCATTTTTAATTTAACAAAACATCATGTTAGGGCGAAGTATGGCCTTGCTGCAATCGATCGGATGCTTGACGTCTGTGGGAAAGACCAAGCTCTTGGCTACGACATTGGCTGTTCGTCACACAAGACAGTTGCCGCCAGCTCCATTGCCGCCAAGGCAAATGCTAATAACCTTGTTATTGTGGTCAATGCATTCCATGGGTATGCTCACAACCGTCAATGTCAACTTGCAAACCATCCATTGTATCTCAATGGCTTTGGGATTGAAGACTTGGAGACATGCGAGCGGATCTTCTCAAGTTCCAATAGTGTCGCTTCGCTCATTCGCCACGCATCATATTTCCATTGGGTCCAATTCCTCGACCTTCACTTTGACCAGTGGGATAAGGACAAGTACCTGGAGCTAAGTGCGTTTTTCTTGTCTGAATGCGTTTTTCTTCTGACTTACAATTTAGGTCGTTTCCTGCACAACAACTATATTCAAGCACTTCATACAATCAATGACTTCACCCCGCTACTCGATGACTTCAAATTACGCAAATCATTAACAGATGAAGACTTCGTCCAATGGAAGCACGAGGAATCAGAGTTTCTTGCTAACCTTTCCTGTGAGTCACCAGCTGACGTGTTCGCGGTGACATATGTGGAAGAAATGGAAAAACTTCGATTTCTTGAGTTCGTTTTTTTTAATTCACTTGCCTCCATTCCCGCTAATGTGCTACCTGAATCTAGGGCAAAGTATGGCAGCATTACGAGCGTGCCTTTCCTTATGTACACCCCAGCAAACTTTACGGCGTCATCTGGACTCGATGTACCAACGCGGGAACACTCGAAGGCCACAGAAGCCGAGCGGACCTCGGCATTACAACGACTCCAATTGCAAATGAACGTCGTCGAAGACTTTGAGCATCATCATGGAATTGGTGAGCGCTGGATACCATCAGACCCTCGATATGTGCAAGCACTAGAATACTCTAGTCAACGCCGCTTTATTCGTGTAGTCGAGGAACTAGAAGGATTAGTTGTTCAATGCCTGTTTGAGTTGTCAAAGGTGAATCTTTCTGGCACAGGTATGATAAATTTTCTATTTAGAAATCAAACTCACAACCAGTGGTCAGGGTACAAGATGCGCAAGTACATATCCAAAGCAATCACACGACGATCTTCTGCAATTCGTATGGCGCTTGACAGATACAACAAGCTGGCACCTCTGCAAGTCCCACCTCGACCAATTCTTGATTATGCTGAAGTCATAGGATATGCGGCTTTAGGAGAATTCACACTCCTGAAGCATTCACGTCACGATCTACTTACGCGGCCATGGGCGACTCCAGAAAATTGCGAGATGGCAGCAAAGTTTTTCAAAGTCCTACACTCACATGAAGAGATCACGCGCTTGAACGTTGAGATAGGGAGACTTCATGCTTGGATGGAGTTTGAGGAGAAAAGCATGGTCTCCGCAATAGCTGCACTAAACCGCAAAGCCTCACCCCTCCTAGCGTCTGAGTTGCAGAGGCAATATGCTGTGTGACGCTGTGTTAACAATATTCACCGTGCTCGCCTACAGAGTGTCTGTCTGTTGGATGGTTATACTGGTGCGCTACATTCAACACTTTCATCGCAGGAGTTGACAGAGGAGGAAGAGGAGGATGAGGAGTGTAGTGATGAGGTGCATGAAGAGGCTACAAGACTCGCAGATGCTATTACTCGTATCATAGTGTAGGGACCATTGATGTATCTGTCGCGCAGAAGAATGGACTTGCCATGCATTGGATCAAATCGCACTGTGACATGATTGATATCAAATGCCGCTTCATCAACAGTATCGTTCTCAATTTTAATGAAGTAGATATGCTTATTAGATGTATTAATAGTAGTAGCTACTCGTCGACTTAAAGTAGATTGAAAATGATAGATGTCTTCACCGTTCCGCTGTTACTGCGCGTCATAACTCATAAGAGTTATGACGCTTGAGCAGTAACCGGAACGGTAAGACATCTATCATTTTCAATCTACTTTAAGTCGACGAGTAGCTACTACTATTAATACATCTAATAAGCATATCTACTTCATTAAAATTGAGAACGATACTGTTGATGAAGCGGCATTTGATATCAATCATGTCACAGTGCGATTTGATCCAATCACTTGTGTCGGCTTGATCCATGGAATCATATTGATCACGCCTTTCACAAAATCTCATGTTGTCTTTCACTGAATCTCATGTTCCAAACCACTCAAGAACCTACAGAAAGTCTGGCACTCACTGACAACATTGCACTTATACTCAGCGACTCAGCAGGATGCTGCAGGGTCTCATAATTGGCACGCGTACTAGTAATGAAGTTGTAATCGCTTAATACTTCGTTCTCAGATCATATTTTCACCTTCAGTTTTAAATGTGTCAAACTCAGTTTCTTTTGGCATCAAGCTCTCAAACGCTTCACTCTTGTATCAAGGAATGGCACGATCAGAACTTCTCAACAATATCGCTCGTCTTGACTACTTGGACTTGTGCACACAAGCTGTAAGATGGCTTGCATGCACGTTCAACATCGCTAATGCTTTGCCTCCAGAACAACTTTGTAGAAATCAAAATGACAGCTGGATTCGAGTTTATTAGGTGTCCTGGTGTGTCCAATCCGACTCCTACTTTCACAACTGCACTTGACATATCAGAGCTCATCAAGAACGTAGACGAGAAACAAGTCGTCAAAGCAATCTATTCTATATTCTCGGAGTCCTTTGTGCGCATGGTTCATCAGCGCAGGTTTAAGTGGGAGAGGGTGCGTCTTCCCGAGTCCATGCTTAAACGTAAGGCCATGAATTCTCTTCGTTGTATGCTACTGACGGTACATGATGCAGCTTTAGATAAAATTGAACCCATTGGCAAGCCCTTAGCCAAAGATCTTGCCGGCTCCTCATATATCTTCCCCAATCCTCTGCACTCTACCATGAATATGCAAACTAATGACTCCTCCTTGCGCCTATCCCCCCGGTTTGAAGACTGGCGTGATTCCATCACCTCTGATGGCCTGTCAACACGTCTCTCCACCATGACATTTGCTAGCACCACTTGTTCTTCTTTACATTCGCTCTCTGACGACGACAATAACGACACTGCTGAGCTCACTCTTTTGTCTGAGCCAGTTGTACACGACACACACAACATCCACATTCTAAACCCTGTCAAATCAGAGGTTCGCATCCCTAGCCCTGCGCCGCTCACTGGCCCTACTCAGCGCAAGCATCAATTCAAATCCAAAGCACCAAGCCCTCCACCATTCATAATCTCACCCCACTCGCCTCCATTGAAATATCCTGTGTCCTCGCATACTCCACTAGCACCTATCTCACCCACTCCCTCATCTCGACAAGGCAAGATTCCATCGAGGCTTCCCAGCCCTCCACCATTTGTAATCTCACCCCGCTCACCTCCATTGAAATATCCCGCATCTTCGCATGCTCTACTAGCGCCTGTCTCACCTACTGCCTCATCTCAACAAGGCAAGATTCCGTCGAGGCTTCCCAGCCCTCCACCATTCATAATCTCACCCAACTTGCCTCCATTACAATATTCTGTATCTTTGTGTCCTCCACCATCATCTACGTCGCGATCTCTACAACGCCCGTCTCCTTCGAAGAAAAAGACTTCTTCAGGCCGCTCCGTCCTGGAATTCAAAGCTGTGTCTGTGCCCTCCAGTCACGATTTCCAACTATCGCCTAGCACACCACGTGGGGTCAATGGTTCTTCGGATCCCCAGTTACCATCTAGTGATTCTGTGAGTCATGCCTGTTTTTTCTTACGCTATACTAACCAGAATTAGGCACTTAATGTGAAAAAAACACTCAAATCCTGTGCAGATCCAGACGTCGTTGAAAGGCGAAGAAGACAACATCTCTATCACTAACAATATTTACTTGATGACAGCCGAAACGCACCTTCCGATTCCCCGTGATATGGGAATTGTTAAAATCTCTGACGACATCATGAGGGTCCTTCAGAACGTTCGACTTCATCACACTGCGATGGACGAGATATGGAAGTGCATTCACCAGGTTGACGGCTACAGTCCCTTGTGCTGGCAGGCTATCCTTATGAAGTTGGAAATTCCGGAGGATCGTGTCAGCCTGCTGTTGCGTGTGATGGCACGTGCATCAAATAATCGTCAACTCGGTACATGTTTACATTGCATTTTCAGTGTGGCCATCGCTAACGATACATCTCTTAGTTGAATAGTCATAGATTACTATTTTGTTTGTAGTTCGGTTGGAATTAGTAGTGCTTTGTTCGCTTGCTGACCTCGACTGAACTTAATTTTGTGACTTTCCTGATTCTCCCGATTCTCCCATGTATATAACCTATGACCATGTTTTTATTAGTTCAACTCACCATGGTCCGAGCTCGAGCTCAGCGCTCACATGCGAAGCTCACAGCTGCACAAAGACAAGAACGGCGCAGATGGCAGGAAGTGTTAACTGATGCTATTGACACTGCTAAGTCAGCGTATGTCCAGGAAGCTGCTCACATTGCAGAGACACATGGACGGTGCGTATTTTCTCTCTTTCTCTCTGGTTTATTCAAGCTAACTTACTGTCTTTGTTAGATCTCTCAAATGGACGCACAATCAGTTGTTTCTGAGGAGCCGTATGCTACGTCAACAACGTGGAGTCAATTCTTGGAACGCCTTCGTTCGAGCCAAGCACAAAGAAGCAAATGAAGGTACGAGTTTATTTATTTTCTACTGAACTATTACTGACCGAGATCTAGACCTTGAAAAGGGTGAATGGATCAAACTCACTCAGTTCATTGCAGACAACAAGACCGAGCTTGTCCGTGCCCATTCAAAGCTTACGTTCGCAGAAAAAAGAGCCTACAATATGCAGGTCCTTGAAGCCCGTCAGCAGAGAAATCGAATCACACATGCGAATCCAAAGGCTACTATTCATGATGTCAATGCAACCTTTACTTCTATGGATCGCGAGGTAAGTTTTCACACTTCGTCTATTTACAAAGCTAATTCTGTTACTAGTGGATGGCTCTTTGCGCTCGTACCGGCGTAGAGGGTTTCTATGTAGCAGTTCGAGGCGGTATTGAAGATCTTTCTGAACTCAAGGTTTTTTTCACTCAGAAGGCCGAAAAGTTTGTCAAGGATATCCTCAATGTGGAGCCACGTCACCTTGGCTTAAAACTCGAGTCTTTCGTTGTGAGCGGCCTCGGTAACTCTTATTTTTATTTGGTCATTCCTCAAGCTAATGTCCCGTGCAGATCAACATACTGCTCATCGTCAACGTCCTCTGAACAAACTAATCAGTGAATGCCGCACCTTCATCCAGGAAGGACTCGGTGCGTTTTCTCGGCTCAATTCATTAAACATACTAATCTCCTACTCAGATTCAATTGCCCTTGAAAACAACATCCAACATCCTATCACGATGAACTATACTAACTACGAGCAAAAGATGGTCGAACGCCGCAGCTTCGCACTCATTGGCTGGCCTGTGCCTGGGCCAGTTCGAAATCCCTCGAAGGTTGGTGGAAGATCCGGAGTGAACAAATTGTTGGATGCATTTCGGGATGGAACCTGTCACTGGGTGAAGTTAACTGACGAAGAACTTTTAGTGAGAATGAAGGATAATAGGGCTCGTGCTGCCAGAGGAGAGCTGGTTTATGTGCCGAGGAAGGGAAGGAATAGAGCCCCCTTGAAGCAGAGGGGCGCAGATGTCATTGTGTCCTCTGACGGAAGCTCTAGCTCTAGTGATGGAAGCTCTAGTGACTCAGATGATTGTTAGTAGCGCACAGTAGACTTAGATCTTTTTTGTTTTTGTGCAATGCAATGGTACTTAAATATATCATTTTGTCAGGGTTTGTGGAATGTATGTAGGTAAAAACATATCTAATAAATATCCAGGGATGATATGTATAGGGGACTGAAAAAGAGCGCTCTAAAATAATGAGATTTGAGGTGTATTTCGTGGTCGTCGTGTGCGACGACGAGCTCGAAGGTTCAGTCGTCGTGGGAAACAACGAGATGCCCGGGAAAGTAGCGCCGTCACCTGATTTAACGTTAGAGCTACCTGATGTAAGCAGATAAGATGGCTTATCGTATCTACTGATTATATCTTATCTATTTAGCTAGAAATTCTTCCTAAGTCAGTGCTGAGTGCTGCGGCAATCGCTGAAGTACTGCAGCTTAAGATTCCCCCCCTAGTTAGTAACGAACATCACATCACATCACTCTTACTAATAAGTAACGTTTAAGGTGACACACAGGTGAAAGAAACTTATCTCCGGTTCATGATATGGCCCCATCAGAATATTCGACACAGCCACTTGGCAACAGATCGCCACTCTGGAGAGTCATGAACACAGCTGGGTCTTTGGCATCTCCTTTGTCGGAAAAAGATAAAGGGCCATTATAATGCCGCCGGCTTACAAGATCGGTCATATGACTTGTAAGGCACCTTCAAAGTGCCTTTTAAGGGTCATAGTATGTCATAGTAGGTCTTGTGATCGTGAGTAACACCTATGTAATGATAAACTCTACCTTGTATACACATAATATAACGCTGCTCGCAATCTTATTGATTTGAATCGTACCATCACATCGTTATGGGGCCCTCTCGCACTTCTAGGTCGAAGTACAATCACTCAGTACAAACTCTCACATGGCAGCATCAATGCCCACACTGCGATAAAATTTTCAAGGCACAGGGCTTCAAAAAGCACGAAACCAGCTGCAAGAAGCACATGGACATCGAGAAGGAACAAGAGGCCTTCGCTCTTGAACACGAGCAAGATCAAAGGAGAGGTGAGTTCTCTCCTACTCAATTTTTATTTTCACTGACAATTAGAGGTTCTAATAGCTCGCCGGCAGGCATATATGGGTATCAGGCATCCCAGTGCCGGCCCGTCGTCTTGATCGATCAACAATATTGATGTTCCCTCCACAAGCGGAGATCAGGAACTGATCGTTCCTTCAGGTGTGTTTTTGACTTTTGACTTTTGTTCCCATGCATCTCTGAATCTAACACCAATTATCGTAGTCGATTCAGACCCTCCGCTTGATTTCGAAACTTTGGACGACATCAACTTTGGGGGTGCCGTTGGCGATAGCCCAGGTCAGCATGGTATTGATTTATTTATGTTAACTGATTTATCTTTCCGCATAGTTAATAGCCGATTAGGCTCTGTCGAACCTCCGCCTGCAATATCCGCTCAACGGCCCCTGGAATTCAGAACGGAATACCACCCTTCTGCTGATCGCGAGCCTCTCCATCAAGCATTCAATGAATTTGGCATTAACGCCCATCCTGAAGAGCAGCTTCCCATTAACGAAGAGCCTTGGCGTCCTTTCGTTTCACGCGGGGATTTCGAATTCGCTGAAATCGCGCTGGATGCTGCACTCAACAAGTCCCAAATCAATGGGCTCCTTGCTCTCATTGGTCGCATCTCAAGAGGGGAGACCCAGATGACGCTCAAGAATGATGCGGATCTCTGCAAGGCTTGGGAACATGCGACTGAACAGGTGACGCCGGTAGGTCACTAATCAATCTGACAAAAGATATTATAAATATGTTTAGTTTACAAAACACACCATCACTGTCCCATATAAACGAGAAGAACGAATGTACGAGACCCACGCACTCCCTCTTTGGGAGTGGGCTCTCGATTTACTAGATACCCCAGTGCTCGCTCCGCATTTTGTGTGGGATGCACAATGTGTGTACAAGCATAATGGAATGGAGTTTGAGCGTTTCTACAACGAGCCCTGGACAGGTGATCGATGGTGGGACGTCCAAGTACGTAAACTTACTTCGTATCTGAATCTGTATTGCTGGTCTGCTGCATGCACTGACATCAGTTTTCTTCCTTCTATCATTATATTAGTCTCGCCTTCCAGATGGTCTCAAAGCGGCCCCATTTTGTTTCATCTTGTACGCAGACAAAACGAGACTGTCGTCCCATGGCACCGTCAAGGCATATCCTGTCGTAGTGCGATGCGCAAACTTGCCGGTAGCCATACGGAACGGTGATGGCATCGGCGGCGGTCGTGTTGTAGGGTGGTTGCCCATCGTACGTCAACACTTACGAATCTTTAGTTACTAATACTATTGTGAATCTGATGGAATGATTGCAGGTCTCCAAAGATGCGGATGAGGAAGGCAAACCGGGGTTTGTAAACTTCAAGCGTGTCGTATGGCACGAGTCATTCCAGAAACTCTTGGAAATGGTTGCGCGTTACTCGAAGACTGGTTATTCGCATCAATGTTTTGATAAGATTACACGCTGGCTTTTTCCCATTCTGTTGATCCTTTCTGCTGATTATGAAGAGCAGTATGTTTTAAATTTCTCCGTACTAATATACATGAGCCTGGTCTGATAGATTATTCATAGATGTATGATGTCACTTATCCGTGGTCAAAATTGCAAATGTCCTTGCCCTGTGTGCATCGTGCCACTCGAGGAGCTTCACAATCTGTCCAAGACATTTGCGCTCAGATCAATGCAAGATGCGACCGAAGCGCTCAACGTTTACAAGATCAGCAAAGGTCGGGGTGAAGCACTACTCAAGGCGTTAGGATTACGCGCTGTTGCGGTAAGCTACAATTTCAGTTATTCTCTTGTCTCCCCTCTCCACGTTTCACTCAGCTCAATTCTAATGGTTCGTGCCGCTGCTCACTCATTGGGTGGACGAGTCTGGAGCTGGCCACTAACTACTGCGTCACATTTGCACACTGGGGCTTGCTGGCAACCCCATTATACCCTTTCCTCAGTTTCTTTCCGCCCCCCCCCCCTTCATATCTCATAACTCCCTACAAGTGCCGCTGTACCTGGCATGGTTAACCAGCCCTCTGTGGCATCTCTCGTCTATTCGCTTGATCCATATGCTGCACGGTATCAGGCCGCGATCGCAGGACGAGTCTGGCCACCAACCACAACATCACATTCGCACACTGGGGCTCACTGGCAACCCTATTATGCCACCCTTTCCTCAGTTTCTCCCCCCTCTCCTTCATATCTCATTACTTCCTACGAGCGCCATTGCACCTGGCATGGTTAACCAGCCCTCTGTGGCATCTCTCGTCTATTCGTTTGATTGGTATGCTGCTCGGTATCAGGCCACGATCGCAGGATGACCAACCACAACGTCACATTCGCACTGGCAACCCAATCATACCACCCTTTCCTCAGTTTCTCCCCCCCCCCTCATATCTCATTTCTCCCTACAAGCGCCACTGCACCTGGCATGGTAACCAGCCCTCTGTGACTTCTCTCGTCTATTCGTTTGATCGGTATGCTGCAGCTGCACGATCACAGGACGAGTCTGGCCACCAACCACAACGTCACATTCGCACACTGGGGCTCACTGGCAACCCTATTATGCCACCCTTTCCTCAGTTTCTCCCCCCTCTCCTTCATATCTCATTACTTCCTACGAGCGCCACTGCACCTGGCATGGTTAACCAGCCCTCTGTGACTTCTCTCGTCTATTCGTTTGATCGGTATGCTGCAGCTGCACGATCACAGGACGAGTTTGGCCACCAACCACAACGTCACATTCGCACACTGGGGCTTGCTGGCAACTCTATTATGCCGCCCTTTCCTCAGGTCCTACCCATGCACGCCCTTTCTTTCTTTCTTTCTTTTTTATTCTTCATATACTTTCTAATACAAATACTGATTGTTATTTATCTCTCACTAGAATATCTTCTGGCTCATTGCCTACTCTGACCCTCACGAAGCCATTAGCTTTGACCGCCTACACGCCCTTCATCTGGGCATGTGGAAACACCTCCTCGAGGAATTGAAGAAGATTCTCAAGGCACTTGGACGTTCTGCAGAGGCAAAGCTCGAGAACCAGTAAGTCACTCGCGTTATTGACTCACTTCACGTCCTAATCATTCGCTATAGGGTCGCCGAATTCCCTCGATGGCGCAATTTCAACCATTTCAAGAGCATCATCCACATCACGTTCAGCGACGGCAACAAAATGCAAGACCTATCTAAAGTCGGTATTGCGAGACTTTGGACTTATAATTTCAACCTCTATACTAATGACTGACCAACAGCAAACCTTTTATTCAGCGTTGAACATATTGACCCACAGGGCTAGCCCAGAAGGGTTTCAGCTCCTCCGTCTCATCGGTAGCTATCTGCAATTGGATAGCTACATTGGTCTCGATGTCCATACAACAAGCACGCTGGCAGCACTCGATGCCGAACTACTTGTTTTCAATGCTGCGCTTAAGGTAAGCTTTTCGATCACACCAATAATCACATCTTAAATCACCCATTCTAGGACTATGTTGAATGCGCTTCAATGTCCCCGATCGAGGATCTAAAACTCGATTGGGACTTTCCTAAAACGCACCTTTGGAAGCATGTAACCCGAGACATCCAAATGAAGGGTGCAGCGCGCAATTACAGCACGCGTCCCAACGAAAAGCTTCATGGCCCGCTGAAAGAGGCCTATGAGCGCCAGTCGAATGGTAAGGATGTCGCTGGCCAGGTGTGTTTTCATTCTGTGATGCCTTATATGTATCACTCACGTAGGGACTGATATCTGAATCGTTTTCATAGATACTGCGTATCGACCAGCGCAAATACGCAGTCAAACTGTTGAGACTGCATGTGGACGCGCTTGATGAACAGCGCAGTTTGCCAGACGATGAAGCCGAAGCCGAAGCAAGACCCGACGTTTTTGAGGGACACGTCAAGCTGGGTTCACCACAGCCGCCTGTATCAATCCAGGACATTGAGAATAGTCGCAGCCAAGGGGATCACGCGTTTCGAGGCTTTCGTCGCAAGTTTTCCGATTTCGTCAATACTTCATTGCCTGGGTACGGATACCAACTGCAAAGATGGGTTACTATACCGGCCAATTTTCAGGTGCGTTGATATTGTTTTACTCGTTGGCTCACACTGATTTACACGTTTCAGATTCAAGAACATCGGTATCTTAGGGTGAACTATGAGTCAGTTGTTGACTGGCGACAAACAACCGACTACCTTCGATGCAACCCGCACTTCCATGGGCACCCGCACTACGACTGTGCGCTTATCCAGCTCACGCAGGACGTATCCGCTTTCGTTCAGCTCATTCTAATGTTCAAGTGTCAACTACCCGATGTCGGTTCCTTCGAGTTGGCGCTAGTACAGCCATTTACTGCTGGCGTCATTGGGGCTCCTCGCCGGATTGATCGTGATTTCCAGCTCACTCGCATCAAAGCCGTCTCAAGGGAAAGTTCGATATTCGTTCCACTTCGTTCTTTCATCCGCGGTGCTATGTTATACCCCGATCCTGCGCATCAAGACAAATTCATTGTCGTCGACCACATCGACAGTGATATGTTTATGCGCATGAAGACGCGGGCACGCTATCGGTAATCACCACTACCTGGAATCCATCACTTCGACTTCTTTCTTGCTCTCGACGTTCTCCTACCACGCGCATAGCGCGCGCCCTGTCCTTCTTAAGCTAATATATTACTGACGATGTATTTGTAACAGCATTTTTACTAATTATCGATTCCGAACCCCACCGATATCAGGGTGAGTTTCAATTTTATTCAAGTTGGTCATCGGCATAGACAGTATTACTAAACTACCTGCAGGTTTGATTACATCTCAACATCGCCAAGGCTGAACTAGATACGCTGCGTGTCGATATCAAGCTCGGCACAATGCTGCGGAGTCACGTTGCAACACAACCAACCACCATGCCCCATCAACACCTGCGCTGGGTGGCCTTTACCTTATATACCGTATGATTCAGGCAAGTGTTGTGTCTTATCCGACTTTCTCCTTCACTCAGCCTTACCCGTATCTCAATTCCACAGTCATGCCTCCAGCTGAAGACTCCGATGATTTCACGGCGGCACTTGACGCTGTAGAGGACACAGACTCTGAGTCTAACGATGATGAGCGAGACTCTGATTCTGACACAGGGAACGATCTTAGGAGCCTGAGGATGATATTGGCAGTTCCTCAGCCAGATGCACCTATGCATGAAGTTCGTAAGGTAAGTGTACTTACGCTCTTTTCACTCGCGCACCTGATTTGACACAGTATGATATTGACAGGCTCTCGAAGTAGCGCAACAAGCGTACACCAATGTGCGGTCTGAGTTGCGGGTTCTCAAGAAGGAATATGCTACACTCCAGGCTGCCATTCCTGTCCGCAGCCGCAATCGAGTGCTCAAGAAGACATCTGCCATTGACAGCGACATCAGCCGTGCAGGCAAGATGTACGCAATGCTCAACTACTTCTGGGTTATGAACGGCCTCTTTCCAACAACCCCACAGCCGAACGTCGATCCACACAGCAATATGCGCTGGTCCTCACCTGATGCGAAACTCAAAGGTGCCATGGCTGAGCTATACCTCTGTGTACCCAAGACTCTGCACAAGGCAATGGAAACTTACACGCAATTCGGACCATTGGTAAGTTAGATTCATCAATATGTTGTACCGTGGTTTACGTGGGCTTTATTAGTTTCGCGCCGCAGTTAGCTCTGAAAGATCAAACATCCTGCACGTCATCAAGGATTGTGCGGGTTTGATCTTCTCTAGTCTGAAGCTCGATCCCACCATTTTCACTGACGAGCCCTCTAAAAAGAAAGAGAACGAGCAACTCCTTGCGCTTCTCAAGAAGAACGGAGAAGGAGAGTATACACGTCTGGCACCCGTATTATTCAAGGACCCCGGGGCAATTGTTCCCGATGACTTTCTCAAGTCACCCGTCCTTGTCAAAGTAAGTTGGTTGCTGTCTGATTGGTATACGAGCACTGATTCAGTTCATGCAGATTATTCGTGTTGAAATCTTCGGGAAGGCTGTGCTCTCTGGAAAGACCAAGGGGCATCCAAAGGCCAGGGGCCAGCGCTGGGCCACACAGTGCGTGACAGAAGGTTTGATTGCGGCTGCTGCGATCTTGGTGAGTGCACCATTCTTTAACTCAAAGACTTGTCTTCATGTTCACTCATCCATTCTGAATCTCAGGCGCGTTTCTTATTTCTTATTGTCACACGATCATGAACTTACGGCGACTGGACCGGCCACGAAGGTTGAGTACCAGCAGGATTTTGATTTTTACCTCGAACGGTTATTCAAACGCAGCTCGTGGGCAATCGGCGTCATGGACTACTACAACAAGGAGGTATTTGGGACTAGTTCAGAGCCAGCTAGCACATCAGCTGCACTATCCTCCGTCTCTCAATCTCACACTTGGGAGGATGACTTCCTGCAACAGTTAGATTCAGAAGCGCCTGCTCTTGCGCCACCACCTGCTCCCATTTGCATTCCACAATCCGCTCCCGCTCCTGCTCGTGCTCTCGCACCACCACCTGCTCCCGTTTCCATACCAAGATATGCTCCCGCTCCCACTCCGGCTCCCGCACCATCTGTTTCTGCATCACGACAGTCATTGACACCTATTTCTTCACAACTTACCTATGTTTCTGCACCTCTTGAGAGTCGTACTGATAATATGGTTGACATCGTCTCCAACTATCATTTTACTGCAAAGTCCATTAGTCAGGGAGGGGCCGCCTCTGCCTCCACCACCATTGACACTCAGCTGCAGGTTGACATCAGCCAGCTGTCACTCCAGGACAGCGCCACATCCAAGGGCTGCAGAGTGCCAGCAGCTGCTCGCAAACGTCACACTGCTACTCAGCAAGCTCAACTCGCGATAGACCCAGATGCGGTCCCTCCTCCAGCCGCCAAACGTGTCACACGTGGCGGCAGCAGAACTACCAAGAAGACGGCGGGAAAGTAATAGATTGTCTAATCTTTTGCTGTAATACATTGACAACGAGGGATAGAGTTTTAGAGATACATTGTTTGCTATGATTCCTAGTCTACGAAATATCAATTCCACGGTACTGCGTTTTTTTGCTCGCACAGTTTTCATTGCCTGACTACGTATACTACGCTATTGATGTCTAGTAAGCCCTTGAACGATTACAATGAGTCCTTCCAAATTTGGACGGATAAATACAAGGCCAAATAAGTTGAGTTGGTTCTGAAAACCACTTTCAATCGTCTTCTTTAATTTCAAACCTTCACCATCAAATTTAAACGACAACTCTCTTATTTTAAAAACTCTGATTCAGAATCAAACTCTGTCCTAGGCCGACGACAGTTACTCGTCCTCAATTCACTGGTAACTGTCATCTGAATCATCTACATTCAAGTAAGTCTCAATTTTATCTACTTTAAATTACTCTGAACTACTCTAACAAGCCCCAAATGGTTTCTAGACTGGAGCTCGACAACTTTGGCGAGGCTCTGAATCCTGGACCCGACGACATCGAACGTTGACCTGCGAGAACGAGGAGTTTGGTGTGGCCGCCAAGGGAGCGTTGATTCTTCCCAAGGTGACTACGACTGGGCAACAAGTACGAGCGTTTCATTCATCAGCCCGTTGCCCGTATCCCTCTGAGTCTTACAATGAGGAGCACATCGTCCCCAACTTCTATGTCAAGCACAAGAAAGATCGCAAGCGCCAGGCAGAGAAGTTGATGAAATCGCCTGTCACGCCGTCTACCACCTCGCCATCTGCAACTGATGTTGGACTCGGATTGAATCATGTCTGAATCGACGATGGACTTGTCCCATGTCTGTGAGTAGTTATGATTTTTATTTATTCTGGTAGCCGCCATTTACTCAAGGCTCCCCACAGTGTATTGAGTGATTCAATGCTTCACGCGCACGTCGGAAGATCATGTCGCGGTGTTCAGTAATATTTTCGATACTATACTGTAGTCTCAATTGTTATACTGTAACCAATACCAATTAATATAATAATTTTATAATTTTTATATATTTTATATTTGAAATTCTGGATCTGGCATTGAGATGAGCGCAACAAGCTTGAAATTGCCTTGCAATTCTTAAAAACCATTTCGTGTTCTTACAATGGTAGGCGCGTCACAAGGCACCCGGAACCATTAGGGTGCTTTGTAATGTTTGGTACAGTAGTTATAAGTGCCTTGAAATATTTTCGTACATCATTAGCATGCCTTACAAGGGTCCCGTGTGAAAAGTGCCTTAAAATGTCTTAAATTGGCTTCGGATGCTCGCTGGAAATTTCCGACATTGTCTCAGAACGACCGCCTCCTTGTGAGTACATCGTACGATAAAACAGCGCGTCTATGGAATCTCCATACCAACCTTTCAGTCGGTCCACCTCTCCAGCACGAAAATAGGGTGCAATGTGCAGCCCTTTCGACCAATGGAAAAGTGCTAGTCACTGGCAGTAACAAAAATGTGTATGCATGGGACATTCATGTCATCCTCAAAAAAGCTGGTCTTGAAGACCTACTATCCATTCCTCATGTGAGTCTAAGTACCGCATGCTCTTCAAACCATACCAATCTCCCACTCACAGGTCCCAGCTCGAAAGTCGTTAAAGGGGGTACGTATTAAGTTTCTTTATCTTTTCAACAATTCGAAGCTCAACACTCTAGAGCGGTGCTACAAGACGTCCACCTATTCAAGCCCATCGAATATCGCCAGGCTTTTTCGATGGCGTCCAGGTGAGTCGTCCACATTTTTGGCCAGTTCTTTTTCTCACCTCTACTCTTAGTCTTCTGCAGCACGAGGTACCCATACTCTTTCTCCTGCACACAGCGCCCGCCTATCCTTTTCTGCCATTCCACGCGTGCTTCTCGAACCCCTTTCGTCGTTCTTTGACCACTCTCCCTCCAATGCCAATGGAGCACCCGAGCTCCAGCAACGCACAAGCCGCTCTATCTTTTCTCGCGGTCATCATATTGTCGAAGTTGCTACAGTACAGGACAGAAAGGTATCTCTTTCTTTTCGTCTGTTTCTGATCATGATGGCACAATGATATCTGTCCAGGCATTGTATGTTGCTCCGCGGCCGTGGCCGCAGCAGCAAAGCCAGTCGCACGTCCAAGCCTCGTCATCGCAATCTCAGTCTACCACCACCGCCTCCTCCATGTCCACACCTGTTCAGGGTACTTGCACTGATGCACAGCCACCACCCATCCCATTGTTGGCTCGTTTCGTATTGTTTATCTGCTGCGCATCTTCCCCGCATGCCAATGGTCATTAATATAAGAGCAGGATATGTACAATTATTTTATTTTTCATGTCTTTCGCTATTCCATCAATCATGTTTCCTCGTCGTAAGATTTGTGCAATACATCATGCTAACAGTCATGACAGAAACATCGCACTTATTTCCAAGCTTAGAGGCCTGGCGTGTGACAGGCATGTAGAGAAGCAGCACGTGAATGCAAAGTGAAGGATGAAGCTTCGAAGGGATAACTACCACTCGTTGGGTGCATCTGTCGTCGTAAAATGCTTTCCTCAGGCTCGTTCGGCGTCTCACTTCACAGCGATGTTTGAAACATCAGTGTTCTGTTCAAACGTTTTCGTCAGTGGTAGAGACCGAATAAATGCAACTATGATTGAAGCAGGCCTTGAAAGCTTGACACATGTGATCTCGATTCTTGTCAAGTGAATAAGCTTGTGTACCACTGTCTAAGGGAATTCTCTCATCGTCTATCTTTGCTTCAATTCCACTCGCTCTTTGTCAAGGCACGCGACTTGGATGAAGGCGTAACATCCGCCAAGTTGACGGTGGTAAGCGCTGAGCGCTCAATGACGGTAACAAGCAAGCATCACACACTTCTCGAATACACGCGCGCCTCTGCTAGGCGCACTATTGCCGTTAACAGCACCAGCAGCTTCACATCGAGCTCGCGTCCATCTTCTCGAGCAAGACCCGAAAACGCGGGCCGTGTTATAGTAAGCAACAAATACGCTATTCGTGTTGCTGATACGAGCTTGGAAGCTGGTATAGGATGATGTCAGGTCAAGATGAGAGGAAGCAAAAAGGGTGGAGCGCGTATCCATAGGGTTACAACTCGCCCGTGCCGCCGATGTCACCCTGAAGTACACAAGTGAGATACGAGGACGTAGACGGCAGGGTAGAGAGATGAAACTGGATTGTACCTGGAGACTCGCCGTGGTGGCGGCGGGAAACACTAAACGAATCGGTCAGAAGTAAACAGAACGAAACCGTGGATTTCCGAGCGTGATACAAATGGGTAAGTGGTTGTAGGTAAGAGACCCGAGTCTGATCTGAATAGACGAAACGTAGTGGTATATATGGGGAATGTCCACGTGACTGTTGATGTTGTAAGCATCCAGCTTACAGTACCATCGCGGCCTAAAAGTGGATGGTAGGAAATAATCGATTGTGTCTGGCGTTTGCCGTCATCTGGACTCCTGGAGTTTGAATTACCTGCCGCTGTAACACAATATCCACTTCCCAAGTAAGGAGCGTTAACATCTAACCATGACATTACGTCGCTGGTTAGAGTGGACGTATATAGGCCGTCGTTCTCGTTCTAAGATAGCAAGTTCGTCCATCATTACGCGATTTCGCCGGAATGAAGCATCTCAACTTTTTCCGCATACATGTTATTTTCTTGTAAGTTCGCCGCTGTCTGTTGGCATCACGGAATTTGATGAGATGTGTGTTTAGCACTTTGACGCCCCTGATTTTCTCCGGGATCTTTTATGCTAGCAATGGCAGGTATCCAGTTGCATACATTGATGCACTATACAATTCAGTCAGCGCGATGACCATGTGTGGTCTCACGACTGTGAACTTGAGCCAGCTTACCGCTTGGCAGCAAGTGTTATTATTCATCCAGATGTGTATTGGAAACACAGTGCGTTCCTTGGCTTCAGGTACATGTAATACTTCTCTAACTTGGCTCAAGGTCATCGTGTCGTGGGTGATGGTTTACACCAGGAGGTTGTTATTTACAGTGTGCGCGTCAATGATATTCACTCCTAATTTTGCAGGCACTACTTTGCTAAGACACTCGATCATATCATTGGAGTAGAGGCTGCCCGACAGGCCACGATCAAGGTGGAGCGGCAGATTACCACTGCGTCTGCGTCTGCAGGGAATTCTGTCGGCAGCAAAGGCAGATGGTCCCGCCGCTTCTTCCGAAGGAAGATCGGCCTTAGTACTGTGCTGGAGGATTCTGCTAGTGGTAATCCTCGAACGACACCGAAGGACAGCGCAAAGAAACTGAGACCCGATATGATCAGGCGCATGGATGGACAGCCCAAACCAGTCAACCCGAGCGGACGGATCATAGAAAGCGATGCGGTTCCTATGAAGCGTTTTTCGGTGAAATCTGCAACGAGCTTAGATGTGCAAGCAGAAGAACAAGGGCAAGGGTCCTCTCCTCGTCAACTCGTGTTCGCCGATGAAATGACCCAGTCCCCAACGCAGCTTGAGTTGGAGAATGATGTTGAGATCAAGAACCTACATGTAGAAACTGTCAACGCGGGGCCTGCAGATCTGAAAAGAAACACCTCGTAGGCATCTACAACACTGCTTTTTGGTACCAGGGAGCCTGACATCTGGTTTACATCAGTGGGCGCGCACGTCGTCTTTCCGCTTCAGGAATTCTGGGGGAACACTCAAATTGTGGGCCTGAAGCGGGTCAGGATGCTGTAACGTCAGCTGCATTGACTGGAATACCTCAGACAGCAACTATCGAATTTGTACCCACTGTTTCTCCTTCACATCACCCCCTCTTTCCTGTCGGTAGCCGGACCGGTCACTCGGATTCCCCTGAAAATTTATCAGATATTTCAGAATTCTGTGCTCCCCGCCGCCCCCGTTCTTCCGCAGTCCCACAACATTCACACGAGCCATTAGCACAGCACCCAACCATTCAAACACATCGATCTAGCGATGCTAGGCGCGCATCGAATTCGTATCATCTCGATCCACCGCAGGAGCAGATGCTACGAGGGTTCGGGGGGTTTCCTATGCCGCACGATCTGCTGGGGATGCTGTTTGGTTGGCTGTTTCCTAATACCAGGAATAGACTGAAGAGAACTGTAACGATTCCTGTTACTACTACTCTGACAGGCGGTAGGCTGGGACGGACTATGAGTGACGCTGCGAGTATCCCTGGGAGGCCAACACGCAACGGAAGCATTAGCACTAAGGAAGGTACGAAGCCTGTAACGTATATTTCGTTCGACGCCGTCGTCGGGCGGAATTCTGCGTTCCATTTTTCGACCAACGAACAGCTTGAGGAGTTGGGTGGAGTTGAATATCGGGCGCTGAACGTGCTGCTATGGTTGGTTGCATCTGTGAGTGATATTGTACTCAGTCGTCCTCATCGACTTAAAATGTCTTCGCAGTATCACATAATCGTACAACTGGTTTCCTTCGTGGTGATCGCTCCTTACATGTCATTGCCAAAGTGGGCGAGCAATTTCGAACCTCCTGCCCAATTTAGAATAATTACGGTCCCTTGGTGAACAACGTCTTACAACGCTAGCTAAGTAACAAGACATCAACTAACAGAACCTGAATGTAGGTTTTCATTGTTCCAAGTCGTATCGGCATACACAAATACCGGAACCTCTCTTGTCGACCAGAACATGGTACCCTTCCAGACAGCCTATCCCAGTGAGTATCATATATCATGTATACTGGACGGAACTGACGTTTTCTTGGTCAAGTGATCCTTTTCATGATATTTTGTATTTTGGCTGGCAACACTGCATTTGTGAGTGTCAGTGAGCTCGTTCTAGCAAAATGATAATCATTCATTGTCGTTAGCCAATACTGTGAGTTTGCAATCCAGAGTGCATAATAGTTCTTACTCAAAAACAACCTGAAGGCTCCGATTTCTCATGTAAGTATGCTATCTCTGTGAGGAACTTGTTGTTCATCGTAGGAAGTTGGATCATCAAAAAACTCGTACCGAGGGATTCTCGACTGAATGAAACGCTGCATTTCCTCCTGGACCATCCCCGCCGATGCTTTGTTTATCTTTTCCCTTCATACCAAACTTGGTTTCTCGTTACGATTCTGGTCATCATGAAGTACCACTCCTGACGACTATCTCTACGATCGTATACTGAACTCGGAAATTATAGCCTTACAGACTGGTTCTGTTTTTTGGTTCTTGATATTGGTAACCCTGACATCGATTCCATACCCTTAGGAACAAGAGTTGTTGCTGGACTATATCAGGCCATTGCTGTTCGTACCGCGGGGTTTGGAATAGTTCCGCTTGCCAGAATAGCTCCCGCTGTCAAGTTAGGTTGAGCAATCGTCGGTTGGAAAAGGCGCTAACTTCGGGGAACAGAGTCATGTATGTTATCATGATGTATATTAGCGCATGTGAGTGCCTTGATTTGGTGATACGCGTAAAACTGACTGCTGGTCAAGATCCCATTGCACTAAGGTGCGTTCGCCACTGGCAACCGTGTAGATAGGTAATTATGATGTTTATTAATTTAGTGTCCGCTCGACAAACGTCTATGAAGAGCAATCCCTGGGTATATATGATTATGATGATTCAGAGGATGAAAATGCCTTTTCCACTGCAGGCCCAAGGATGACGGTATGGTCTCGGTATTTGGCCATGCATGCACGTCAACAACTGGCATTCGGTATGTCTGATTTTCTCATCTAATGACTTGTCTCACCCGGCTATCAAGACATGTGGTGGTTGTGTCTGGTAAGCTTGTGCGCAGTTGCCGTGGGGGAGTAGACTGAATTTGTCTGACGTAGGCGCTGGTGTTGATTTGTATCATAGAAGTAAGCAGCGCAACGGCGGAGGATTCGCGTCGGTTCTAATGGGTCGACTAATGGTAGCGTGGAAACTTGGACAACACGGAGATACAGGGCTGGTTCAATATCTTTACTATCAGTATGTCCTCATCTTATTGAATTGTGGCCTCTGCTCAATTCCAGCAAGTTTTCGAATTAGTCTCAGCATACGGGACTGTCGGTCTCAGTCTTGGGATACCTAACGTAAGTGGTGGAGATGCTGTGTTACAATTGAAGTATTCTTATTTGCTGTGATAGGAAAATTACTCGTTTTCCGGTGCCTTGAGGCCTCTTTCAAAGCTCATATTATGCCTCGTCATGCTTCGCGGGCGACATCGTGGCCTCCCAGTAGCCATCGACCGCGCTATCATGTTCCCCTCCGAATTCAAAAAGACGAATAACGAGCCGCCCGTCCCTGTCACGCATGATGACAGGCAATCAAGCCCTCACAGCGAGTTTCTGCATACGCGCGACCCCGTTCCGAAAGAGGACGGTCTCGCTTCCAGCAACGAAGGTCCAATTACGACTGAAGGAAGATGAGAAGCGGAGTGGCAGCTATGATGCACCCGCCCATACACCGTCTTCGTATCGTAGTACGATTGATATGAGCGTGCGCTAGCCTGGGGCAAAGTCCTGGTTGGCTATGTCAGCGAGTATTGGAAAATATGTATAAGCAGAACGGGAGGGTATATAGACGCGTCCAGGAACGTGTAGTCAGATGTAATGACTAAAAAGCGAGTGTAGTGCGTGAAGGCAAAAGAGCATACGTCGCACGACAACAGCGTGATATCTAGCACGTTAAACCGCACTACACAGCGCATGGATTTGGAAGAGAATGATAAAATCCATGCCCAAAACATCAGCCTCAGGCACTGTAAACAGTCACCCACCTCATGCGCAAAAGTACCGCTCAAAACACTTATATCTACTTCCTTTCTACCCGAGATGAGGAAGTAAATATAGCTGAACAGACCGATAAGGGACGATGTGAAGCCAACATATGGTCAGGAGTGTATTTTGGCAAGAGTATGAAGGTCCTATGGAGTGAGTGTCCTCAGATTTTATAGATAGAAAAAGCAGGGATTGAACGTACATCATCCTGAGAACTCCGTATGAACCTAGAGACGCGTTCGAACACGAAATCTGTGACTTCGTATGTGCTCTCAAGCTAAGGCGTGCATCATGATCTTTGACATATTGGTACTTCGAGTGTTCGCGGTGTTCTGTAGATAAATATGTAAATTCGGCGGCAATGGGCGAGAGCAGGATATTGCGACCACCTTGATAATGTACTGGAGCTAGAAGTCACGTTTGTTGTACTAGATTATTCGTTGGAGTCGCTGCTGAAGTCCTGTGCTGAATTAAAGTCACCCAATAAAATTGATTGCATGGCATTTCAATTCCTGTTAAACACCCAGCATTAGCGCATTCCAACGATTTTCATTGAAACCATTATCCACAGCGAATACCTTACAAACGACTTTTAACATTCAAATCTCACCAGAGCACACCGACTCCAGCCATTCAACATCATTCCTGACCTCGGTGAGGTTCTCGCACCCATCTGGAGTCATCAATATGTCGTCCTCAATGGGCATGCCACCTATTGCGCGGTACTCCTTCAGGAAGTTGTGGTTCACATGTTCAGACTCCTCTACAACTTTGAGTAGATGTTTATAGAAGTAGATCCCCGGCACAACAGTCCATGTCTTGTGGAATAGTCGTGTTATTTGTTGGTTTAGGTCATCGTGCACATGCATCCAGAGCGAATGCCCGACTCCGTGAGCGAAAAAGGCTGAGCTAATTCCAGAGCGCAGGATCCCGTCTTTTGAGCCTTTAGAGAGTCCGAGGTCGAGGAACCCTTCCACAAGATTCTGATGACAGTAGCTGGATGATGTCCCGGTGGACACCAGGTCTGAGAGCTTTCATTGATTTCTGTGCAAAAGTGTTACATAACGGTGCGAAGGATGCATGTGGAGCCTACCTGCTGCATTTCCAACACAAGAGAGTATATTTGCTTGCCTTTCTCAGTTAACTTTGCACTGCCTTCAACAGGCATCGTGCATGTAACTTGAAGATAGAAGCTCAGACCTGTCTGGCATTTAGTCGCTGCAACTCACTGTCCCCAGAGTTCACAAAGCACTCACAAGAGCCATAGTATATATGAATTTCCAAAAGCGCGATACCAGTTCTTCTCTAGACCATAGGTTAAGGCCGGAGAAATGATATGATTTCTCGGACTACCACTGTCCTTTGCAATGCTTAGTAGATGGTTTTATTACTGCATATGCACGACTATAGTGTACGACGTTTAATTCTGTTAGGACGAAAGGACACTGTTAGAAAATCAATTACTATGATAAATTGAAAATATACCCAAGTTAGATTGACAGTTGAGGTGCTGATGCGCAGGGTGGGGTTTGATGTGGCAGGTTCGATGCGGCCGTAACGGGGGGCGATTTACTTGATGCGGCATAGGTAAGTTTGAAGGTTGACATTAGTGCAGAAGCTGCGAAGTTGTTGGGGAGAACTTGTCGTGGTGTGGGTGGTGCTTAACCCAGCCTGAATGAGGCTTGACGTGGCACGGTTTGGGCTTGACATGGTAGTACAGAGGCCGCATCGGACTTGAAAAGGTGGGGTCGAGGCTCGACACTGCCTGAAAACCAACGTTAGATCACTATCAGAGGCAACACAAGACAAATACAAGATGCACGCTACTAATTGATACATTCCCGAGTAGTACGAAAGCAGAGGACAAGCACTGTAAATATGGTGAGAAGTAAATACAGTATACCAGGGCCGTACGCAGATGGACATTCATGTTTTGATAATTAACGACGGAAGGTGGGATCAACAGGGGTCTTGGCGGGTAAAGTTGGAGCGAAAGTTGCGCTGGTGAGGCGGGCGCTTTGCATGGGACGAGTGCCATATCTTCAAACATATGCGAGCATGATACCGCATTGTCATAATATCTATGATGACCACACGCAGAGTATGCGACAAAGCGGGGTTAGCAAGTGGAGGTGCACATGGGTTTACTCCTCGTCCTGTTCCTCTTCACCTTCCTTCTATCCTTCCACCTGTTTAGTAGCCTTGACGATAGTAGTTGTGATACGGTCGCAATCCTGCTGACCAGTCGAAGTTCCGAGAATGCGAGCACGGCAAGCCCTGGCAGATTTCAGAATACGACACCCAGTGACGGGATGCTGCACAGCCTGCAAATACGCTGAATAAGGCGATAATGCATGCGACGGACCTTAAAATACGAAGCGGCGCAGTACCCAACTTCCTCGACTCCAATTCAAACGCTCCCCTATCGCTGGTGGTTTGAGCACTGGTTGTGTCTACACTTCTCGTAAGTGATACTCTGGGCTCTTCTGCAACATATCCGACTGCTTAGCAGCAACTTTGGATACCCACTAAGATCTCTACGCATTCTCCAATACGCAACTCCTGTGCATACAGTGCCGAAGTTGGCTTCTGGGTGAGGACTGAATCCCTATAAGCAGAATTTCTGGTGAGCCACGGCTTGTACGCTTCCATTTGCAAAAGCTGAAGTTAAAGAAGATAGACAGGTCGACTCACCAGGTATATTTGCAGCTGCCAGGCAACTCGTTTTGATTCAAAGGTCCTGGCGGGCTTCTCTCCCATAGATCTGCAATACTTGAGACCTCCCCCGCGCTGACCATGTCTTTTCCGACCATATATTTCCCGACCAATAAGCCAGCAGTTGCTCCCCGTCAGATGATGCGAGGCCATACCGGTAGGGTAGAAGGTGTTGTGCACCTGCCTGGGGGACGACGCATCATCACATGTTCGTTGGACGGCACACTGCGACTATGAGACTTGGAGAGCGGCGCACAGATAGGCGAGGACTGGCGAGATGATTGGGAGAAGAAAGCAGCGGTGCACAAAATAGCATTGGCTCCAAATGGCAAGATTGTTGTCGGTGGAAGTCGAGATGGGAAAGTGAGATTGTGGGACATCAAGACAGGAAAGGTCATTGCAAGATGGACAGGGCATACTAAAGGTAGGTTGCCAGTGTGCTGGAGTGCGGATGGTAATCGAGTCCTGAGTGGATCCGAAGACGGGACGGCAAGAATGTGGGATGTCAAGACCGGAGAAACAATCCTGAAAATCAAGACCGGGCACAAGTACGTGTTAGCGGTGATCTATTCGCCCGACGACGCACAAATTGCGACAGGAGGATACGATGAGACTGCGGTCAAAATATGGGATGCGAAGACGGGCAAGCTGCTCGCCACACTTGAACACGACTTTAATCGGGCAGTCTGGAGCTTGGCCTGGACATCAGACAGAAAGAAGCTTATCTCTGGTTCAGTAGGCCCGATTAGGATATTCGACACAGTCACTTGGGACCAGATCGCCATTCTGGAGGGTCACACAATATCGAGATTCAGATGTTCGAGGCACTGAGCAACTGTTTACGACGTGATCACTGGACAGTAATCGAGGTAACAACTACTTTTGGATTCAAGGCTATATGCCGTTGCAAGATAAAAGCTGCGAAGAGGGATGTGTCCTCTCGGTATAATTTCATCTTACATCCCAGTATCCTCCCAGCGAGAGCACTCACCTATCGTGAATAATCACAATGTTCATTCCTGTTCTAATTGCTTCTCTTATTTCATCAATTAATGCTGCAGCCCAAGTATCTCGTTCAGTCCTACCTCAACCGGTTGTACTCGGCTCCAAAGCCAGACTGACCATAGGTAATAAGGTCATCGCTCCCGATGGCTTCGAACGCTCATGAGTCTATTGCTACGGCACTCAAAGCTCGCTCATGATTTTTAACAAAGCAGCGGGGTACATACTCGATCGATTACTCCTCTAATGCCCCAATCAGACCACAGATGGGGGAAACTGTTATCCCTTCTTTCAAATCTCGGCAGTTCGCCAACCGTCCACAACGTCAGAATGAATGTGAGACCGTGCCGAAATACTGCAAGGGAAGACTGTAGGATGGCTGAAGCAACGAAATTGTCAGTGACAAGAGGATAGAATGATACGAGGAAGTTAAGTACCGAACTCCCATGGTGAACGTGGGAGTGAAGCTGATCACCTTGCCCTGATCATCTTTTGCGGAAGAAATATCCAATGTGGCCAACATGGTCGCAATGGCAGACCACGTAGAGGCATCAGCAGTGTACCGCCCTGATTGAAGTCTATCTGTCCGCGAATCTTTTCTAGGATTAAAATAACATAACGAACCTGGACATATACGCCGGCCAAGGCCAAAAACGTACTGTGCGGGGTCATCACCTGTCAACGCACCATCAACGTCGATGAACCTCTCTGGAATAAAACGAGATGCGTCGGGGTACCGCTTTTCATCCCGTGTAATGCCCCTACAATCAAGTCAGTAGCACAAAAGCTGGGAGGAACATATCGGACCGGACCATATGTTGTACGTGATGATTGTGCCTGATGTACGGTATTATAAGTGTTCACTCTTGGTGAGACAAAAACAGCGGACCTTTTGGAATGAAATAGCCATCATATACGTCATCACTCGAGGTAGCATGTGGTACGCCTATGAGATCATCTTCAGTACAGGCCAGATTACTCGGCGGGGAAGAATACCAAGGGGTCCAACCGGCTGCCATCGGAAAGTTTCCCGCACAACCGCATCAATGTAAGGTAGCGATGCTCTGTCCTCGAACGTTGGTAGCCGATCTCTTCCAATCACTGAGTCGATTTCCGCTTGTGCGCGTTTCTGAATGTCTGGATATAATACCATGGCCAGAACAAAAACCATCAAAATTGCCGCAGTCTGTAACGACGGTAAGCAGCGGACATGATGGAGTTATCCACTTACCGTATCATATGAAGCTGTGTGATATTAGTGTGTCGAGAGCACAACGTTACTTGTAAAAAAGCTTACTTACCCCCAATACCAGTAACAGCTGCTTTTTTCAAGGCATTCTCGAATGCAGGTTTGGATGCCTCCTCTTGCGTTTCCATCCGTCGCAAATTTTCTGCAACCATTGAAGATCGAGTGACGAACGAGTTGTCGGCCTTGGTAAGGGTCTAATCAATGTCTGGGACCAAGAGAAAAATAAATACCCACCATGCGCTGCTGCACGTATTGGAATGGCATGTCGGCCATTTGATTGACGCGCTCGGTCGAAGCTCGAGCACTACGCTTGATCGAGGATCCCCAGCACCAGTCAGGTAACTTTAGTACTAAATGTCCATGTCATGTTAACGCTTTCTCATCTAGGAAAGTTGAGCTCACAGAAGGGGAAGGTCTTAAGCATCAATGCACTCTCTGGGGTCAACACGGCCGTGCCCGGAATCAGTGCCTTTACCACAATCCGCAGCAGAGGATCATCACGAGCACTGATATCATAGTCATATACAGCTGACATCACAACAGATAACGCGAATCTGTGAACAGGTAAACAATCGTTCAATTTGTAAAAATCATTTGCTGACGTTGCGAAGTGGTCATGATAATGTTGAGGCTCATCGACCAAGTTGACGATCATCTCACGGGCCCGCCTGATCTGCATTGGGCGAAATTTTACTGCGGACTCGGGACGGAAAGTTTGGTGGAAGAGTCGTCGGCAGAGACGCCATTCATCACCATAACCTATGAATGCAAAGTTGATCGACCAGCCATATCTGCATGAACTTCAGACTGATTGAATAGAAGAATGCTGAAAGGACGCACGGCTTGAGTGTGGCTAGGTATGGTCGATCGGAGTAAATCCGAGAACGCTTGTCCAATAAGGCTTCTGCAATGTGCTGAGAATTGATCACGACCATTTCCTCGCCTAGATTTCGCATGAAGATCAAGTCCCCTGATACAATGATTTGCATCACATATGCCGTATACTATCTGTTCACGTACCATACGTCGCACCCCATTCGGTATAAGTCAGCCAAGGCTCCTGAGCGTCAATAGATAAGACATTCCCTAATAGTGGGAGCGGCACTGGGCCAGGAGGAAGAGAGGGGTTATTCTGTTGCTTCTTGATGAATCGCCTAAGTGCCGTGACGGCGACAAAGGAAAGAGGAATGCCGGCAAGGATAGCAAGGTGACCATTAGCTGCAGGTGCCATGATCCGAGCAGGGTTAGCAGACCGTATATAATGCAACCATCCTTATAACCACAGGGAAGCATTAAATTGCCACCTGTGCGTTGATTATGCGACTGGATCATGTCTCGTATAGGAATATATGTATTGCCAATTCTCGCCCAAATCACGTTGACTTCTGTGACGGCAATGGATGATGGGCCAGATAGGGTTACTAGGAGGGATATGATCATGGAATGAGAAGAACAAGTAGCTTGTCCATCTTTGCATTCCAGATTTTTGCTGTGCCCTCATTATGGAAAGCAGGACAGCCGTGCTCACTTTGTCACTGTGACACCATACATAATAGGCAACTGTAATATTATAAGGACTCCGTGCACCGTAAGAACCTCCTTGCTTGACAATGTTCGAGGCCATTTCCCACCCTCAAGATCAAGAAAACTCATCGATAAGAAGTGTTGATATGAGTTCTACTGCACTACATATTTACCACTCATATGTTTCGTCATTTTCCTCGTCGTCAGAAAACCAAGCAACCAATCCCTCCTCTTTGACAACTTGTTCAGCAGGAAGCAAAGATGCATTGGGTTCATCCTGCTCTGCAAGTGAATCCAGTTGGTGATGGTCAGATGTGTCTGGTTTGCAGCCATTTAGAATAGGGCTAGTTGAACTTGATGCACAAAAGACTTACTGAAACCTAGTCCTCCATGTACACCACCCATATAGTAAGTATCATTGGCGGCCTTGCCAAACAATAGCTCCCTCTGATTTTCAAGGAGAGGCAAGTGGTCTTCATTAATATCATTGTCATCTACAAGTGGATCCATCGGTGGCAGCTGCCCAGCAAGTTGGATTAAGTAGATGGGCCAGGCTGATTGGTGGGTGACGTGTAGGCTATACTGTCATTATGATTCATCTAAACAGTACTGTAAGCCATAAACTGCGATACATCCACATCTGTTGTTATCCACCATTCATCTTGATGTATCAGGATGTATCCTCTTCTTTGGACCATCTAACTGGGGGTCAAATACTGGAAATGGTAGTACATTCCTGGTTCCACCATTGCATTTCACCTTTGCTCCTTCCTGGCCCAAATTCCAATATATCTGCTGGTCAAATCTTCCCTCACTCCAGCAGTATTGACAAACCCACCCGATTAGGCGATCATCTGTGTCAAGATACAACTATTGACATCACTCTTGTATGTACTCTTTCTTTCCTTTTACATATGCAATCACTCTTCACTACACGCCTTATACACGTTCTGACAAAACCAGATGAGTTTGCCCTTGAAAGCGCACTCTGTGCCTTCATTGTGTACATATGCACTTCATCACACTTCATGCTTATCAACGTGCTCCATCGCGCTTCATCGTGCTTCAACGTGCTTAAGCGCACTTTCACATTGCTGTGCGCGCACTTGGCGCGCACGCGCTTGAGTGCGCTTCGGAGGTGCTTGGGTGTACACATAATAGTGGAGAGGTTAGGGATTTCTTAGGTGAGCCTCATGGTATCTTAGCGAGCTCATTCCTATCATATAATGGACCCTTGTTGTGTATTTTCCCTCAGTCGTTCTCTCATCCTTCCTTTGGATAGTGGCTGAGGTATGCACTTACTGTCATTAATGTTTACTTTATATCTGACTATGTAGTAGTGCAGTATACACCGCTTTTACTTAGGTGAATAAAGTCGTTCTCTCATCCTTCCTTTGGATAGCGGCTGAGTGTGGTATACACCGCTTTTACTTAGTTTTGTCACATTCCCCTTTGATTCTCTGTCTCAATCAGCGTATTAATACCTCTCCCCGTTTAATATCATTCTCTAGTCTTTGACTCAATACAAAGTCCCGTTCCCATTCCTAGTCCGAGCCTCTCGATTCATCACAATCTGAACTAGATCTTGATGTCTGATCAACAGTTATTGCTCTTCAATATCTCTCAGGTGGCGTGACATGGACTGGTGAGGATCTGCCTGCTGCTGGTTGGAAACCTCCTCCACCAAAACCACACACTCTCGCGTTGTCATGCATGGTATGGAACTCATACCATGACATTGATAGACAGGAAGTAACCACAGAGAGTACACTAAGGTGTACCTCATTGTATTATTATGATTGGTTCCATTTTGACAGATTTACTTGTATTTATATTTCCAGTATGATAGTTTTCATCTTTCCCCTTTCCTTTTCATTTCTTTTGTGTGGTTTATTCAGCCACCAGTGAGCCACCAAGATGTGTTAGTAAGCATGTCATGTGATAGGCAATATTCTGCTTTGTAAGGATCCTGCATGATTTGTCATGTGGCTTCCATTTGTTTCCATTTGTTTCTATTTGTTTCAGGCTCATTCAGCCACAGAATCCTTCAGTGAGCCACCAGATGTGTTTGTAAGCATGTCATGTGATAGGCAATAATCTGATTTGTAAGGATTTGTCATGATTGGTCATGCTTCGTCATGATTTATCATGCTTTGTAATATTATGAACTTTATTTGTAAACTACTTTGTAAGCAGCTGATTCAGCACTGCCAAATGGCATGGTTAGTAAGCCAGTGACTTACTAATGCGGTGATGAGTCATGCTTAGTAAAATGGCTTCCCAAGAGGTATAAAAGGAGCCCATTCTACACTGAGTAATAATAACTTCCCACTTTCACTCTTCTCTCAAACTGTGAGAGTCCGTAAGATTTAAAGTGCAGGCCACAAGTGCCTTGAAGTAAGATAAACATCGTATCAGAGATTAGTTATATACTACCTTACAGGGGTCGCTTATATAACAATCTATTTATATACTACTTGTTGTGTGCTACCTTTCAGGGGCTGAGTATACAACACCAGAACAGCTTTCGTACTAGGCTTTACGTATTTAAGACAGACTTCATTACTTGTTGTGTACTACCTTACAGGGGTTAAGTATACAACACCAGAACAGCTTTCTAACTAGGCTTTATGTATTTTAAGACAGACTCTCTCTTTTTCAGGAGGGGAGACATGAGAACACGACAAAGTTGAGACAGACTTTCATAGGTTGAGACACGATGTGGTGAAAGAAATAGTAGTCAGCTAGCTATACCAACAAACCTACTAAATCCTAATGGGTGCGAGTGCAGTACATCGACCCAAGGGGACTGCTATTGAAGCACTTCCTTCTAATAGTGTGAGGGAAGAGAAGGGAAGGAGTTATGATCTGTGACCAAAGATGTTCCGACCGACCAATGGTCTGAGTCTGAGAATGTCCGACATGATATGGGATACCGATGGTACACCCAATGTGAGATGCCAATGAGGGACACCAATGCAAGATACCAATGAAGAACACCAATGTGAGATACCAATGCGAGATGAGGAGACTGATGCTGAGGGAGCGACAAGTAAGTCTAGGCCGAGGTAAAGAGAGTCTAGGTATAACTAGGTATGACAAGGTATGACTAGGTATGGGTTGCCGAGGCAAGACTACCGGTAGCAGTCCGGATCTCACAAGGCCTAGGTAAAGAAACTTTAGATAGAGTGCACTTAGAGCTGTCAAGGCATGCCCGAGATGAAAAGCAAAGGGGATCAAATTGCACAATCAAGGTCTAACTAAGGTGACTCCTACAATGGTAGCAGGTATGTCTGGAGAAGGGAAGTGCGAGATAATACAAACTTGAGTCCTATTTATCTAACTACGTGAACATCCGGAATCGCACAGGTAAGAGCAGTAGCAAAACACAGGGTACTCGGTTCAATATGTAATAAGGCTTGCGAGTACTGCAGCCATGGGAATACATGTAATAATGCCTGCTGTTTAACCGTAAAATAAGCTTAAAACACACCAATGGAGATAGGTGGACATGGGCAGGACATGGGAAGATTTGATACTGACGGGATGGAACAGTTGGCTGAGGTGCACGATGACTGAAACGACAAGTGAGGGATGGTACTGATGACCCTGGTTCCCTGTGAGCAACCGAGGCAACAGGTCCATATCGGCCAAGTCGGACATAGACTGGTGTGACATGGAAGAGTCGAGTGAGTCAAGAATTTGCAAGGAAGTGATGTATGGATGCGATGTGGACTTCTAGACTGCTTGACTTCTATAGCAAAAAGGGATTCTGTGAGGCTAGCCCAAGTTTGAACACCACAACGACCTACGAGATTGAAACAGATCTTAGTAACAGAACATCAGGGAATCTATCAAGTATTCCACCAGGGAACAACAAGAAGAGGACACGTCAGTAAACCCTCCCAAGAACTCACACATTATCTACCACGAAAACTAGAAAAGTCGTAGACCGTGTACTTAAGGACTGGCAAGAAGTCTTATCCTGTATAGTTGTGTTGTCACTATACACGTGTTGTACATAAGACCCTTAAGTAGTAAGACAGTGTCACCCTCAAACTCGGTGTGAAAAACACAACCTGACTAGGCACTTGTAAAGGTACTCAGCCAGTATATGTCTAATGCTCTGCCTATGCTGCTATACTTGCAACAAAGATGCAAGAACATTTAACCTGAGGGAAAAGCTACTAAGAACAACTTAAGATCAAAAGACCCGAAAGAGCGCTAGAGCGCGGGAATAGCGTGTTGCAAGATAGAGCGCTAATGTGCGGGAAAGAGCGGAAGGCAAGAAAGCGGACACAGAGTCAAAGGAGGGTGCTAGATAGCAAGTGGGATCAAGGTATTGATTGCAAGGGTAAAGGAAAGTCAAGGTAAACCAATAGGGGCTATAGAGCGCAACTAAAGGTGACTACTTCTAAGTAAAACCTAATGGAAAGGAAATACAGTCGAAGGGAAGTAATCTCGAAGTGGTCACCTTAGGCTACTTATACTAGTAAACTATACCCTCTCGGACTCGGAAGGGATAGGATATACATGTAATAAGACTGTAGCACTTTCAACTCGAGGCAAGGCAAATTACATACCAATGAGGTAGGATGGACAATGGATGGGTTCCGACGTTTCAGGTGGATCCTAGAGCGCGAGAACAGCGCGCTGGATAAGCGCTAAGCGTGGGAACAAGCGCTAATGCATCTATAGACACATTGCTGGTAGTTCTGATAGCACTCTAAGTGCGGGAATAGCGCAGGATAAGTCACGGGAACATGGATAGCGCTGTGGGAACGTGCGCGCATAGTGCGGGAAAGTGCAGGAAAGTGCAGACTAGCGTTGGACAAGGGTTATGGCTGAGACAAGTGCAGACTGCTGATAGGGGAGTAGTGAATCATAGGAGGGATAACTTTGGTCCACCTAATCAAGGCTTATGCAGGTATACATGCCTAGCGCCAATATGATTGTCACATCGGATTCAGAAGATGAATTTGATGACAGCACGTGTTGCTCTTCATTTGATGATTTGCTTGTAGTCACTCACCATTTTTTTCCTGACCCTAATCACTACAATGGGTTACAACGCGACTACAATCCTCTTGCTCTGCTCGCCTCTGTCTATACAATATCTATCTCTATACGAACATTCATTTCCTCATTCTGTAATTACATGGGCTTATATACTCCTTGCAGATTCTTTATGGCTCGGAGCCCAGTTGCCTATGTTGTCTCTTTGACCTGGGTCTTGAATATGTTTTCCCGATCACAGTTGAAACACGCAGCAGCCATTGCACTAGTAAGCACCATGACAGTAGCTAGCCACTAAGAGTGTATGTTGACTGAGATTACACCGTCACGCAGATTGTATTAACCTTGTGTCGAGATCAGACAATGTGCTTTCTACTTTGTCTGCATGCCCTACAATTGAGAGCATCATCACAGAAAAAGACCTTGAATGGCACCATGAAAGGTTGTCTGTTTGACCGCCAGCATTATTTCACTTTAGGGAGTTAGCAGTCTGCATTTTCATACTCTGTTCAATTCAAATGATTTGTGTTGTCATATCTATATTTTATTTTATCAAGCCCTGGAGTTCTGCCAGGTTCTACCACCTCCCCTTGCACCTGAATTCTGCCGTGGGCCAGGCACAACCAGTTTTGCCAACAATGCTATAAGGGGAGGAACTTGTCAATCTACAGTGCTTGTTCCGGCTTTTTCCGGGTGGCTGAACTTTAATTGAGCAACTATACAGGACAGATGGTGGATGCAAATTTGGTGTTGGTGGGAAGAATTGATCAATTGAGACTCCCAGAAATACTACTTCATTATCAAATCAAATTGTAAAAAGCACTACATTGGATGACAACTGGCAGTAAGATAACTTTCTAGGCTGAGGAGAACATGCAATATTGAAGTCAAGTCTTTGCTCTCCTTGAGGAACAGTTAGAAAACACACAAAATACAAAGAAGACAGACAAACTTTGATTTCCCCCAGCAGAGCCTCCAGCAAGTTCATGAGGACACTTGGTAGACACATCCTTCATGTTGTTGCCGATAGCATTCGCAGTAACATGGTGAGTCGATGGTTTGCAGATGTGACCAGTCCAAGTGCAGCAAACATGGGCATCACTATCTGCAATTGCAACATTCTTGGTGCTGTCAGGATCTCCCATATCAGGAGCGCAGGATGCACTGGTTGCACTATCCACAGAAGAGGTCAAATGGCTTGTGGGATGGGGAGCACGTGATTCCAGTAAAGCAGGTGCATTCTCAATGAGGGTTGTGAGAGGATTGAATGTAGGGACAGCAGGAGAAGTGGTAGAAGTGGTAGGAGAAGTGTTAGGAGACAAGTTGACAGCAGGAGAAGTGGTAGAAGTGGTAGGAGACGTGGTAGGAGACAAGTTGACAGCAGGAGAAGTGGTAGAAGTGGTAGGAGACGTGGTAGGAGACAAGTTGACAGCAGGAGATGTGGTAGGAGAAGTGGTAGGAGATGAGTTGACAGCAGAAGTGGTAGAAGTGGTAGGACTATAAGTGAGGGCAGGTGCATTCAATGGAGATGGAGTGGGTGCAAGTCCGGTATCCAAGTTGACAGCAGGAGAAGTGGTTAGACTATATGCGAGGGCAGGTGCATGCAATGGAGATTGGGTGGGTGCAGGTTGATGAAGTTCTTTGCCTGCCAGCATATTGGGTGTCTCAAGGCCAAGCAAAAAGCATCAAAGTCTGGCCTCATCCAGAAATACAGCCCATTTTTGTCTGGGAGGTTGGGATCTGGGAGGTTGGGATCTAAGCCAAAGAAGGAGCCAGAGCGGCCATTAAGGTCCACAGATGTATTTGCGCTGGATGATGGTAGGCTGCCTGATACATCAGGCAGTGTAAGGCTAGACAGTCCATGTGAGAAGTTCAAATCCAAGCTGGAGGAGTAAGAGTTATTGAAAGAGCCTAATACATTATCACTGGATGATGCTGCGAAAGGGGAGGAAGGTGGTAGACGGTCTGATACATCAGAAGGTGCCAATATATGCTGGTTGGTGGGTGATCCTTGTTGGGATATATCAGCTGCAAAACTCTCAGGTGAAAATCTTAAAAGACTGGCATTGTCAAGGGCTTTGGATCCACCACTTTTCCCCGCCCTTTTGACTGCTGCTTCAGCTGCACACAAGTAAGTAACTGTAAAGCACTAGGGCTATACAAAATCTGACGCATGATAAACATGATAAAGGTAGTCCTGGAATGGCTCCATAATTCTGGCATCAAACTCTGGGTAGGCCTTACTGAAATTGTTGCCCAGCTTTGTGAGGCCAACATGAAAATTTTAACTACTGTGAGCATGTTTTGAGATATCAGGGGATGAACTAACCTATAGCAATTGATTAAGCCACCAGATTCAGGGGAGGGACCACCGGCAAGGAGTGTGTAGGACAGACCTGTTGCATTGTGAAGTCCTTTCAAGAACTTGTTGACAACAGCGGCAAGTTTGTTGAGATTTCTAAATGGAGGTTAGTGAGCACAGCAAGATCTGTATTCAGATCATGACTAACTGTTGGTAATTTGAATTCTCCTCACTCCAAACACCTTCTTTCTTGTTTTTCTCTTGCTTGACCTTCTGGATGAACTCTTTCACCTGCATCTTGACCTCATCTGTCTCAGCCTTGTATGCTTTGGCAGTCTCCTTCTTTACAAGAGCTACATGTTGTCCTGAGGTAAGCCACTTGCTAGTAGCTTTCCATACATTAAGTGCTTCTTGTACCTGAGGCTGTGCATGTTCTTTGTAAAACAGGACAGAATAAGCCTCTTGTTCTTGATAGGCATGCGTTGCCTTTTCACATTCTGAGATGCTCTCTACTATGGCCTGGAACATGTCTATGGCATCTGCCTTCACCTGTTGACCAGCCCTTGTACTGCCCATACTATTTTTGAAGCGATTATAAAATTTCTAGCAGATATGTCAGCAGTCTAGAATAGGGGATAGGTGACTGTTTGATCTCACATTTGTACATGATTTTTCTGCGGCATCCATTATTTTTTTCTCCTCTTCTGTGAGAGGGCCATAAGACATCACAGTACTTGGCCTTGGCTTGGGAAACTCGTCCAACCAAGCCTCATTCAGGTTGCAGAAGAAGTTAGTATAGTTCTTGGATTTTCCGATCAATGTTTCTTTGTACTTTGAATACCATGGCTGCAGCCACTCCTCCTGTTCAGGGGTAGTCCACTTTTTGGGTGCCATATCTACAACAAGGTGTTAATAAGCGCTGCATTCATGACATGTTTCATAAGGCATTAATGAGCATGTTCATTGCATAAAGGGTTGACGTACCCCAGGTAAGTATGTCTATGACACGTACATAAGGTATTAGTGAGCACGTTGATCTTGGGGAAAAGTTCATGTACACGAAGTAAAAATGTCGTAAGTGCCAGAATGGGACAAGCAATATGAAATTTTTGGAGTTGGTGCTTCTATAATTAGATCTGAGCTACCCCACACATGGTCCCTGGAAGCATTTTGTACCCAATAGCCTACCAGTTTGTATATGTACCTGAATTCGGTCACACATCTACAATTGTTCTTGGGGTATGCTCACAATCTATTTCTATGGTGCTGAGTGCCATTGTATGAGTACTGACTGTGTGTCAGAGCTGCCTAGCAGCATGGGTTTTTACTCCTCTCATGCACAATGGGTTCTGGCAGAACAAGCGCAGGTAGTTCTTCATCTTTGCAGTGTAGCAGCATAATAGATTTCCTATTCTTCAGTCCTTACACCATGTTCCAAGGGAACAGTAATAATGCATTCTGGTACCTCTCATGGTTTCTTACTCCTCTTATGAAGGGGAAAGTTTCACAATGGATTCTGGAGCACAGGTATGTATCCATCTTCGTGGCATAGGCAGGATGGATTTTTTCTTCCTCAGTCCTTACACCATGTTCCAAGGGAACAGTAACAACATGTTCTGGCACCACTCACTCCTCTCATGGAGGGGACAGTTTCACAATGGGTTCTGGTGCAACGACTTGGTATGCAGGTACATCTTCATCTTTGTGGCATAGCAGCATAAATTTCTTATTCCTTGATGCTCAGTCCTTACATTATGTTCCAAGTGAACTGGCTTTGAGTGGTACTAAAATATATAGATAATACATAGTGACAAAATGCTAGTTCATCGTGGATTTCAGTCCTATAGTAAAAGTACGACAAAATGCCTGTTCATGTCAGTGGGTTTCAGTTGTAGTAAAAGTCTGACAAATCGTGTAACGGTTTCACACTCTGACTAGTGGACTCAACATTTGTACTTCATCATCCTCACTCATGGGCCGCCCAAAGCTTTACAATACTCCTGAAGAATGCAGGGATGCTAAACAAATGCATAGGTGTTCCCACTATACAAGGTATGTTACTACTATGTGCTCAGAGTTGGTATTTATGACGCAACTGACACCCATTGGTGGTATAGGAATAAATCTGCGATTAGTTCCAGGAGAAAGGAAAAATATTGGTCTCAACTCAGACCAGACAAGCACAATGAGACAGGTGTTTTGTCCTGCAGTGCAGTGCCACCAAGTCCGTCTGCAATGAAGTAAGTTACATGTATCTCAAACCCAATTACTGAGTTCTATTCCTGAGCATTTCCAAGCCATACTACTGCACAGGATGTAACTACGAGTACTAAACCAACAAAGAAGAAAACACTCCACAAGCAAGATTGCCTAACAACCTATCTTGGAGGTCAACCTTGCGACATTATTGATGGCCTGTGTCAGGAATACCTGGAGACAAGGTCATCGGAGAAGCTTTGAGTCACTGTAGGAGTGGTTGAGGACATTTTCCTTGAGACCCGGGCGGCGGAAGATGACTTACTTATGCAGGGAGGTATTGGTCAAAAGTACACTAAGGCCTGCCTTGCTACAAAACATGTCAAGGATGTCCTCTCTGCACTAGAGGACTTGTTATGTGATGTGCTTGTGGATGGCACAGACTTGCAATGAAAATATAATGGTAATGAGTGTGTGAGGACTCATTATATACTACATGTAATACAAAGTCTATGTTTACAGCAGAGATGGTGGGCCATTGGGGTACTTGATGCAATGTCCATCAGGAGTCCCACAACATCCCAAACAACCATACATTGTGCGAGCATGTCTTGGATTGAGCCATGCCCACCACATCCAGCTCTCTAAGGTCTAATAGTCGATATGACATCATCAACTTTGCAAGTGTACAAATAAATATAGTAAGACTTACATCTCCGCATGCTTGTTCAGCTGATTCCAACTCCTTCATATCATCTTCAGTCAACTGAATCTCCTCTGAGTCCCATTCTGGCCATAGAACATCTTGCTCAGGCCATAATTGCAACCACCCTTCTAATAACTCCACCTTGAACGTCTTGGGCATTGGGATCGGAAGCAGTTGGAATTCAGTCAGGCGAGGCATCAGCCACACATGTTGGTCTTGGGTTGGCTGCCAATGTTTTTGCATCTACTCACCATTTTGTTAGCCAAAGCTCTTGAGTGAGCATTAAATCATGGGCCTGTACCTCTTCTCAGAGTGCGAACAGAAAGAATGGGTGGATATGAAGCACCACCACGACATGGTTCAAGTTAAATTTATCAGGTCAGTCCTTATCCAACTTGATATATCACCTGGATAGATCAGAGCCTCTTCACCATGTTGTATATTCAATGATTAGGACCCTACCCCACCGCATCAGTGTGTTTTGTACATTTGATGTTCTGAGTTGGACAAGTAACGACATGGCAGGTGGACGGATGTCCAAAAAGCCGAAGCTTGTGAGGCATATGAACAGCACCGACTCTGCAGCTGCACACATTCACAGGCACCGAATATTTGCTCTTCAGCAAGATGGGGAATTTGCCTTGCGCACATCCTATCTACCAGCAAACCCACTTAATATTTCTGACTCAGTGACCGAGTCTTCAGAATCTCACAATGATAACTTAACCAATCCATGGAATGAAGTTGAATTCGACGCTGTACAGATCAAGTCTACACCTACTATGTCGGAAGAAGTCGTCAGAGCAAAACGAAACAGATGGGTGTGTAAGAGCATTGTTTTTTTGTGTAAATGGTGAGCTCATTCAAACTGGATAGGATGAACTTGCTTTCTGGCTGGAAGAGCGACAATCATACCTTGACAAACTTATTTGTTTAGAGGGCAGAGGTGGGGACAGTCAGTGCTGGTGTGGTATGTCATCTGCACAATTCTGATGTGAAGATTGTTTCTCGGTTGAGCTGGCCTATCGTGATTGCATTGTTCAGTCACACTACCACACACCTTTACATAGAATCAAGGTAAGTTTTTTTCCTACCTGTTTACCACATGACGCTAACTTCTGGAATCCAGCAATGGAAGGACAACTTTTTCCATATGGTCTCACTCAAGTCACTGGGTCTTCGTGTCCAGTTAGGTCATAGGCCAGGTGAAGAGTGTAACAATCACAGAGCAGCCTATGACAATGATTTTGTGGTCATCAACATACACAGGATACATGAGATCAAGCTCGACTATTGTGGGTGCAGACACGCACCATCCCACTATAAACAACTCCTTCACTTACAATGGTTTCCTGCTACAATGATCAATCCTAGAACAGCGGCAACTTTTGCTGTCATTGAATTTTTCCACCTTCTTTCTTTCGAGTCGAAAGCCTCTGCATACAAATTCTACCATTCTCTCACACGGAGAACTGACAATGTTGGTACTGAGCCAATTCGCATGAGTTATTTTTCATCAGCGAATGCACCTCACTTCATTATGTGCTTACTGTTGATTTACAGGATCGTTACTCTGTATTCCTCTGCATAATGTCAGAGTGGCGACACTTGAAGGCACTGAAACAATCAGGGCAGGGGCACAATCCTGCAGATCTTGAGGCAATGCATGAAGGGGAGCTGGCTGTATTGTGTCCAGCTTGCCCACAGCCTGGCAAGAATCTTCCAGAGGATTGGCAGAGTGCACCACCATCTGAACAGTGCATATTTCAATTCAAAGTGTACACGTCTTGTATCTAAGCTGATAATATATGATAGATGGCTGTATGCTCTTTTTCTGGCGATTGATGCAAATTTTTGCCTGAAGCGGTGTCTGGTGTCAACCAACAACAAAGACCCAGGTCTAAGCTGTGGGTGGGACTACTTTGTCGAAGATGGTAAATATAAGCCATACATAAGTATGAATAATGAGGTTGCACAAGAGGTGAGCATGGAGGAACCGTCACAACATAGTCTCGAGCTGATCTATGACTAGAAAAGCACATGTGTCAGTCACAACACTGTGAACATGGCGGATATAAAGACTTCGAAGGGGCTTGCTGCAACTGGAGTTGGTACAGTGGATTGTGCTCGCCATGACATGAAACTTCCGAATGGTGTTGGAGATCTGCAAAAAGGAGAGAAGTAAGGCGCTAACTGCAGTCCTTCCAATTGAATGAACTCTCATATGACTTCCCTAGGTATCTCAACATGGACTACCTCGTATTTTCCACCCTCATTGCATTTTCACAACTTACCATCTTCAACTTCTCCTACGACATCACCTGCCAGTGGTACAAGAAACTCTGGAATCACATGCCCAGCCTTCCTCTTGCGCTTCACCTTGATCACTCAAATAAGGTGATCAATTATTTTGTCCCGAAGTTCCACTTGGATGCTCACATCAAATCATGCCAAACAAAATTTTCATTCAATTGGACACCTTGGGTCGGCCAAACGGACAGAGAAGCACCAGAGCGTGGATGGGCAAATATCAACCATGTCACTGCTAGCATGAAGGAGATGGGTCCAGGAGCTCGTTGGGACACTCTCGATGACCATTTTGGCGACTGGAATTGGAAGAAGATATCAGGTTTCGGTGAGTCAAAAATTTTTCTTTCGCTGTAGTTTGTATAGTATTCTTATGGTCTCTCTAGGGCGAAGAATGCTGCGCAAGATCAAGGAGGCTGTCGAGGTGGAAAATGATCATCATGCTGCACTTCAAGAACTCGAGGGGTCAATTGAGTCCTCAGAGTTAAGTGCTGCATCTATCATTGAGTGGCAGAATGAGGTCAAAGCATGGGAGGCTGACCGCACAATGCCAAATTCATTTGATAGCAGAGTTACTGGTACATCTACTCAATCTGTATTGTGATTTGTCTCACATCCTCACTTGTCAGAAATGATGCAGCCCACAGTTCACCTTGCCCTAGTGCAACAGGATGCCAGGGAGCTCAAGGACAGCAATGTCATATCACTCCATGCTGAAGTAACACCCAGTGTGCTCATCAGCACTGCCATGGATCTCAAGCACACACAGTAAGTTTATAGTTTTGTTTAAGTGATGTCTGATATTTATATTATATACATCTAAGATGTCGTCTTCGGGTAGATTCAGCTGCACTTGGCCTGCATGCGACCAATGCACAGAGAGCAAACATCCTGACCTGCAGGAACACTCTACAACACCGTATTGAAGCATGGACAAGTGTCAAAGTCCTATATATGCCCATTGTTGCCAGCCTACATGCTACAGCCCTCCCCCATCAATCTCATCCACCAAACGCTGGCCATGATGACAGTGGGTTACCAATTCCAAAGCCTGACTCTGGGAAAGCTGACGATTTCCCACTCCTCTTCCCTTCTGATAAGGTAGACCTTGCACTCTTTCAGCAAACGTCACGTGATATGCATGTGTCACGAGTTCCAAATACAAACCATTATTCTTTCTTGAACACTCGTAAGACATTCGATAAACGCCCAGAACAAGCGCCTGAAGAAACGCCCAAACCAGCGTCTGTACCGATAACCTTCATAAACCCTAACCCGAATTCCTCTATACCATTAGCGCCCACCACTTTTATCTCTGATATTCCTGAAAACGACTTCCTGTCACAAATGAACGAAGCACGTGACGTCCTTAGATCTTTCCAGAACCTTTCCGCAGCAAACACGAGTTTCATGACATCATAGTGTAGATAAGATTAGATAGTATCACGTGACTTGATTCCAGAACATTTTATTATGTAAACATCGTACGACTTCTCTTTCTATTTAATGATTGGTTAGTTAGTTCATTCTCAGATTCAATCTCCGTTTCAATATATGTATATAGGTAGCTCATTGTAGTCAGTAGTTCTTTAGTTCAAACCTCTTGTGTATTAGCTCACTGCTTGCGCAATCCAAGACGTCCCTGCTCATTATTCTCTTTTCTTTGTTGTGATAAACCTTGTTTGAGTCCTAGTCTCTGCCCTTGCGTTAATTCGTTAAAAGGGTTGTGACAGCATGACAAAAGCAATGAATGTATATAGGATGTTCGTAGCAACAAGATATAAAAAAACAGAAACAGAAGAGTTGTAGTGTATGTACTTCTCGACGAGTCATCCGTTTCAGAATTATTATTTGTGCAAAATTGAAGGAGGAGATGGCAACACAAGCAAGATGCAAGGTATACATTCCCAGTGCCAAATGCAGTGATTACAAGTGAAGTCACAGCAAGTCACATTTTGCTTGTGTTGCCATCTCCTCCTTCAATTTTGCACAAATAATAATTCTGAAACAGACGACTCGTCAAGAAGTACATACACTACAACTCTTCCATTTCTGTTTTTTTATATCTTGTTGCTACGAACATCCTATATACATTCATTGCTTTTGTCACGCATATCATGTGACATTTGCTGAAAGAGCGCAAGGTCTACCTTATCTGTGATCTCACTGTTTGTGATACAAAGCTCCTCGAACTTGAGTGGTCGCTGCGGTATGCTCAAGCCAACAATGCACTCAATGAGTGCCACTCACACATTCGCCTTCAGACCCAGCTACTACATTTCAAAGCTCAAAACATTCATGGGCAAGGCGCCAACACACGAGCATGCAAGACTGTTGACACAGTAGAGGACCACTTGGCAATGTCTCATGCAAAGTACTGCCATACTCACAAAGCACTCCTTGCACTTTCAACACACATTGATCATATTGGTTGGCAGCAGAGTTTTCAACCGCTCAAAAAATCTGACCTTCGGCCTATGGGAGACTTTGGAGGACAAACCCAGGGTACCGCTATTATGTCTTGGATCTGGCTGACACATGGAGTTTCTGTTGATGATTGTGCTGGTCTTCAGGACTGTGAGTGGCCGTCCAAGCACGAGTCTATCATTAACACATTATTTCTCTAGCTCTCCACATTGAATGGTGCAAGGCCAGGGCATGCCACAACCGGTGGCACGAAGAAATTTGGCTACTCATGGAGGAAATGCAGCATGTATTGGCTTTCCTCAAGTGGCATATACAATGGTGGGAGGAGTGGGCAACCCTTTGAATGTTTGTAAGGGCCAAAGAGACAGAGGGGTTTGTTGCATATGCCAAGCATCAGGGTGCTGTTTGTCGTGCATTGTTGACGAGTTTTGAGAACAGGTGGGCTGGTGTTCCAGCGCTCATGGAATCTGCCTATGATAATGTGGACATTGCCAAAGACACGGCATTCAATTATGATGAGGCTCTCGGACAGTGAACTCTGAATGGTCGTGGAAAATGCAGACGCACTGCAAATACTCATTACAATGACTTTTGGCAACATTGATAGTGTTCTACGCATTTTTTTTGTATTTTGACAATATGTCACAAATTAACTTCGACGACCTTGAATTCGTGTGACAGTCACTCGAAATAGCTTCAATTCGTTGGGCCTGTGACAGTGTGACGAAGTTAGGTGCGTATCTCTACAGTATACTTGGTGGCAAGGCCATTGTACGGAGGTCAATGGAGTCTTGGTGATTGTGTACATGTGATATAGCTATAGACAACCTTACAGGACTGATGTATCATGGCATGGATAACTACATCCCTCAATGTATTGCAGTTTATGGCTTACAAGCCAATATGATATATTGTACTGCCAGTATCAGGTGTGTCTACATACTGTTTATGTATATTTACTCGAAAATCATAGACATAAACTAAACAGTTGGAGCCTTAATTTGAGTTGATAACCATACAAATCTCAAATGTTGTTGGTAGAACTTTGTTGCTTCATTCACAAAGGAGTTCAAGAGTGAAGATTGACAAGAAACAGGTCGATACATAAATACATAGGACAAATAGATCATAGAGGCCGTCAAATTTCTTACTGCGTTTCGAGGTCGTTCAATCGAAAAATGCGGCACTTTTCGAGATGCAAAAAAAAGATAGAGGTCAAGAGGAACTTTTGATGTATTACACACTGCACTAGCACCACCTGTCTAAGGGTGGCCACCATGCTCAGCCTGACCTCAATCCAACCTCGGAAAAAATTGGTCCCATAATCATGATAAATTAATTACCATTGAGCATTTTGTCCTGATCTTAATAAATGGTTTGTTATTACCTTGCTCTTACCACACGCTTGGGTGTGTGGGACAATTTTCGTTCGATGTCAGTATAAGGTTTTGGACATTTGGGTGTGTAGGTAATAAGGTCATCGCTCCCGATGGCACTGAAAGCTCACTCCTGACTTTTAACAGAGCAACTCTGGTCGATGGCGTACATACTCGATCGATTACTCCTCTAATGCCCCGATCAGACCACAGATGGGGGAAACTGTCATCCCTTCTTTCAAATCTCGGCAGTTCGCCAACCGTCCACAACGTCAGAATGAATGTGAGACCGTGCCAAAATACTGCAAGGGAAGACCGCAGGACAGCTGAGGCAACGAAATCGTTAGTGACAAGAGGATAGAATGACACGAGGAAGTCAAGTACCGAGCCACTCCCGTGGTGAACGTGGGAGTGAAGCTGATCACCTTGCCCTGATCATCTTTTGCGGAAGAAATATCCAATGTGGCCAACATGGTCGCAATGGCAGACCACGTAGAGGCATCAGCAGTATACCGCCCTGATTGAAGTCTATCTGTCTGCGAATCTTTTCTAGGATTAAAATAACATAACGAACCTGGACATATACGCCGGCCAAGGCCAAAAACGTACTGTGCTGGGTCATCGACTGTTAACGCGCCATCAACGTCGATGAACCTCTCTGGTATAAAGCGAGATGCGTCGGGGTACCGCTTTTCATCCCGTGTAATGCCCCTACAATCAAGTCAATATCACGAAAGCTGGGAGGATCATATCGGACCGGACCATATGTTGTACGCGACGATTGCGCCTGATGTACGATATTATAAATGTTCATTGTTGGTGAAACAAAAACAGCGGACCTTTTGGAATGAAATAGCCATCATATACGTCATCACTCGAGGTAGCATGTGGTACGCCTATGAGATCATCTTCAGTACAGGCCAGATTACTTGGCGGGGAACAATACCAAGGGGTGTAACCGGCTGCCATCGGAAAGTTTCCCGCATAACTGCATCAATGTAAGGTAGTGATGCTCTGTCCTCGAACATTGGTAGCCGATCTCTTCCAATCACTGAGTCGATTTCCGCTTGTGCGCGTTTCTGAATGTCTGGATATAATACCATGGCCAAAACAAAAACCATCAAAATTGCCCCAGTCTGTAACGATGGTAAGCAGCGGACATGATGGAGTTATCCACTTACCGTATCATATGAAGCTGTGTGATATTAGTGTGTCGAGAGCACAACGTTACTTGTAAAAAAGCTTACTTACCCCCAATACCAGTAACAGCTGCTTTTTTCAAGGCATTCTCGAATGCAGGTTTGGATGCCTCCTCTTGCGTTTCCATCCGTCGCAAATTTTCTGCAACCATTGAAGATCGAGTGACGAACGAGTTGTCGGCCTTGGTAAGGGTCTAATCAATGTCTGGGACCAAGAGAAAAATAAATACCCACCATGCGCTGCTGCACGTATTGGAATGGCATGTCGGCCATTTGATTGACGCGCTCGGTCGAAGCTCGAGCACTACGCTTGATCGAGGATCCCCAGCACCAGTCAGGTAACTTTAGTACTAAATGTCCATGTCATGTTAACGCTTTCTCATCTAGGAAAGTTGAGCTCACAGAAGGGGAAGGTCTTAAGCATCAATGCACTCTCTGGGGTCAACACGGCCGTGCCCGGAATCAGTGCCTTTACCACAATCCGCAGCAGAGGATCATCACGAGCACTGATATCATAGTCATATACAGCTGACATCACAACAGATAACGCGAATCTGTGAACAGGTAAACAATCGTTCAATTTGTAAAAATCATTTGCTGACGTTGCGAAGTGGTCATGATAATGTTGAGGCTCATCGACCAAGTTGACGATCATCTCACGGGCCCGCCTGATCTGCATTGGGCGAAATTTTACTGCGGACTCGGGACGGAAAGTTTGGTGGAAGAGTCGTCGGCAGAGACGCCATTCATCACCATAACCTATGAATGCAAAGCTGATCGACCAGCCATATCTGCATGAACTTCAGACTGATTGAATAGAAGAATGCTGAAAGGACGCACGGCTTGAGTGTGGCTAGGTATGGTCGATCGGAGTAAATCCGAGAACGCTTGTCCAATAAGGCTTCTGCAATGTGCTGAGAATTGATCACGACCATTTCCTCGCCTAAATGTCGCATGAAGACCAAGTCCCCTGATACAATGATTTACACCACATATGCCGTATACTATCTATTCACGTACCATACGTCGCACCCCATTCGGTATAAGTCAGCCAAGGCTCCTGAGTGTCAATAGATAAGACATTCCCTAATAGTGGGAGCGGCACTGGGCCAGGAGGAAGAGAAGGGTTATTCTGTCGCTTCTTGATGAATCGCCTAAGTGCCGTGACGGCGACAAAGGAAAGAGGAATGCCAGCGAGGATAGCAAGGTAACCATCAACTGCAGGCGCCATGATCCGAGCAGTGGGTTACTAGAAACCGTATATAACGCAACCATCCTTATAACCACAGGGAAGCATTAAATTGACGCCTGAGCGTTGATTATGCGACTGGATCATGTCTCGTATAGGAATATATGTATTGCCAATTCTCGCCCAAATCACGTCGACTTCTGCGGCGGCAGTGGATGATCGGGCCAGATGGGGCTAGGAGGGATATGATCATGGAAGGAGAAGAACAAGCAGCTTGACATCTTTGCATTCCAGATTTTTGCTGCGTCCTCATGGTGTCCGCTCTTTGCAAATTTTGTGTTATCAGGTGAATAGATCACCACCTACGCAGACATTTCCAGGACTGTGTCCCCCCTTTTGACATCCCACACTCCGGAGGGAGTCGTATTATGCATCATCCGTCAGGCAGGTGCATAACATCTTGTGCCCGGTCGACTCTTGCTCCTTACTGGTCGGGGAAGACATGGTCGGCGTTCGACGACTACAGAAGATCTTGACTATGTATTCGAGTGAAATCCACAATAAATAGTTGAATGAGAGGATTTATCTGGCACGGATTCCTGGTGAGTCTACAGGCCTATCTTTTGAGATAGTAGTGCACACAACGTGTTGTTCGCGAGACAACCTACATGCAAGAATTCAATATTCAATCCTGACACACAGAACTGCTTCTGGACTATATATACGGCAGTTACTCCGGTGTTATTTGAGCATTCACAAGGAATCTTTGCGGAAATACAAAGTTTCCGGTATACGGATTCGTGATATCTAGGTCCCAATATCTGTGGGTATCATGAGCAGGAGGTGCCGCGGACGTCGAGGGGGGGTAGACTTAGATTACGATGAAGGCGCCTGGGCTTTTTGCAGTTCGATTGGCTGCAATGTTGCTCTGTTCGTTTCAGCTTCTCATGTTCTTGCCGCCAAGCAACAACCAATGCCTGGACAGAGATCATTAACCACAACGGTTGGAAACGCACACGAAGGCATACCTTTCTGTCCTGTACTGTAGCAACTTCGACAGTATGAGGGAGTCAGGACTGCAACGAGAAAAGATGGACTGCCTTGGTCATTACTGGAATTCAGTTGCTCCGTCGGTATTGGAGCGAGTGTGGCGGAAGAGCGATGGAAAGCCACTGACAAGTATACGTGGATTCACAAAGGGAGCACGGTGGATGTCATGTGTAGAGCTACAAGGATGAGTTCCACTTGCTGCAGAGGATTGATTGCGCAGGTCAGAATAAGAACTGACATTGAGAAACTACTAAAGGACGAGCGTACGGCCCTACGGGGGCTACCTAATATGGTAAGTCCGCTGAGCACCCACTGGCAGTGAGAACGTCCGGGAAATGGACACTCTGGGGGTAACTCTGTCACGGACTCCGGGGGTATTGTATGGGTCCCACTCTGGGGGCGTGTCAGCCGCTCGGCTCAATTCGGTCGGAGTCTAATTATGTCAGCTGTGGTTCTCACTGCCGTGCTGAACCTTCTTCCCAATGTTCCTCCCGCCCCCCCGCCCCCGGTGTCTTTGTGCCCGCCCTCTCCGCCTAATGCACGTGACACTGCACACCCTGTGATAACTGACGTGACTGCCACCACGATCACTGTCAACAACGACAACAGCCTGCATCATGGATGTCAGGACTCCATTCCCAGCTCTCGATCACCCAGAATTGCAGGACCTTTCGTATATCGCCATAACGCGCTTCCTTCGCTGTGCAAGCATGCTTAAGGATGATATCCTCCTCCCTTAGCCTCACAGCATTCCTGTCACCACTGCCCCTGATGTTCTACCTCCAGGAATCACTGATTTTTTTAGCAGGTCCTTCAATATCTCCTGCGACGCAGTTGACGTACTCTGGGGTGCAGTCAAACACATTGCATGGACCCTTCCTGCTGATGGTGAGGAACACGAGGTTATCGAGACAATGTTTCAACATCATGGCCAGGATCAAGGCATCTGTGAGTGATCTGTCTATCTATTCAATGAAACGGTACTCCATGCTGAAATAAATTCATAGCGGCCTATGTTCTGTATCCTCCAATGAAGACGTGCGTGAACCCAGACTGCATTGCTGTGCAACGTGCTACGCCACTGAAAAAGGATGAGCCCTGTTGTGTTGTCATCTTCACTCAGGCATTCAGTGTTCGTTGTGCATGGTCTGTCCATTTAAAATGCAGATGTAAGTTTCTATGTTCAACTCCAACTCCAGCTGATCTCAACTTCATCAGCGTGTAACGTAAATTACCACCACAATTACGCCGTGCACGGGGCATCAAGGCAGTATTATTCTGGTGTACCAAAATACATCCAAGTCGGGGAGCATCAGTTTGTTGAACGCAAGCTTGCGATGCATTGGATCGACCTGATGCGAATCCCGTGAGTATTTTTGCGAACTCTCATTCATGTTTTTAACCTTTTTCACAGTGTATCCGCTACCAACTGTGCTCGTCTGTACAACAAGGCACAAGCTCGATGCGAAAACGTCACCGGTGAATGGCAGTTCAACACAACCATCACAACTGAGGAAGTATGGGATGCGTTCACCATCTTAGCACTCCTTGATGACCATCAGCGTCAGAATACAAGTCTTTGTGTACCCCATGGCAATTCCCAGAGTGCCCGCTACACTGCTGCTATGCGTGCCTGCAATGAGAGGATTTTTACTGAAGGTGTCATATACCATATATCCGGTTACAGATCCGAAGATCCGGATCTCAGATCCAATCCAGATCCGCTGGACACATCCGTCGTCCGGTCCACAGATCCGATCCGATTCTCATTTCATCTCCTGTTCATATAACTCTAACTATCGTTCATCTCCTTTCGGTATTCCTGTACACCGGTAATCCGGTTATCCTTTACTTCCGCTATTCTTACTGATCCGCTTTAACTTGTACTTCATTTCCGGTCTATGATTTACCCGTTCCGACTTACCAATACACTTTATGTATACTTTGCTTATACTTCGTACATAGCCTCATACCTTTGCTTATTGATCATTCCATTAGTTATCCGTAGTATATAAACCCCTGTACTTGCGCTGTAGAAGATCAGTTCGAATATCATCTTAGATTGCACTCATCCTGTCTGGACTCTAAGTCCTTCCGCTATCCGTCTGGACTTGAGTACGATACTCTTGTCTACTCCGAGACTTAGGATTGAATCCGATAGTCTATACATCCGCCTCTGTCTTCGGACAGTCTTACTTGTTAGTTTCTAGTTCGGATCCAATCCGGATTAGCCATTACCCTATCCGTCTGATATCCGGAAGTCTTACCAGATCCGTTACGATACTTATCCATCCCTCTAGACGTGATATCTTGGTGCTCTGAAATAAGGGGCAATACTCGGGAAAGGGGCACAGCGCACGAGCTGAGGCCAAAGCCCTTCGGATCCGATACCCCTTGAGTACGGTCTTAACAGAAGGCCAAGATGAGCTCCCACATGCATGCTATGGATGCATGCGCCTCTTTTCCATGCCTGATGGCACCACTCACTATACTGAGGTCGTTGTCACTGATGGCATCACTGTTGGACGGCCCTGTTGTGCTGTACCACATTGCAAAAACGCCCTTGCCAGCACTCGCAATCGCTTTTGTTCAGCCGACCCCAGTCACAGACAGCTCAAAACCATATGTGCAGTTGACAGGTGTGACCAACCTGTTAGCTGTCGCAGTCAAGGTGACAAGCTGCGCAAAACCTGCAGTAACCCACTCCACATGAAGATGGAGGATGCAAAAGCAGTGCTCTCACGGAGTGGAAAGAGCAAGACCCAGAGGATGAAGACTGCCAAGTTGAACGATGCACTTGCAGCCTCGTCCCATGATCATCCAGAGGATGATTTGCCTGTTGAAGACTTTGATGAATGGTACGAGCACGATGAGTCAACTGGCAATGTGCGCCTCAAGCAGGCATTGTCGAGATCGAGCGGATCGGAGACGTCGGAGTGAGCTTGAGGTACGAGCACATTGCATGAGGTACCACCTTGTGACATTGGCCATGCGCTCAACCCGCAGTATGTTTCATTCTTATATATGTCTTTTTCTTTCCGAATCTTACTGTATGATAAAACAACGTCCCCGTTGTTGTAACATCTCAGTCCGTTCTACCGACTGAGATGTAAGTCCCTATGCCTTTCGTTACCTATCACACGAGCTAACACCGTACATAGAATATATTCCCTTAGGTACTTACTACGTTACAAGGAGTCCGTTCTACTGACTGAGATAATATATTCCCTTAGCTCCCTCTCGTCCCATAAGCTCTCCTGTCATTGTGACAGGCATCAGTGGCCTTGTCAATGGGAGTGGTCAATCCTTCACTCACGCAGAATGAATCATGTCACGTTCTCGAAGCATGCCCAAGCAAGGACGATGTCCTGAAGCTCAAGGCGATTTTTTTCTGGAAGCGAACCAACAATGAGCAGCTGTTTGTGCGTCCTTGTGGTATTATCTCAGGACGAGGTACTATGTACCATCACGAAGCTGTGTCAAATGTCTTGGTATGTCGTTTAATACCCCTAGTTTTGGGCGCTGACTTACGGATCACAGATATTATTTGAAAAGACATTCTCTCTTCCACAAGCACGGAAACCCCAGCATCTCATATACGATTCCAATTGCAATGCTCTCCGCGAGGTTGAGAGCAGGAAGATGAAGTTCTTTGAGGGGATTGGAATATGTGTAGACGCTTTCCACCATACAACGAAACACAAGGCTAGTGATCAGTTTTGCCAGGAGCGCTGCATCATGAAGGCCTACCCCGAACTGCTCGATGAAGACGGCAAATATTACTTCAACTCCTCGATCGCAGAGCAGACAAATGTATGGTTTGGTGGGTTTCATAATATGTGCTGTGAGATGACACCAGTCAAATATGATTTTTTCCTTGATGAAGTGATCCTTCGTCGCAATCGTGCTACTGTTATTAACTTACATCGCCAGGGTAAACAACCCCATCACCCTCGTCTCTCCACATAGTACTTATCTCTCGATTCTGTTCATTTACCGCTATGATATGTAATATAATGAATTCATCTCCCCAAGCTTGACATTCAGGGCCTGGATCTGGAGAGCACTCCTCCCCATGGTTTCACGACAACGAGATCCGCTTCGCTGCTGATCCCTAGTTCCTCAAACGTGGGGAAGAGGTGGCTAAGGTCAGGATTGACCGTCTTTAGAAAGTTCTTGACAGTGAGATCGTCGCCACCCACCCACACTGCTAAAGGGGTTATACACCATGTAGGTATCGCCTTACCATGCCCACCTGCTGAAGGGGTTATACACCACGTAGGTATGCCCACCTGCTAAAGGGGTTATACACCGTGTAGGTATCGCCTAGCGCACCCACTGCTGGAAGGGGTTATACACCGCATAGGTATCACCTTACCATGCCCACCTGCTGAAGGGGTTATACACCGCGTAGGTATCGCCCAGCGCACCCATCAAGTTTCAACTCATTGAATGATACACCGACAAAATGATGAGATACAAATCTAGTTAATGACCATGATGACAAGGAAAGTGGATATCCGAGGTAAAGACTGTGTGATGTAAATTAGAATGTAAAAAAATCACTTTGACCTAACAGACTTCTTCTTGCTCTTCTCGCCCAATGCATGGCGGCGCGAAGCCAAATAGCATGTCCAGAGGCCTTCCAAGGTGCGTCCAGCATGTTCATGACCATGAAGGATGGCTGCAAGAGGCGCAACAGGCTGGCTGTTAGCCCAGGCCGAGCGGTTTTGATGGTAGGTTGCATGGACGAACGGAACACCAAACACGAGGTTAAAGAGCTCATCTTGTGGGTAGTGTTTGTGGAGGACTGGTGAATCCATTTGACAAAAGCCAACAAGCATATCACAGGTATACATGCCGTGCGGCCAGACTTGCTTGCTTTTGTATGTCGGAACATGGACAGGTATGACAGATGGCCGCGGCATGGAAATGACAGAGTCAACAGAAGACATTGAGGATCGAGAATAGGCTGAAAGCAACGAGTCTGATGAAAATTCCGAGTCCACTGGTGATGGTGACAGTGGAGGCATTGGAGACAACGAGGTTGCACGGAGGGCATCGAAATCGAGTTCTAGACGTGGTCGAGTGGAGGGAGGTCGAAGGATCTGTATTGGGCTGCTCTCGGGGGTACCCTGGTAGCGGCGCTTGCCTAGAGCATTGACTGAAGGCTTCGGCGTAGCCTGTGTACTATCTTCAACAATCTCTACATCATCCGATTGAGCCTCTGGCTCCGAAGCTTCAATGATCTCCACGCCATCCGATTGAACTTCTGGTTCACGTTTCACCTTGAGCTTCAAGCGAACACCATCACGTTCTCGCTTAATATTGAGGCGAAGATGCGCAGGACGCATAGATTCCTTCGATAAGGCGTGAAGGGCATCGAAGTCAAGGCACTCAGTAACACCCAAGCGACGGATAAAGACATGACACTCCGATTCCAGGACAAATGGGTGCGAAAGGGATGCAGGTATCCACTGCTTCAGACGGTCCTCGAAGACCTCGATCTTTGTAATGCTGTCGCCAAGAGAAGCGACTAGTTCTACATCATCCACCAGCTGATAGAATGGAAAGTATTTGCAGTCCGAAACCCATTGCCGTTTGACGGGAGCATGGTCCTTGAAAAAAACAAAAGTCAAGTTCTCATAGTGACCGACACAGGTCAAGATTGCTTACTGCATCAAACCAGTTCAATACGAACTGCTGCTTAGATTTTCATTCGATTTCCTTCCGTCGTTCGGCTATACGCTTACTCTCTATGTCATCCTGTGCGTACTGGCGAAGATCTTTCTCCCACATTGGGTCAAGCTGGTTAGTTATATGCGGAGGCTTAGACATCTTTGCAACTGGAGTCGCCATTGGCAGAGTAGTACGATGCAGCCGGAGCGCTTGCATGGAACCACTTGCACTTGCAACGGGTGGGGGAGCTGTCAGAATGTCGTGTATGGATGGGACACAAGCTGGAAGGGGTGTTGGCACTTCCAGGCCCAAGAGAGACGCCGACAGGGCCTTGTGAAGTTCATAATACCCAAAGCCTTCAGCGTCAATCTGTGACAGCAGGTCAAGCTCTTCACAACGGCACGAGTCTTGGTCCAGTGTGGGTGCCTGGTGGATCAGACACCCCCCATCCTCGATACAATGCGTAGCACATTTAAAGTCTGGACACTGGAGAGCGCTAGGACATCGACAATCATCTCGGGTACAATCAGGACCGCGTTTGCAGGTTCTCTTCCCTTGAGACACTGGCAGCATGGAAAATCCTGGGCCAAGGGAGGATGCCTGCATACTGGCAGGCACAGCAGAAGGTGGAGATACTCCAGAAAGGCGGGGACTTGTAGCTGGCAACCGTGACATGATATCTGGAAACCGGAGAAGTTCGGGAAACCACTTGAAGAATCCACAAGGTCCATGCTTATAGACTATGTCAACACAGTAATCTCAACGGAAAACAGGGACTTACCCGAGCCATTGGCTTGCCTGCATTGCCATTGAGATCACTCTGACAGATGGTCAGGGGTATTGCCATTCCACAGACGAGGCAGTCAATAACAAGTCCGATCATTGTCATCCATAGGGGTGTACCAGCAATGACAGGCAATTCAGCTGGGGGTAGAGACTGTGAAGAAGAGGCCATCGTAGTCATCGCCATTGAAGGAAGAGATGGCGGCAGGCGGGAAACAAAGACACCAAGGGCGGGAGGGGAGGGGCGGGAGGAACGTTGAGAAGGAAAGCAGGTTTCATAAGAGCGGCGTGTGGGAAACAAAGACACCGAAGGCAGGAGGGGAGGGGCGGGAGGAACGTTGAGAAGAAGGTTTCATAAGAGCGGCGGGCGGGAAACAAAGACACCGAGGGCGGGAGGGGAGGGGCGGGAGGAACGTTGGGAAGAAGGTACAGCACGGCAGTGAGAACCACAGCTGACATAATTAGACTCCGACCGAATTGAGCCGAGCGGCTGACACGCCCCCAGAGTGGGACCCATACAATACCCCCGGAGTCCGTGACAGAGTTACCCCCAGAGTGTCCATTAGCCTGACTTTCTGCTGGCAGTGAGTTAAACGAAGAAGATAGTACTAACCCCAATCCAGTGCTTAAGCACTTAAGTACCCCATGCGGACAATCATACGATCTCTATCCTTGACATCCATTGGCTTGCGCCACTGTAGCGCCAGAGCGACCCGCAAACCCAATATTCATGATTACAGACCTCAAGATCGTTGTCCAGTAGCTCACACGGAAATCTAGCTTTGCCTTCTCGCTATTAAAAGTGATCTATCATGGCTTCGTTGACTCCGCCACAGGCTCCTCCTAAGTGGAATCATACCCCGGAAGAAGTGCTGAGTATCACCAGACAGGCACTTGCGCAGAATAAGGCAGTCAGTAACGAAGTCGCGGCTCTCCCGGAGGCTGAATGCAATTTCGACACCGTACGTGACCAGTGTCTTGCGTGCATCGTCAGACTGATTATCTCTTATTCGGCTCGCAGGTTTTTGTGAGTGGTGTGATGCTTCTGATCTGTTGTCATCGTATCTTGAGACAAGCGTCCGACTTTAGTTACCGCTTGCTAATGCAGAGGCAGAAGTCCTCATCATTTGTGGGCCTCTCAGATTTTACCGGAACGTCTCCACCTCCAAAGAACTTCGAGATGCTTCAAACCAAGCGGAAGTTCTTCAGCGGGATTTCGATGTCGAGGAATCCATGCGTCCTGACGTGTTCAAAGCCAAGGCTGCTGCAGAGAAACATCTACGCGAATCAGGTGAATGGGAGAAGCTGAGTGATGAGCAGCGTAGGCTCGTGGAGAAGATGATGTTGGATGGCAAGAGAGCTGGTCTTGCGCTCCCTGAGAAGGTGCGCGAGGTGCTGATGAAGTTGAAGAAGGAGCTTTCGCAAGCTTGCTTAGATTTCAACGTGGGGATGGTTTCTTCAGTGTATAGGCGTTATGCTAATAGGGTTTGTAGAAGAACTTCAATGAAGAGGACGTGAGATCACTCGTTTTACTTTGATTCGTGATAATGACCACTCAAACATACACAGGGTCTCATCTCGTTCACACTCGAAGAGCTTGATGGAGTTCCGAGTGATGTCATCTCGGGCTACAACAAGCGCACTGAGGGCTCAAAAGAAGTCTATGATGTCACCTTCAAGACGCCAGACATCTTCCCAATCGTATGTGGCATCATGAAGAGCTTCTATTGATTTACCTGAGTAATATTTCAGTTTAAATTCGCGCATAATCCAGCCACGCGATGCAGTGCTCAAGAAGGATATGAAGACCGACTCAAACAAAATGTGCCTTTACTTGAGAAGGCGCTTGACCTCCGTCGGCGCATCGCCGCAATGCTTGGCTATGACACATGGGCAGACTACATTACGGAAGTGAAGATGGTCAAGTCTGGTAAGAACGCCCAGGACGTGAGTGATTGACAAAATTACTCCTGTCAAACCAACATATATGCACCCTAGTTCCTAGATAACCTCGAGGCGAAGCTGCGCCCTGTCGGAGAGAAAGAGCGCAAGATTCTCCTTCAACTCAAGAAAGAGGAACACGAGAAGCGCGGACTTCCGTTTGATAGCGAGTTCTACATCTGGGACTACAGGTAAATCACTACGTTCATCAGGACCTTACTCATTAGTATCATGACAGGTACTATGACCACGTCTATATCGAGAAGACACTCAACCTCGACGAATCTCTTGTGAAGGAATATTTCCCAGTCTCCGTTGTTGTTCCCACGATCTTGAAGATATATCAGGACCTGCTTGGAGTCAAGTTCATTGAGATCAAGGATGACAACAAAGATGTCTGGCATCCAGGTGCGTAGCATCCGCCGTACTGGATAAATTTTCAATTGTCTAAATTCTTGCTCTAGACGTGCAACAGTTCGCTGTGTGGGAGAACGACGCCAGAGATGAATCTGCATTTGTAGGATATTGCTACCTTGATCTGTTTCCCCGTGGTAAGGGAGCGATGCTTCATTTGTATTTTATTTGTCCCTGCTGAACCTCGTTCTTGCCAGTTGCAAAGTACTCTCACGCAGCTGTATGGGGCCTTCTCCCGGGCTATGAGCTACCGTCGGGCAAACGTCACTACCCGCTGAGGGCAATGGTAGCGAATCTCGCAAAGCCAACTCCCGAGCGGCCTGCTCTAATGCGACACGATGACGTAACAACATTCTTCCATGAGATGGGCCATGTTTTCCATGGATTACTGAGTCGGACGAAGTACGCGCGGTTTCACGGTACATCCGTGGCAAGAGACTTTGTTGAGGCGCCGTCGCAAATGCTCGAAAATTGGTACGTATTCTGGACAATCCTGAAGGAACGTGCTATCGGAAGAGTGCTGACGGCATGGAGCAGGTGCTGGGAGCCCAAAGTACTCGAGAAAATGTCTAGCCACTACAAGACACAGGAGCCGCTGTCGCCGGATTTGATAGATAAGCTGATAAGGAGGTGTGTTTCATCTTAAAGTTTTCTAGAATGAAACATGATCAGTGTCACAGCCGCTACGTAAACGTTGGGTTATTTTACCTTCGACAACTGTTCTTTGCCAAGTTTGATCTCAAAGTGCACGTGGATAAAGGTTGGATGCATGTGTTATTATTATTTTGGCTTGCAGGGCTGACGGGATGCTGCACAGAGGCGGCAGATTACACCAAACTCTGGAATGACCTGCGTGAATCGATCTCACTCGTGAAAGGGGGGAAAGCCCAGCCAGGACAAGGCACTTTTGGACATATCGTCCGTGGCTATGATGCAGGGTACTATGGGTGAGTCATGCGGTCGTTGTATTCTGATGGGACACCGACTGAAACTGATACCTTGGGCGAACGTGATAACCAGGTACACGTACTCTCTCGTGTTTGCCGCGGACATGTATGCGACAGTTTTCAAGAAGGATCCATTGAACCCTGCTTTGGGCAAGCTTTACAGGGATAAGATTCTCCTGGTGGGAGGTAGTCGGGATGAAACGGACTCGCTTGAGGTGCGTCGCCATCTTCGCAATTCAATCTGAAGATAGTGGCTCACATGATGGAACAGGACTTCCTGGGTCGATCGCCAAACTCGGATGCATTCTTACAGGAAATTTTTGGGAAAGTTGCTAACGCAAGCCTCTAGGGAATGAGTCAAAGCAGTGAGGTCCTCGTAACGTCTACAATAAGTCTAACGATCAGAGGCGAGCAAGCTAGTCTATATAGACTTAGTGATACGTCGGATACCTTATAACTGCTATAAACATCGGATACATCAATGTTATCACTCACCGAGTTGCTTTGGAGTCCCCGTTATTCATGTAGAACATGTGGATGTGGTCATAGCGGCAATTGAGAAGGACCTTGTGAATAATGTTGAATGTATCTACGACCGTGACCGTCTCCGGCTAGAGCTGTCAAAGATTCAGAGCCACACAAACGAAGCAGAATTCACTTAGGTTTTCAAGATAATATATCTTTGTCCCTCGACATAAATAGTGTCCATAGGTTTATATGCTAGCGCTACATCTTTACACCGATGCTTGGTATGCGAAATAAATAACTGGAACATGCGATGGAATGTCGGGTTCAACAGGTGGGTTAGCAAGGTGAATAACGAATCGAGAATCTATACATAATACTATATGAGCGACACGGCGTCGCAAATTGGCGGCACGCCTAACGCGGGCCCGCACGACGCGTAAAGCAGACGCCCGCTGAGCCGCGCTACGCGATACTCCACTTGTTCACCGCAGCCTGCACCAAGCGCCCCATCTCTTCACGTGCTTGCTTCTTTGCGCTGTCGGTGATGCCTACGAGTGCATTGAGTGCGCGTGGCGATGTCTGTAGCGGGTCGAACTCGAGGACGTGTCCATCGGAGGTTGAGATCGCGACGACTGCGCGGGCAGAGGACGAGGAAGGGAGGGACGAGAGCGAGCTGGAAGGCAGCAGAGAAGGTGTAGCGGGTTTGTGCGCCGGTGGTTCCGGGACACGAGCTGCCGTGCGTGACTGCGTGCGGTTATGGTTTTGAGTTTGAGAGTTGGCTCGTGAGTGCGTTTGGGAGGTGGTCTGAGTGGAAGATGAGGGGACGAGCGAGACGGATGGATCACGTCGTATGACTATGCTGTTTACGCGTCTTAGAGTCTTGCCTTCGCTTCGCGTATCTACCTGCGTCCCCTTTCCTTTGCCTTTAGTTTTCACGTCCATGTCATCAATACCCTCCTCTTCCTCTTCGGTAGCAAACCACTCCAAGCCGAGCTTATACGGGTTAGCTAGTGGAGATCCAGTTTAGACTAAGCATGCTCTCGTCGCGGCGGGGTGCACGGAGGGTGGGATAAGCGGGGGCCTTAGCAGGCAAAGTCGGAGCGAAAGTTGCGCGAGTGGGCGGGCGCTTTGCCTGGGATGGTGGCTTGACATTCCATGGCATCGATTTTCCAGGCGAAGGTGGAACTTTGAGTGGCGATGGAGCATGTAATTTAGAGGGAGATGTTCGGAGGGCAGATGGCTTCTGCGGACTGACAGAGGGTAAACGAAAGGTTGGACGGAGTTGCCCGGGAGTACGCGGGACTGCCGCAGAGAATGTGCGGCCGCGTTGTGCAGTTCCTGTGCTAGCAGGAGGAGGCTTCTTCTTGGGAGTGATATGCATCATTCTCGCTGAATGAGAAGCATGTCAATGAAAAGACAAGACCAACACCAAATCGACTACGTACCATTCTTAACGGCGCGCTCACCTTCACTAGCCTCCTCCCACTTGCGCTTGCGAGTCTCACGGTCGATCTCGAGGTTTGGCGGAGCACCGCCCACGAGACCACGAAGACACGCTTGAATATTGCCATCGTATGTATCTGCAAACTCGGCCATGGTAACACCGCGCACGAGTTTGGGAATGCGGGCGATGAGCCCTTCTTGGTGAAGCCGAAAGTTTTTGAGTGCGTCTGCAAGCCATTCCTCGAGTTGGCGAACACGGTGTTCAACTGTGCACAAGGAACATCCAGTGAATACAAAAGTGAGATAATGCAGAACAAGTTTAATGCACCTTCAATGTCAAGATTCTGGAGCAGCTGTTCTTTTTCCTCTGGAGTATATTTGCGGGATGTGTCTGGGATATGCATCTTCACCACCCTCGACGATCGGAACAGACTCGTAGTGTTGCCGTCGAGGCGAGTCAAACTCGATGTGGCCTCGATTCGGTTAAAATGACCAAAATCGTTTCAACTCGAAACTCCGATCTGAATCGGGCAACGTGCACCACCATGTTTATCCCTTTCACCCATTAGTACTGCCGTAGCGGGAATTGTCGTGAATTTGACATACCGTATTCTACAACTTTACACGCTCATTGAATATTGAGCGCTCAGTAGCAGGGGTTTCCCTGATCGGTGACGTCAATCAACGTTGGCAACGGTGTGTTCACCATGATGCACCAGAGGCTATGCTATATATTTAATCTGCTTGTCCATCATGATAATGTGCCACCCTTCCTGTCTCTGCCAACCATGGCAGCCTCTTCCAAACCGACAGATGAAAGTTTGTATCCATGTGACGCACTCCCAAATCACCAGGACTTTGACTGGATGATATCTGATGCGATATCTACTGCTGATACTCAGGCTAGAACAGATTTCTACGACCCCAGTCTGACGAATCGCAAGTATGCCCTTGTCGGAGTGGCATGCTCAAGTATCTTCAGCTGCTTATGCATCGTTGCAGGCATCATCACGTTAGTCAATTACGGAGTCTTTGGAGTAACTAGCTTGTTCGTGACCAACAAGGTGGATGTGGCTATGTGGCCGACTCAGATGCCCCTGCAAGGGGAGCTATTGGCCCTGGTACTTAATTTAATCATCACGTTATGCACCGAGTCCCTGGGCTTCTTACATGGCATCTCATTGCGCTCTGCGCTAGCCTCTGAATCTCGGCTTCGTTTCAACACCAATCTGCGCCTTCTGACCGCAGCTCGTGGATGGTATAACCCTAATGGCGCCCTGCTTAATGGTATATCGGCTGTCCTCCTCATAATATCCTATAGCTCGACCTCACTCATCCTATGTCCCTCCTATCAAACGACGCCACAACTTGAAACAGTTAATAAGAGTGTTGCCTTCGCCGGGTTACCTCTCCTCATTTTAGGCGTCGCACTCCTTCTCCAGGTGATGATCGCATTGTCGGGGATGCGGGCTGTCAAAATATTGACGTGGAGCTCCTCACCTTTCGACTTGACCGCCGCACTAGTCCACCACACGCAATTGACCCCTGCCACTTTGCGATGCATGCGTTGTGTGTCCGACCTAGACACGTACGGAGGTCCAGCGAAGCCATCAGGGATACAGTTCTCTGCGTGGCATGCTCACCCTAGCATCCGGAAAGTTGTCATTTTTCTTTGGGTGATCGTTGCAGCATGCGCTGGATGGGCCGCACTCGTCATGTATATCTGGGACAAGTTGCAGCACTCCGACTCGCAAATAATGTCCGCGTTCGGCAGTGCTCTGACCCTACAAACATGGTCGTTCTTCCCCAACCAACAATCCAGTTACATTCAGTACATGTCGTCAGGTGTTTTTCTGTTTTCATGGGTCAACATGGCAGTTATCCAGGGGCCATTGACACTCGGGCTGCATTGCTCGGAGCTCATCGCAAATGTCATTCGAGACGAAAGACAGTGGAGATGCGCTACCGGAAAGAAAGGACTTGAGACGGTAACGAACCCGGTGAAGACGATTTTCACTCATTCGATTTGCCTCATACTTTTCGTCGCTAAGCCTTTCCTGCGTGAGTCACTAACGCCCCGTTTTCTTTATTGGTGTTACTGAACACCATCATCGACGATCACAGACTGGATGTTTGGGCTTGCATTCAACTTACGTACCACCGCCTATGACGGGCAGCTGATAATATTGATGGCATTCATGTACACTGTCCAGGTTCACACTTACTGCCTATGTGTAACTGCTACGACATCCTCACACTCTCGTGTAGATCTGGAACTTATGCATAACGCTGTTTATATTTGCCTGTTTCTTCACTTTTGTCGCACTGCGCCGACCGCGCGGTCCCCAGCCGGCTGCATACGGCCACCTCCAGACGCTCGCCAACCTCGTGGATGAGTGGTCGCCTGTGATGTGGTGGGGACACAAGGAGGACGGAATTCCGTATTGTCATGCTGGTAGGGTAATTATATGCTGACGATGATGTTGTGTTGACATTTTACAAAGGGACGAGCGATCACCCGCTGCCGGATGTGAAGATGGACTGTGTTTATGCTGGTTGTGGTGCTGGGTCTCTGGCATCCCTCTCGTGAGAGGTACTTGTTTTACTTTTTAAAGGGCACTTCTTGATTTCTCTTTTTATACAGAGGAGCTATATCCACGTTATGGCTGGCAATACATTCGCGGCGCACACCACTCTGAGCCATGCCGTTGAACAATACATATGCAATTTTTATGCTGTCTGCTGCGTTGCATGTAGTTCGTCTTGTTCTCATACCATTCATATCTTGGACAACTTTTAGCAAAGACACGTTCAATTTGACCTTCAAGTAATTGCTGAATCATTGTGATTTGTTTTCCGATTTTATGTCTATTCATAGTGAGACTCTATGTAGGACAGTACTATCTAGTCTTGGAGCGTTGTGGTTTTGGTCGATGACCCGTCATATTTATACTTCCATGACGGACATGATCAGAACTAGTTGCAGGACACCGAGTAAAGCATATAATAGATATTTCAGTCGGCTTAAGCAAGTGTCTGCTACGTAGGAATTCGGTGACCTGTATTAATTATTTTACTGATTATCGCGTGACACACCTTTACGCTCTCCCTGACACTGATGAGCCCACAGTTCACTTAGTTGGCTTGGGCCACATTTATCGTTCGAAGATCGAGCATGGTTCGTGCTAGCGTCAAACCTTGACAACCATTTAATGCAGTTGCATACGTGGGTCGCAAAGGAAGCTATCTTCGATTTACCGCCTACGATAAACGGTTTGGATGGAAGGCAAAGTTGATGTGGTGGATGCACTGGTTTTCGAAAGTATTGATGAGTTGGACTTCAACGAATCGGCGATGCAGAGCAACTACGCGCTCGCGCGCGTTTCTGACCAATACCTTTTCTACGGAGAGGTTTTGTTGAATGGTGTAGATGCAATTCTGTTTGAGATTCAGGCGATGAGGAGGTACTCCAGGATGAGTCAACATCGCAAGGTAGTCGGGTGTGTTCTGGTGCATTTAATGGAGTGTGCCCGGCTTCTTTCAGGCTGCCTGAACTAAAGTAAGATTCTATGTTGTCTCGTGAGTGGAGTATGCTCAATGTCTGTTCGCGATACTTAGGAAAATCGCCCGGCAATTTGTCCAGAATTTTGTAGTTGAATTCATCGACAGACGTTTTGAGGACAAGTTTCAGGCTCTTCGAGAACATGTGGTGGGAAGAGGAAGTTAATGGTATCGTCGAAGTTTGTAGTCGGTGCTATGAGTGCAAGATTCTGTCGATTCCCGGAGCAGTCTTCTTCAATACGATTCACGAATGCCACCCATGACGAATTGCGGTGTTGAGTCTCAAAATCCTCATGTCTGTTAGATTAGATGTGGTTTAGCTATACTTAAGCATTTGTGATCGATGCTGTTGGACTGGCTGTCAATTCACCTACGACTGTGTATCGTAGCACCGATATTTGTATTCGGGGATTTAATGGAGGCCTTGCACCAATATTAATAGCGAAGGACGCTGCAAGAATGAAGTGATGAATATTATCGATACCCAATGGAGTCTCCAGTTCGCGAGCCCTACATGGTATGATGCGTTACCTTCACTGATATGCAGAATGCAATTGGCGAAACCCATGTAACAACAAACACAACGTACTAATCACGAGTCAAGTAAATCAAGATATGCAGCCCGGCAAACCATCCCAGCACGATCGCGAATTTTGACCAGTGGACGAGATTCTCCATTCCTGTAATCACATAAATTAACGCTTTCCACGAGCGAGGAATTCATACCTCCGTGCTTGTTGTTGCAATTCTAATTGCACTGACACTGGGACAGCGCCGATGGCGAAACCTTCTCCGCGGGACAATGACATGTTGCCAGTAGTAACATAGCCAATGATAGACGTGTGGGGCGGAGCAACCTCGGGGGGCTAAGGGAGCAAATCAATCTGCGAACGCACGATCAAGGAGAAAAAATGACGAACCTCATTTGCATCTGCATGCGTCTTGCCATTCAGTTGGATGATCTTCTTGGCTTCGACGTCATCCACGCGATAGATAATAGCAAGGTCGTTCGGGGCGCCCCGACTGACCATCTTCAGACGGACCATGACCAGTGCCCCTTTCAGGAGATCCTCGGGGCGATAACTTGGATCAAGTACATCCATACCACGTTTCGTCCGAAGCCTGTTGATCTCTGCAAGGAGACCTACGCCATGATTGAGCGTTTGTATTGCTTTTTCGAGGATAGTCGGCACTTCGGGACCACGGAGCACCCATGGGCGAACGGTGGGTGCTTTGTCAACCTCCATTGCATCCTGAGGCTCTCTTTGTGCCGGCACCAGGTTCTCATCCACGCCAGGCGCCACCGGGAGCCCAAGCACAACTTCCCAATCCGCCCGCCATGGGCTACGGGTACCAAGCTTCTTATAGTTGGCCCTCTTCGCTGGGGGCGTCCTGGTCCACTTCGCTTTCTCCTTAACGGCAAGCTCGTCCCAATACTTTTCGTAGAACTCCGTGCAAGGAAAATCTCTCGGAAAATACGCAGTGCCTGCCTCGAAGGCTTGTGTGCTTCGCTCTCGCTGCCCGCCAACGCGTGTGCCAGTGTGTATTAGTGAGGGGAGGAAAGGCATGCCCCACCCAGCGGGAAAAATAAGCGTCCAACCGTGGATGCCATGAGTGCTGTTAGGCGATTCGAGCGAGCGTTGTATGAGCAACAGTGGGATACGATCGTCCTGGCGAATGGGTTTAAGAGGCGTGCCTGGAACAAGATTCTTTGTGTGCAAGTTACTTATTGTACCTCAGTACCAGGGCCAATGAGGGGCTTACCTTGGAGCGGCGCTCATCAAGATCTTTCTTCTTATATGTAGGCTTTTTGAGCACTGAACGCTTCTCTTCGTCCCATATTTCGCTTTGAGCAAGAATGGCTGCGGGGAACGTCATTACCGGGGCGGCGAGGTGTTGACCGTCCGTTCTGACTTTGGCGTTCTTAGGCGGAAACCTGGGTGGCAAGTTACTTATGTGGACAAGTCAAGTAGCCTGAGATGCCTACTTCAGTCGTGGGTCAACAACTTTCATCCCGATGACTATTCCGCGCGGCAAGGACGCGGTAGTTTGGAGTTCACTCAGGGACGGCCAGAACTGTCTACGTTGTCAGATTTTACAAGGTCAGAAAAAGAACGAAAACACCTTTTTGAATTCTTGCCTATCATCATCTAGAACTGAAGATAAGGCGCCCTTGATGACCTGACTTGATTTGGGCCCCATGATTTCGAAAGTATTGACGCTGCCTCGCAGATCGGCTATCTCTACTTCTGCATGCACATCTTTGTGTCGTTGTTTTTCAGCGTCAAGGACCAATGAAGCAGATCCCTGTAATGCTGCGAAGATGTCGTCGAACACTGCAGGGTGCGAACGCACCCAGACTGTTCTCGCGGGACTCTGTTGAGCCGTGTCAGCCAGTACATTTTTCTTTCTTTTGCGCCTGCGTTTAGAGGAGCCATCTGCCGGGGACGCGTTCGTCGGTGCCGACGCGTTGCCAACAGGTAACGGCTGCCACATGATCATTACTGGTGCGACCAAGTCAAAGGGGTAGCTTCCTGGTTTATATAAATCCGTCTCGAGCACACGAGCACCTGACATGGATCTAATGAATCATTAGCTCATGCTTCTCCTTCAACCTCGCAGACTGACCGCTTCATTCCAGTGCACTGAGGATCACAACAAAAATCCAGCACACTTCGAAGGATGTTTTCAGGCCCCTTGAGTTCTATCAGTGAGTGGTACGACGAATCATGCAGGATTGAGCCATGCATAGAGGCTCGATGTGAGGGACGGAATGATTTCTCGGTCGGTGTTACTGCCTGTACAAAAGATTCAGAAGGAGCCTACAATCACAACTAGAGACCAACGAGTCTATACCCCCACATGTTTTCCATCTTCATCCGCTTGGCGTGCCAAATGTGAGTCTCAAGCCAGGTCTTGTCGCCTACCAAACACATCGTAAGATAAGGAGCACGCAGGGTCATATGTTTACTGACGTTGTCGCTTCAAGAGGGATTCGGTACGGCTCACTTGCTTTGTTTTCCCCCGCTTAGAGTGTCCACGTTTAAGTATGCGCCGGGTGACAGGAACCATCTGACAAGCAAAATGAGGAAACTTTGCGAGGAAGTGGGTTCAGTCTCACCTCGGCGCGTGCTTTGTCTCGCAAACGCAAGGGAACGCGGCGGACATCATGGCTAGCGGCCCTTCGTCGTAGATGGCGGGGCAGAGTCTGCCATACGCGATGAGTCACACTTTCCCTGAGGACGACAAATCAGTAGTTGTATATATTGAGACACATGCTCCTAACCCTGCTGTCTTGATCGCTTTCTGCATGGCGTCGATCTCATACGCTCGAGCCTAGCGTTCCACAATTAAACGATATAGAACCGGAATCAGCCAAAACACATACCTCTGTGAACCTTTCCACATCGATTGACGCGGGTAATCCCTGCATAGCTATTACAGGTAAACGTCAAGTGAGGAAACGACACATGAAAGATGCTCACAGTCGAAGCGAACGGTGGTGCTTGACGGTCCGGCGAGCGCGTTTCCTGAAGATTGGACAGCCCCACTACCACTAGTTGACACAGACGGCTGAACTGCAATTGTCCGAGCACCCGCAACTTTGAGTTTCTTCCGTTCCCGAGACGTCATTTCCTCCGCGTCGTCACCCTTACGTTTTAAAACCATTTGTGCTTGATGTTAAATGATGCACTGTTTCTTCAAGAACGGGTCCCAGATCTGGTTTATGCACTCATTCAGCACTGGCAGAAATTGAGGATCGGAAGGTGGTGACTACAAAATCTTTGGACTGAAAGAACAAAGTTGAATTGCCACAAACGCGACCTCTACCGGCAAACGCCGAACAACATCCTTCCTCTCACCATCATGGCCTCGCGTTGTTTGGCTCTTACCCCAAAATTTGCTCAGCGCTCAGGTGCACGATTTCTGTCCACGACTAGAGTGCTACGGGAAGAGGCAACCACTTCACCCAACCTAGGATCGGTGCAGCCGCAGAAGAGACCGGTCGGGGGCTTTCGGGGAGGGTAAGCAATATTGCACGCGCCTTGCTATATGATCTGAGTCTTACTTCTTATTGCTGGCGCAGAATAATCGGGTTTCTGTTTGGATTCTCGGTAGCTTCTGCATTTGCTGCGTACCATCTTTTAGACGAATATAAACTTGCTTCCGCGGCGCTGCAGGCCAGCGTGGAGGAGCTACAAGCAAGCACAGAGAAGGTTTGAGACTTTGCGCTTCCATGAAACATTCCGTTTATGTCATGTATGATTTCTTCAGGTGTCTGCACACGTCCGTCGTATCGAAGCAGTGGAGAAGGACCTGAAGGCGCTTGCTCAGAGCTCTGCAAGTAAAGACGACCTATCAAGGATTCGTGCAGAGCTCAAGAAAATATATGATGGACTGCACATTGGTACGTTTTTTACGCTTTGACGGCAGCGGACGGCCTTACAGACTTTGACAAGAATTCCTTGATTTGAGATCACATGTGTGGGGCATGCGTCAGTCATTATTGTGTTTATTCGATGTCTACTACTGACGAAACGTTTGGAACAGAACAAGATTTGCATTCGTTAGCCAAGAAGGACGCCACGTCTGTTCGTGTATAGAATATATCATACCTATAGAACTCCTTGGAAACCTCCCTTTGTCAACGGGTTGAAATTATCATTGACCGACAAATTCATGACCATGTATGACTTTCACGCAATGAAAGTTACAGCTGGGAGCATCCTCGGTTTCCTCTGATGCTTAACGAAGTTCGCAACAGAACGAGTCCGAGGAAATGCTTTACGATGGTAGGTTGTCCTCTTTTTTTGGGCATGAGAACATAACAGGCGGTCGGTATCAAATTTGTGCCCTTCATGAGTGGAGAAGAATACCCGTGGACTTTCATCTGCTTGGAGTACCACGAAACATTCCTTTTATTAGCAAAGATTAATCAGTTCGATGCACTGCACGAGTCTCATGACGGGAAAATATGATTGACGGATAGCGAAAGAAGTAGAGTTACAAAGGCAATAACTTTTAGTATTATTGACCATCGGTGCTCGGGAGAGGTGCGCAACAAATCAAAAGTACGAGACGAGCCAACAACGTGAGGAATCGTGACCGTACGGTTGCTGTACGTGGTGTGGTACCATGGGCGCTGGTGTTTGGAGCAGGTTGTGTTGTAGACGTCGAAGTAGCGGTAGGCCGAGATTGCGATGAGGACCCCTGGCCATGCGATTGGCTCTTCTGTTGCTGGGTTTCTTTGGGCCTCGGAGCAACATACAAGGACTACAGCGGAATGATTGAGCCACGGTGAATGAACACGCGCGCGAGGAAAGAAATACCTTTCTGTCCCGTACTGCAGCGACTTCGACAGGACGAGGGCCGCGATGAGAGAAGATCCCTTGCCTCGAAGTTTGTTGGAGTTCAGTTGCATCGCTGGCGTGAAAGTGAGAGGGACGAAAGAGCGATGGAATGCGGGCGAGGAAGGCGCGTGGACTCCCTATAGAGGGTCCAAGAATGCGATTGGAGGAAGGGGGATGGACATCGCGCGAGGCGGAGGACTGATTGTAATATGTAAAAACAAAGAACTGATTCAAAATACGCTGACGACGTACATGAATGTCGCCTTGCATGTCATCGAAAAACCTTGGGGGTATTCGACGGGCATGAATAGGTGGACGTCGCGTGGCATTATTCTAGAATGACGACGCTAAAGTTGTTGAAAATATTAAGAAACACGTAGGTCACATACGTTCATCGGCGGCTTTCGAGCCAGGACCTGCGAGTGGGAGATGAGCTTGGATTTGACTGAAGAGCCATAATATTTACATGATGAATAGGTAGGAGAAGGTCTTCAAGGCCAGCGTTTTTGAGGATAGCCTGAACATCCCATGCGTACACATTGTTGTCACTGCCAGTGACTAGCACTTTTCCATCGGCGGAAAGGGCGGCGCATCGCACAATGTTTTCGTGCTGAAGGGGTGGTCCAACTGGAAGGTTTGTGTCGAGATTCCAGAGACGCGCTGTTTTATCTTCCGATGTGCTCACAAGGAGTCGGTTGTTCTGAGACAAGGTGATGGGTCTGACCCAGTTTGTGTGACCCTCAAGGATGGCAATTTGGTTCCAAGTGGCAGTGTCGAATATCCTAATTGGGCCAGATGACCCGGAGGAGATGAGTTTCTTTCCATCTGACGTCCATGCCAAGCTAAAAATTTCCCAATTGTGTTTGAGTGTGGCGAGCAGGTCGCCCGTCTTTGCATCCCAGATTTTTGCAGCAGTTTCGCCGCGATCGTTTCCTCCGGTCGCAATTTTTGTGTTGTCGGGCGAGGAAGTCATCGTCCACACAATCTCGTGCCTAGTCTTGATTGGACCCAAGACTGTTTCGCCGCTCTTGACATCCCATACTCTTGTTGTCCCGTCGTCAGATCCGCTCACGACTCGCTTACCACCTGCACTCCAGCACACTGATCTCACAATGCTAGTGTGCCCTTCCCATTTGACGATGACTTTTCCCGTCCTAACGTCCCACAACCTCACCGTCCTATCAACACTTCCGCTTGCCATAGTGCTGCCATTTGGAGATAATGCTATCGTGGACACTTCTACTTCATCCATTCCATCTCGCCAGTCATCGCCGATCTGTATCCCGCTCTCCAGGTCCCATAGTTGGAGTGAGCGATCATACGAACATGTGATGATGCGTCGTCCACCTGGCAGGTGCACAACATCTCTTACCCATTTGGTATGGCCTCGTATAATCTGGTAGGGCGTGACGTCTGGCGTCTTACTCGGTTGGGATGACATGGTTGGTGCCCGAAGGCTCAACTACGACAGATGGTCGATAATGTACGCGCGCCAAGAGAAGCGCACTGAGATCAACTTTCAATGAAAACTGTTATCTTGTAATGGCAGAGATGGCTGGTGAATCAAATAGTTTGTTATTGTCAATGAAACTGAGGAAAACGACTTCTTACAGGAATTCAACATTCAGCCCTAATTCGCAGGACAACTTCAGGGCTATGTATGCAGAATTTGCGAGCGATCTTTGTATCATACAAGTCGCCGGTAAGTGGGTGGTCAACCGGTCAGCTGTATAGCATAGAATATCACTCACGAGAAACACCTGTTCAGACCCACTTAAAAATTAGACGATCGACGCTACCCGAGTCGCCTGTAAACTGAGAAAGCGGGTGTTGGGTTTAGAGTTGAGGAAGGCGGGCATCTGCTTCTTTAAGGCATGTATTGCGGTGCGAGGCTATTCCACGCGTCATCCTCGTGTTCGCTTCACAGCTCAAATGCTGTGTAGGCGAAGCGCTCTTCCAGCCAACTTCGAACTCAGTGTCATCAACTCTTCAGCATGATTGGAGGCTGTGTACCATGACATCACCCAGTCCTACCCAGACTTGCTATGCTCATCCTAATTCTTTATTCTGATGTAAACCAGCCACTCTTATTCCATGCCGGCACTCCATATTCGTGGCGCCTATTACCAAGGTGAACTCCACTGGATACCAGTCCTATCTTCCTTTGTACTTCTCGATTCTCCAATATCCCACAAACTTCGACCCCCTTCTAACACGAAGGATATGCGATCATGCTGTCTAGGTAAATCATGTCCGCTATGATTTCAGCATGAAGCCGACGTCTGGAATCATTTCCTGAGCGCTTATCAATATCCACAGATTGCGAAAACTCTGTGCTGGCTAGGTGCTTGTCAATATACGGCATTGAATCCGATGAACTTTGGAGAATCGCTGCTTAATTGACAGTTTTCGATGGTTTAGAATGGCCATGTTGTTGCCAAGACGGAGGGTGGTGAAATAGTCGAGTCTCTTGTCTCACACAGAAAGGAACCTCGCTACCGCTCGAGCAGGTGTCCAGCAGCGATAAGATCAGGACCTGAAGTTAGTACTGACAGGTGGGAGGTAGGAAGGTGCGCTCATCATTGTAGATTTGTAATGGGATTGCGAACACTGCAGTACTGGACCGTGGTGAAGAGACCAAATGTTGCGCTGGGATCTCAGTCCAAGTCCATGGAATGTGAACGTCACATCCGCATGCTCATCATTGATGGAACTTTCGCATCAAGTTTAGCTGCATTCTGATAGACGTCCGGACGATCTAGCCCCCTACTTTTGTTGTACATACCACAACGTTTCCAGGTCTGTCGAAGTATTACTCCAAGGCGATTGTGTCGTCCCTTCAATGAATGCTGCAGCCCCGCATACAATTCAGTTTCGGAAATCTATATGTCCCTGCCAGAGCCAGCCTCTCCAATCCACTAATAGCTAAAACATACGATCCTCATTTCAACTACGAGCGCGAAAACCCACTCCCGAGACGATGTCCAATCCCCTGGTCAGCTGCCAATGAAAAGGCCGCAGCTGACCGTTGTGCACTTGCACAGGGCAACCACTGCAGTAGAGTCCCCTAGTGGGAGAGAGATCTTGGACGCTTCATTGCGGGAAGAAACCTACTACCACGGTATAAGGATTCGTTTGCACGTGAAGTCGAAGCCTACGGATGTTTTGGACACATTCAGAGCTCTACTATCCCCCAGCTTCGTGGTTCAGGTTGAAGCCATGGAGAAGGTTGCGCCATATCTCCCAGGGTGCTTTTCATGGAATACATCCCAGGCGAGAACCTCACAATCAACCGAGACCCACAATCGGTCCCTAGTTCAGCATACCAGGAGCTCGTAATGGCCGTGAGCACCCTCGCGTCTTTCGGTATCATCCATGCTGATATGTGCCCAGACAATATTGTCATGTCTATCAATCACCCTAGACGAGTGGTCTTACTTTATAGATTTATAGATTTGTTGAGAAATCTAATATTTGCTCATTTATGTGGTATTTACAAGGCTTTATCATGAGATCTAGCGCTTTTCCGTTAGGTTGTGCATTCCACCCAATCTTCGCATTCGGGAAGGCGCGGCTCGACTGACAAGTTGGTGTCGAGATTCCACAGATACGCTGTTTTATCAGTGCGCATATAGCCTCACTCTTACTTAAGTTGTTGCTGGCACGACTAGAAGCATCTTCGGTTTCTTCTGATGCTTAACTCATTGCTGTGAAGTTCGAAACAGAACGAGTCCGAGGAAATGCTTTACAATGGTAGGGTCTTCATCCCTTTTTTGACAACAGGCAATCGATATCAAACGTGTGCCCTGCATGAGTGGAGAAGAATACCCGTGGACTTTTATCTTCTTGGACTACCATGAAACATTCCTCTTGTTAGCATAGATTAATGAGTTCGATGCACTGCACAAGTCATGTCGGAGAAATACGATTGACGGAGTAGTGAAAGAAATAGAGATACAAAGTAAATAGTTTTTCGTATGCTGCAGCATTAATGAGCATCGGTGCTTGGAGACAATGCTATTGTGAACACTCTCACTTCATCCAACCCATCCTGCCAGTCATCGCCAATCTGTGTCCCGCTCTCTAGGTCCCATAGTCGGAGTGAGCCGTCCGACGAGCATGTGATGATGCGTCGTCCACCTGGCAGGTGCACAACACCTTGTACATATCCGGTATGGACTCGTATAGTCTTGTAGGGTGTGAGGTCTGGCGTCTTACTGGTTCGGGATGGCATTGTTGGTGCTCGGAGGCTCAACTACGACAAGTCACAGATGGTCGATAATATGTGCAAGAGAAGCGCACCGAGATCAACTTCGAGCGAAAACGGGGTATCTCATCAGGACAAACCCCAAATCATCAGAGTCATAGTGGTAGCTATATAGCGCTACATAGGCGGTGTAGTACTATGTAGGCAACCAGGCTACTATATAGTACTACATACCTGGTGTAGCCGAAACCAGGACTATGTAGAGCTACATACCTGGTGAAGCCGAAACCAGGACTATGTAGAGCTACAGGAGGCAGTAGTAGCAACCTGTAGTCACTGTAGCGCAGTAGCAGTAGAATTCTAATCACTACCAGCGGAAATACAAAATGTCTCAAGGTCAATAAAAGTATTCAAATAAAAGTCATTTGCCATCTCATAGACGTTTGCACTCGTCCACCCGGGCTCAACAGATGGTCCCATCTTTGGAATAAGGTGACACGGACGAACAATTTCGTCAATATCTATCACGGCTGCATTCCGATGCAGCTGACGAGTCGAACGTGACACTTGACGCAGGCCAGAGGAGGGATCTGGCTCCCGAAGCGGTGTGAACCACTCGACATAAGCTAGCGCTCGGGAGTACATCCCAACTTGAAACTGACAAGGCAGGGCGAATATAATACGAACTTGCGCAACTCGCACACCTAGTACAGTATCCATTTCAGTTGTGACATTAAGGCCTTGAATAGTAACAGTTGCTTACCTTCAAATGTCCGTAAATTCAACGTCCGAACACCATCACTTATCAGCGCCATATTGAATCTAGCAGGGGACCCAGGTTTCCGGCCAGGACCAGGCTGCACTTCAGGTGTCGCTCTAATGCGCCACTGCTTTGGTGAGTCACTGACACGTGGATCAGGGGGAGTAACAACAACAACTTGTTGAAAAACATCAAAACGGTCATGTGGACCGGGGACGATGTTGTTGCGTGGCATGTGCTTGTCCAGGAAAGATTTGAGGGCTGGGAGAAACATGGTTGCACCATGTGCGGTGATGAGGTGCTGAACAGACTGCTGAGGGTGTGCAGGAGTCTTGGCGAGAACATGGACAATAGGAAGTGTTGGACTTGTGTTTGTAGGGGCAGCGCTGCGTGACTCAGATTGCAACTCTTCAATCTCGGCGTCTGAGTCTGAATCCAAGTCATCTCTGCAGTTGGGATCTGTGTGACTGGACGCTGCGGCTGACTGAGATCGTTCTGACAACCAATCAAGGTAAGAACTGCACAGGAATACTGCTTCCTGGCGTTGAAGCCATAAGGCCATTTGCTCCTCGTAGTCACACTTGTTGCTGGCACGATAGGCGTCTTTAGTGAAATCAATATGTAGTCGTTCTGGAAGCTCAGTGTTGAAACCGTCGGTGGAACCAAATAGAGTGATTGACTTAACGAAGTGTGAGATTTGATGTAATTTAGGGATATTGAAGTGTTCGTGAACTTCAAGCTCTTGCAGGATGTCCTTGTTGGCATGAAACACCGCAAGAGCGCTCTCCAGACCATCGAGGGATTCAGCAGTATGCATTCGAAGCTGTGCGTAATATGAAAAGTCTAGAATGGCTCGTGCAACCACTAAGACTTGACTAGCAAATGAAATTAATTGTGTCAGTACAGACATCATTGAGCATGACTTAAAGCATACCTTGGGACAGCACCAGCAAGCAGACCAATGAAAACACGTTGCATCTCTTTGTGCTCTGTACCCGTCCACTGTCTCACGGTAGAAATACCTTTCTTGAAGTGCTGAAGACCAGGGTAATCTGGCATTAGCTTTGAAGCGTGCGTCCATTTCATCATCACTGACAATTTCAAGACACCATTTGACTAGGTGGTCTTTGAAGACACCTTTATGGACCTGGTGGAGGAGGTCAGGCGTGAAGGCAAGGAAGATATCGGCATGAGGGAGATTAGCCCAGAATGGATTGTAAACGGCGCGTAGCCCATTGTCGTCAAATTGAATTGGATGCTGACCATTCTTCCGCTTCTCTAATATCTCTTTTGTCACCTCAGGGTCCCATATCATTGAAGTCAGTGGATCGCCTCGTGCATCTGCAGCGACCAAACACTTTGGACACCGATTTTCTTTACAACACGCCACAAGACATTGCTCCGGAAAATCGGCTACATAAGCAGCAAGGATGGGGTAGACTTGACGGATCAACGAGTTGGCGCAGACCATCTCAACACCATTTTGACCTGCAGCAACGAGGGGTTGGAGGAGCAGGGACATACAATGGTGGAAGAGTCGGTAGCTGGCAAGGGAGTGCGCATCCGATGTAAAGCAATCAAGCTTTCCTGCAGGTAAGTATCCAATAAGGACCATTGCTCGCGCTGACGTTTGCCGCCTCTTCTCTTTCGCGATGTTGCCAATGGACAGGTACATGGGCCATGCTGATTTATCGCCTCGGAATTGCGACAAACATGTTTTGTCTGAGGCGAGAATGATCGGTGTGATGGTCGCACCTTTTGGCAACTGTTTCTGGACGCCATAGGTCAGTACTTGTCATTTTCGCTTTTTTTGGGGTACTTACTTGCTTGTCGCACCACCAGTCCGCCGTCCACATGTCATCAATTACTCGGTGAAGTCCTGCGGGGTCCTTGTATGCTCGTGCAGGTGCGTACACCATGTGATCGCGGAACAATGGATTTCCAATGAGGTCTTTGATGCACTCCACAGGATCGTGCATCCAAAGTTCAACGTCTTCATGCAACATCTGGCCCTTCTCATCTGTTTTATTTCCCTGGACATTAACCTTTTTGCAACTCCAGGCAGCTCCATGTGGAAGCTCGTCGACTTTCTTGAGGAAAGATTGGTTATTGTGAAATGAAGGTTTCATTCGGTTTTGTGTCTATCGCTATGGTTAGTACGAATTCTTTGATTTTCATCACTAAGCTTACTATAGGTAATTTTAGAAACTCGTCTGTTTGAGTCTGGCCAAGGCTTTTAACGAGCCATTCAGCGAGTCCCCATTCCTCCCTTGCGACCTGAAGTTAATTGCCTGGCAGACACAACAGACATAAATTGGTACGTACGCATCATAAAAGGGAGCCCATTTGTCCTCACCCATACCCTCCTTATACTGATGAAACCTTTCAAAGCCAGTTTGTCCTTCACGCAGCGTTTGGCCAGCATCAACACTTTGCTCAAAATATCGCGTGTGGTCCTCATCTTCAATCTCCTCAATGGTCACCCACCGATGTTTTGGTGCTGCTGGGTTGTCTGCATTGGGATCGGAAGACTTGGAGCGTGAGCGGCGATGTGGGGAAAAGAAGTCAGTCTGAGAGTTAGTGTTGGTGTTGGTGTTGGTGTTGGTGTTGGTGTTGGTTGCAACGGTTTGGTTTGATGTTCCTAAACTAGGTACGCCGATGTCATTTTGATTTTCAACCAGCAGCTCCCATTGCCTTCTACAGTCAGGGCGTCCTGCAATATGTTTCTTGACACCTCCCAGTGTGGGCATCTCCTTGGTACAGAATTTGCAGTGAGGCATGGTGAGTGTTTCAGATGTTTCTTTCTAATGTCACATCATTTTTGTTATGGTGATTTTTTTTAAAATGCAGGCCCTGCCCTGGTTACTGCGCCACACTACACTGTGCCTGCCAGGTGTACCACCCATTACTCGAGACAAGGGCATACCACCTCACTCGAGGCAAGGGCGTACCACCCATTACTCGAGGCAAGGGCGTACCACCCATTACTCGAGGCAAGGGCGTACCACCCATTACTTGAGGCAAGGGCATACCACCTCACTCGAGGCAAGGGCGTACCACCCATTACTCGAGGCAAGGGCATACCACCCATTAGAATCCGCAGTGAAGCATGGAATGCCCTGGTTACTATGCCACACTACACTAGTCTAGATATACCATGGGCGGCAAGAACTAACTCTAAAAGTTGCGCCCGTTTGGCCTCCTCACAACGCCTCACTTCTACCTCCCAGCGCTCTATGATGAGTCTGCGCAAGTTTGCTTGCCTAATGGTAAGAGCCGGACCCGGCGCTATTTCTAAGAGCTGCGCATTTTTGGCATGCTCGCAACCCTTCACTTCCGCCTCCCAACGCTCCAAAATAAGTCTTTGCAAGTAGGACTGAGGAACCATGACAGGGCCGGGTGTTTGGCGAAATGGCAGAAGAAGCGGATACATAGGCTCATCGAGCTTTGGCCTGTGAGCCAGTGAGTATTGGGGCTGTGATGAAGACATGCAGCTAACCTTTTGACAATAACATCTCCATTTTTACAGGTAGCTTTTTTGTCGCCTATGGCTGGTGACACAGGACTATACAATTTGTCAGAGCATGCCAGTGAGTGTTTGATGCAGACTCCATACCACTTGTTGACCGAGATATCCATGGTAGGGAAAATGTTGCAATATAGTAACGGTACGCTCGCTGCTTTTTATCATTTCCGTCTGTTGATCACTGAACTTTAACAAGCCCTGAAATCAACAAAAAATTTCAAGGTTTAGAACTCAGTTGTTTATGTCTTTCATAGCGCTATAAAATGCGCTGAACCATGGCTAATGTTCCCTTGTATTCAGACAACCATGGCTGCCAGTCGCAAGGTCGCCTCCAAGCACGCAAAATCCAGGGATGCGCAACCAGCGCAACCAGCACATCCACCTGTGCGCACCACAAGTGGTCGACAGTGATGGCCAACCGAAAAAGAAAATTACCGTGGTAAGTCCTGACAATATTGTGCGAGAACGTCTCACTCACTAGCCACTCTACAGTCTCTGAGTCTCAGCATGTTACCCATCACCAAGAAAACAAGGAAAAGAAGATAGAGAAACAGAAGAAAAAAGCACTGAAGGCTGCTTACCAAGCTGATCCCGACGACTTCGAGCAAGAGCCATCCGAGCTGCATAGCAACATTGATAGGGAAGAAGAAACTATGGTTTGATCACCCATTTTCTTTTCTGCAACTCAGAATAATCACTGACAAGATATTTATTTAGTTCTCAGATCGCGATATGCTGTCCAAGCTGTCCCAGCCCAAATCCAAGGTCCTGACATTCAGTGCTGGCAAAATCCCCCCAACGTTGCACAATGCCAGTGCCACCCGCAAGGTTACTACCACAGGTATGTGTCTACTCTGTTGATTCTATACTAGTAAGACTGATCCGTCTCTGGTACTATCAAGCAGCTCCGACTCCGAGTCCATGTGATGACTCGGATGAGTCAACAGACTGTGACTCCGAGTCTCAACCTGAAGCTCAGGTTGACCACACTGATGAAGAGGACGATAACAACATCGCCGAAGAACTATTGCCAGTAGCTCGAGGGACCAAGCGACCACTTGATGTAACTTCGAACGATGCCATGGTTGTGCTGAAGATTAAGAAAAATTCTGATGGTTCATGCCAACGCATGAAAGCCAGCGACTTTGATGATGTCTCCAAAGAGATTCTTGTTGTGGCGACCTCTATTTTCCGGTGTTTGATTGTCACCCAGGCACCATTTCCTGATAACATTGCTGTCGAGACGAAATTGGCAAAAGCAGCCTGGCATGAGGCGTGTCAAATCAAAGGCATCAATGTCAAACTGACGCCTTCAGGGGTCAAAATGGTGAGTCGTTTGTTCTCCATGTGTTCTTCATCTGATTTATATCATATTTTGTGAAGCTATTGACCCGCACATCACAAGTTTGCGGGGAACTCAAAATGAAAATGCGTTCACTGACTGCATCTTTTTTTGGTTTCCGGACGAGCAATTCCAACGGTGTGATAAGACAGAATAGGGATCTAGCAGAGTCTTTGAAAGACGGTTCTGTGTTTGCTTTCAAGGTATGCATATTGATGATCTACATGGTGTTTCAAGTCCTCACTCCTTGGACTAATAGGATTGGGAGTCGAAGAAGGGAATCTACAAGACGGAGTTACTGCAACTGGGTATCAACGTCATGTGGTTTGCGAATTGACATGACGAAGGCGTCGTATACCATGAATACTTTAATCCTATGCCTGTCAAAGTTATCGCTCTTGTGCTTACAACTGTGAGTCTCTTATTCTTATATTCAAGTTGATGGTGCTGACGAATCACTGGTAGATTGAATGTTGTATCGACGAATGGTTACAAGGTCTGAAGGAGGATGTTAAATTCACGTCGGCTACTTATTCAACTGTCTACCATGGTCATTTCGGCTCATTGCAGCGCTTCGATGAGCGCACGGCGCCTTATAAACTCCTTGAAAGAATTCGCACCAATCTGCATGACACGGCTCGGTGCGTTGAACAGTGTCCTTTTTGAAAATAATATTCTAACATTCGTGCTTTGAAGTTTCCATGCAGGTGTCGACTCCCTTACTATTTCATCATCTTCATCCCGGATCAGTGATGCGGCGTTCGAAGATGCCATCCGAGAGTATCAACTTGAGGAGCAGGATGGTGCGGAGCCTAGCGTGTTGTAAAATATGGTGACTTGTTTATTAGTAGGCATTCAAATTCAATTGTTTTTTGTCGTGATTCTGCGTGCTACTACTGGTACTATGTGATACTATATAGCTGCTGGAAGCTGGCAGTAGTAGCGCTACATGAACTATGTAGTGCTATATAGCTCCCTGTAGCAGAACTCCTAGGAACTACAGTCTACTACTGTAGTACATGGTAGTGCTACCCGATTCTACATAGCACTACATAGTACTATATAGAAGGGACTTGACTAACAAGCTACACAGTCTACCCTGGCTATGTAGTACTATATAGTGACCGGGCTTTTTCCTGATGCTTGTAAGAGCCAGTTCGGTAACCCAAGGTAAGGTGAGTTTGCCACCTTGAAACGATTATATAATGTCGGCGTTGTAGATGCCGATGACTGAGTCTCAATTGAATATCAGTAGTACTAGACTCGTTATTGATGATCTATCAGACCATTGCTCACTGTATTGATGGATGCCATCAACCCATTAATCCAACAGCTGACTCTGGCTCAGGCTGCTCAGCCGCCAGGCGGTCGGGCATCCAAGCGAGATCACACACAAATTCTTCAACATATTGCACTGCTTGTCAGCGTCCTTCTTACTGCTACAGAGTCCTTGCTAGAAGACTCTATACCTGAGCCATATCACACATCGGCCCTCTCAGGTCAAGGGTGGGTCATGGAGCTCATTTTGGGCCACCCAGAGCGTATGCGCTGTGAACTTGGGATGCACGCAGATGTATTTCACTTGCTTATAGTGGAACTTCACACCTTGGGTCACGCAAATTCGCGCTATGTTTCCCTCGAAGAACAACTCGCCATCTTCCTATACACGTGTGTTACGGGACTGACCGTCCGCCATGTTGGTGAGCGCTTTCAACGGTCTAATGATACCATCTCAAAGTAAGTCAATTGTTATTGTTATTTATGATACTAACGAGCTCACACTTAATTGTAGATATTTCCGCAAGATGTTGACCATTTTCGCATCTCCCCCATTCTACACCAATCATGTACGCTCTCCTGACGACACCTACCACGCCCCAAACAAGATCTGTAATGACCCCAAGCTCTGGCCCTATTTTAAGGACACTGTTGGCGCGATTGACGGTAGTCACGTCCACACCCACCCCCCATCATTTGATCGTCCCGCATATTGGAATCGTAAAGGATTCCTTTCGCAAAATTGTCTCTTCGCCTGCGACTTTGACCTCAGATTCTCTTATGCTCTCACTGGCTGGGAGGGATCCGTTACAGATGCACACCTTTATGACGAGGCTCATTCAGGTGGCTTGTATATCCCTCCCAGCAAGTATTTTCTGGCAGATGCGGGGTTCCCTTTGTGTCACGAGCTCTTAGTGCCCTACCACAGTGTCCGGTATCATCTAGCTGAGTGGGGGCGTGCTAATACCAGGTATGTTTTATTTCTTTTTACTTGAAGCTTCCTAATATCTATTCTATGTTTGCAGACCAGTAAATAAAGAAGAGTTATTCAATTTGCGACACGCATCTGCTCGAAACGTGATCGAGCGCATCTTTGGCGTGTTAAAATGCTGTTTTCGCATTCTCTTACTGTCACCTGAGTATCCTATGACCATCCAGGCATGTATACCTGCTGCGTTATGCGCGATTCACAATTTTATATGTGCCCACAACCCTGATGAAGGAGAGCACGCGGATGACGACAAACACTTCAATTATGATAACCCTGAGCACCAAGGGATCCCTCAAGACGAGGAGGAGTTGGAAGAAGATGGAAGCATGAAGGAAGCGTGTGAACGTATCGCGCGCTGCATGTGGGAGGATTATCAAGGCATTTTGCAGCAGTGGGGTTCGTCAGACAATTCCTTTGATGACAGCGACAACGAGATGTAATAGCACATACAATTCATTCATTCATTCATGCAACTAGTAAGACAATTGTACCGCTAAGAATTGGACCCAGGAGGCAGTATCATAGGTTGGATTCCCAACCGCTGGGCTGTTGAAATAATGAAAGCATGGTGCATCTCCTTGTCAGTGGTTTGTGTATATATGTCAGTAGCTGCAGGGTCCATAGCAAAAACTTGTTGCATCATAAGCCACTCTGCGAATGGCAAGTCAGCATCATCAACCTGCAACATCTGCATGGCCCTTGAGCGCTGGTCCATCACCCGATCCTTGGGATAGACCATGCACTCAGAAATCACATCCGTTAAGTGGTTAATGGAGCTCTGGAACCCCATCACAGCTACGGCAGTGGTGGTCTTCAACATCTTGACATCCGCTGTACCACCACCCCCAGTGGCACTGCTCCGAGTCTGTGCACGGCCTGATGTTGTCTTTGCTCTCTTGAGAGAGCCTGGCTTAGAGGGAGGCAGCGGCATCTGAGGGTCTTCATCTCGCATAGAAACCGAGGAGCCCATTCAGTGACAAATCCCGTATTATACGGGTCACCTGACCTACATAATATCCCGTGTAATACGGGCCAGCGGACTATGGGCCGATGTTATGTATATTCCCGATGTTGACGGGTGGGCCGGGAGAAATATTATTTCTGATGGAGACGGGTGGGCCCATCTATGCTGATGTTATATATATCATCGACGATAGCGGATGGGCCGGGAGAAATAGTATTATGGAGATGGGTGGGCCCATGTGGGTAATATGTAGAGTAGGATTGACATTATATTATAGACCTGAGGAGAGATATATAGCAAATAGTATTATATAGATGGGTGGGCCGACGTATTAGTATTATTTTGTAGACGGATGGGCCGAGGCAGTGGTGAAATGTTTATTAGATAGACGGGTGGGCCGATGTAGAAAAATATTAGATAGACAGGTGGGCCGAGGGTGAGGTGAATTATATATTAGCTAGACGGGTGGGCCGACGTGGGATCATATTAGATAGACGGGTGGGCCGAGGGTGAGGTGAGTTATATATTAGCTAGACGGGTGGGCCGAGGATGAGGTGAATTATATATTAGATAGACGGGTGGGCCGAGGATGAGGTGAATTATATATTAGATAGACGGGTGGGCCGAGGGTGAGGTGAATTATATATTAAATAGACGGGTGGGCCGAAGTGGGGAATTTTAGATAGACAGGTGGGCCGACGTCGGGCAATATTAGATAGACGGGTGGGCCCAGCTACATATCATATAGACAGATAGGCCGAGGTACAATCCTGAGTACCGAGTACCAAGTGCCGAGTGCCGGCACTTGGTACTCGGCACTCGGCACTTGAGATGAAAGATTCGACAACACTCGAATGATTAGTACCGACTACCAAGACCCGGCACTTGGCACTTGAGACGAAACTCGAATGTTTAGTACCGACTACCGAGACCCGGCACTCGGCACTCAGTACTCAACATTCGAGTTTCATGTGGAATCTTTCGTCTCACATGCCGAGTGCTGAGTACCGAGTACCGAGTGCCGGGTCTCGGTAGTCGGTACCAAACATTCGAGTTTCGTCTCGAATCTTTTGTCTCAAGTGCTGAGTGCCGAGTGCCGGGTCTCGGTAGTCGGTACTCGACATTCGAGTTTTGTGTGGAATCTTTTGTCTCAAATGCCGAGTGCCGAGTGCCGAGTACCGAGTGCCGAGTGCCGGGTCTTGGTAGTCGGTACTCGACATTCGAGTTCTGTGTGGAATCTTTCGTCTCAAATGCCGAGTGCCGAGTACCGAGTGCTGAGTGCCGGGTCTCGGGGTTCGGGTCTCGGTACTCGAGACGAAACTCGAATGTCAAGGACTGAGTACTGACACCCGGCACTCGGCACTCGGCACTCGGCACTTGGTACTCGGCACTCGGCATTTGAGACGAAACCTGGCACTCGGCACTCGGTACTCGATATTTGAGTTTCATGTGGAATCTTTTGTCTCAAATGCCGAGTGCCGAGTGCCGAGTACCGAGTGCCGAGTGCCGGGTCTCGGTAGTCGGTACTCAACATTCGAGTTTTGTGTGGAATCTTTCGTCTCAAGTGCCGAGTGCTGAGTGCCGAGTGCCGAGTACCGAGTGCCGAGTGCCGGGTCTCGGGGTTCGGGTCTCGGTACTCGAGACGAAACTCGAATGTCGAGTACTGAGTACCAAGACCCGGAACTCAGCACTCGGTACTCGGCACTCGGCACTCGGCACTCGGCACTTGAGACGAAAGATTCGACAACACTCGAATGTCGAGTACCGAGACCCGAACCCTGAGACCCGGCACTCGGAACTCAGTGACTCAATCAAAGGACTGGCAGAGGTTACATTCATTCAAAACTTGTATATACATCTACCACTATGCAATTATGTAGCCATGTCAACCTCCCCAGAAGACTCTTCAAGCTTCACCTCCACCTCAACATCCATGTTGCTGGAAGAGTCATATTCTGGGACAAGGTTGCTTGGATCACCTGGGTCCACAATGTCACCGGACGCATCTGGATCCTCTGGATGAACGACTTGGTTGTAGTCAAACAGGAGACCCTCAATGGCAGAGGCATCCGGGAATGTCGGGGCTGCGGGTGTGGTAGCCATAGTTTCCATACTGAGATCAATCAGAGGAGGGAGCGCGGATTCTGGGGGTGACATGGTGTGGGGGCCAGATTGATCAAGCAACAAGGATGTTGCAGGGGCAGGAGTGTCTGGAAGTGGGAATGAGGGGTGCCGGTCGATGATTTCGCGCCTAAGGCCTTCATGGAGGCATTGCAGGGTATCAATCTTACCATCCTGCTCTGCCATACGAGCCTCGAGAAGAGCGATTTGAGCTGTGCCATCTCGAATTGCAATGGACATGGCATGGAGATCCGGCATGGGCAACCCGAGCGCTGCAGCAGGGACTGCTGGGCCGCATGTTGCAGCAGGGACTGCCAACCTGGAAGACAGAAGTGCTACAAGGGAAACTTAAGGTCAGATGGTGAAGAATGAAAAACTCAGGTGACTTACGAGCTGGTGCAGGTGCAGGTGCAGGTGCAGGTGCAGGTGCCTTGACGGCAGTGATGGTCTTGCTGCAACCACGCGTCTGGGTCTTGGGAGTGGTCACAGCAGTGACACTGGAAGTTCCGGCCGGTCCATGAGACTGACTGTGAGTTTGGGCCCTGGACTGGGAGGCAGGGGACGCTTTGGAGGGGGCGGGAGTTTGGGACGTGGGGGGAGCCTTGGAGGGAGTCTTGGACGAAGCCCTGGATGGTGTTTGGGACCTCGCCTTCCGGGTAGTAGAGGAAGCACGAATGCGAGGAGGCGGGGATCCCATAGTCGCAGGGGTGCACTTGATCTTCTTTGTCGTGCAGTAGATGCACGACATACACAGAGCCCCGGTCCTCTTGTCCGACCGAGTTGCGCAAGGCCATTTTTGCTTGTGGCAAGCATAGCATGGGTTGTTCTGTTGGTTGTATTAGTGTATGGACCCACTTGATATATTTAAAAGTACTCACCGGTCCGGGAATGAGAATGTCAACTGCGGGGATGACTGGGGGTGCCTGCACCGGAGGTTCGGGAGTTGGCTGGGCGGGCTCGACAACTGCTTTGTGACTGCCGGCAATCACCTGGTATAATGTAAGCGAACGCCCGAGTCCCGGACGAATAAATGACACTTACTGTGGCAGGGCCAAAAGGTTTCTTCTTGGGTACCTGGGGCAAGCGAGGTGAATCAGGCGTCCTTGTGACAATTGTGGAGAGCCAGGGAAGGACGATCTCCGGCACTCCACCCGAAAGTGGCTACACAAAAATGAGAGACAAAAAACAAATGAACAAGACGACATACCTGCATAACCAAGTCTTCATCATCTTCCGACTCCACGATGGGCTTGGACTTCACAACGCGAGCAGACCTCTGACGCTTGCGAGTCTTCATCGCGGATTTCAGGGGTTGGGAGGAGGATCCAGAAATCAAGGGGGACTTCCTCTTCTTACTCCCTTCTGCCTCGGGATCCGGGTCAGCGAAGACGGCCTTACCTTTCCCCTTGTCCTGGGACTCGGTGGTGGGGTTGGTGGAAGGGCCGGCGACATTGCCGGCAGGGATGGCTGGGGAGGGAAGGTTGACAGGAATCGGACCTGTGGATGGGGGGGCAGCAGTTGGGAGATCGAAGGTCTGGTCGCCTAAGGTGTTCCAGGCGAGGACCTTGGGGTGCCAGGGGTGCCTCAGAATGCGAGGATCGTCATACCCGATGGAGTGCCAGTCAGGCCAGACCTTGGGAACCATGTTCCGGATGCGCTGGAGCTCTTTGGAGCATGAAATGATGAGGCCGGGAATAGGACCAACCCCGGACCCATGCTCATTGGCTACATCAGACTACCTAGATGTTAGAAAAGAAAAAGCACCAAAATAAAATACATACCACCAGTGTAGCAACCTGTTTTCCCAACGCCGCGTGGCTGGGACCCGGGGGAATCTGCCGGGCGGCGCTGATGATGGCCATGATCTGGGCAGTGGATGCCTTCAGATGGGTCAAAGAGTCGTCAACTGGAGTGGACATGATGAGTGGGTTGAGAGATTGAAAGATCTTGAAATCAGATTGAAATCAGTTATCAGAAAGATGAAGTTTCAAAACAAACAAGACATTTGATGGGCAATCCACAAAATCGTTGATTGTTGTTTGTGTTTGTTTGGTCGTGGTTCAACTTTTGGCAATCGCCGGCTGTGTGTTGAACTTCGAAGTTTTTTAGATCATCAGTCAATCAGTCCACCAATTCTCCACACATGAGTTCCCATCCAGCCGTTAGATTTAATGACCCCCCGGTGACTGACTGTAATTCTATGGATGTGGATGACTCATCTATGGGCCGGGTATCACTAGGTATGTTGTATTCTTATCATGCCTTATCTATTCACCGGGCATCCCTTAGATGACTTAGATGACTTATACCTCGGGCCGGATGATGACATAGAATATGATTCTACGTCATCCGGACCCCCGGATGCATCGGCTGCAATACCCGGTATGACTATACATTCCTTATCATCGGGGATCCCCATGCATGCTAACTTCACCCTTGAAGATCAATCACATCCGGGTCAAGCTGAGGATGCCAGCTGTCTCATTGATCCAGACTTGTACCTCGGGCCTGAGGATGATGTCATTGAGGTTGATGAGTTGCTGGATTCTGCCGATCCTCCCACTTTTGCTCCGGCCACCTCAGAGGTGTCTATTTCATGTGGGTCATTCATTCCAGACCATTATTGATACTTATCCTATCTCCCAAGCTGACAGATCATCTACCGAACCTCGTGCAGACCAGCTGGAGCTCGATATCGAGGATGTATGTTTGATGGTCCGGGAGCTCCATCCTTTCGGACAATACCAACACCCAGCATGTGAGTATCTCAAAGCAGAGCATTTATATTTTTGCTAATCTTTCTGGAAGACCAATCCCTCCAAGATCAACTACTTGATTACAAACACCATATTGGAGGTCTTCCTAACCCTTCCATCCAACAACTAATCGAGGCCAAGCGACCATTCCAAACTGCTTGGGCAGAAACATCTGACAAGCTGAAAAAAGCTGATGCAGACCTGCAGAGGTTGCAAAGAGTTGAACAGATGAGCATTGAAATGCTCAAGGTAGTAGATTCCATGATTGAACACTTTGAAGAACAAATGACCATGTAAATTACTGTATTGCAACCTCTGAATTTTCATTGACATCCCCACATCATGTACACTACCAAATTGTTCAATACATGTCCCTGGGTGTCGAACGGGACTGGATACACGATGGTCGGGAGTTGATAATCAGGACTCAACACTTGGCACTCAATGTTCAGGACTCGATTTTCGATGTTTGGGACTTGCCGCTCGATAGTTGGGACTCGGTGTTTAAAGAATCTTGGGCTTTGGGTTTTGGGACTCAAGGTTTGATAGTCGGCATTCGATGGCCACGACTCGATGCTCACGACTTGATGGCCGGGACTCAATAATCGATGTTAGACGTTAGGATTACCATACTCGATATTCAGTAGTCGGGACTCAGCATATAATATTAGGTCAGATATATGATAGTTCCACATTGACATTTGAATACAAGCAGGTAAAGGCAGGCAGTTTATGATCAGTCCATTACTTCTTTCCCCTTGCTCTCGTCACTCAAGCCCTTGTGTCCAATGGCTGTTGTGTTGACTTACTCCGGGTTGTCCTCGCCAATGGCTCAATCACCGCTTTCTTTCCCCGCATGTTCTTTGGCGCCGGCAACCTATTGACTCTTTCGGTTGCACCATCCTCCTGAACATGTCCAGTGACTTGCTCAGTCAGTCCAGTCAGGAGGTCGCCTACTCACGATGTCAGCAGTGCACCAGTCTTCCCTGCATTGACCGGGCGAGGCATTGGAATTGCCCGTGGGACGGCTGTCCCTTCATGTGCTGTCGAAGGACCAGGCTCTGTTCTGGGTCTCTTTTGCAGGGATCTACCTTCCTCTGTGTCATCATCAGCATCATCCTCCATGTGATGAGTGTTGCACTCGGGATTGCTCTCTGGATCACTCTCGTGATCGGTCTCGGGATCACTGTCAGTTTCAGTCGCCGAAATACGAGGCCTTCGGATCATAACTTGTCTGACTTTACGGGTCCAATGAGAAGGCGAATTCCCAGATACAACCGAGGCTACCATGTCCCCATCTCTATTCTTCCATGCTTTGAACAGGAATGTCGGACCTTCGCCTTTCTCCTGCCGAGCATACCAGAAATTCAGTAAGGCGGTCGTGTCCCAATGTTGCAACTTCGAAGGCTCCTTCAAGTCCACATCCGCCGGAACATACTTTCTTGCCACAAAGTCATCCTGACTTTGTACGATGGCGCTCCATGGCACAACTGCCTTCTCAATCCCGGAACAGATACCTGCATAAATGCATTCAACAAATGTTCGGGTGTTGCGACGATGGACTCACAATAGTGCGATGTGAGAAATGCTCTCACGATGGTTTTCTTCTCCTCGAGTTTAGTTTCGGTGATGTCGGGAAGCACCGGCATCCCATCCCCGTCGATTTCAAGTTCGAAAGCAGGCTTCTTGATTCTCTTTCGACCTCCCTTCACCTGTCGCCCGCCATCTTGTGCCCCGGCACCTATCATGATGAAGTTCAACAAATTAATTCCAGTAGCCGGTGATCAAGCACTCACCGAATTGTTCCTGCACATACTCCTGCCAAACTGGCTCGATGTCCTCCCAATCCTTCGTCTTCATGAAACTTTCCCCATCTCCTAATGCCTCATTATCATTGTGCCTGCATGAAATGTATTGAGATTGAAGATCTCCAAAGATCTTCGATGACCAAATTGACTTACATCCCGAACAGAACCTCTCCCTGTTCATTCTTCCACGCCGACATCACAAACACTCTCATCCCACATTGCCTCCACATCTCCTTCAAAAAGTGCTCCATATACGCCAGTCCCTTCTTATGAGCCACTTGTGCTTGTATATCGGCAGGAGGAAAGTTGTTGGACCATTCTTCGGCCGTGTCTTTCGCCTTCTCCAACTCGTCGTCAGACAATTCAGCCATGACTCTTTTTACAGCTGCCTGATAATGCTTGAACATATTGGGACCTCCTGGCTTTGCCCCGGACTCGTCCTCAATCCTCTTCAGCACCTCCTCCCGTTTCTGCTGGTAGATCACCTGCCTAGGAGTCCATTTCCTCCCATACTTTATCATGTCCTTCCTTTCCTTCTTTTTCTTGTTGTTGAACAACCATGTCTTGTACATCTGAGAGTTCATGGAAGAATAAGATGTTAAAATTTTAGTTTTGAATGAAGCATGGATGAATCACCTGCTTCCTCTTCTTCCATTGTGCTTGATCGACCTTGGGAGCAAATAGCCTGGCAGCCCTAGCTATGGCAGTGAAAACGGCCCTCTTCTCATTCCTTTTCGCCGAAGTCCACTCAGGAAGGTAGTTCTTCAACTGTGAAATTTCATTATCCGTGAGCTTCTGTGTCTGTGGTTGATGTGCCCTATGCCTTCCAGAAGTGGAAGTCAACTGAGTGGAATGACCTGATCTTGCCATCGTGAATGAGATTGCAGAAAGGGCTGAGGATGAGCAAGGTGGAAGTAATAATGGTGACAAGTTCAACTTTGAGCAATGCCTAACAGTTGGTTAATCGACCCATATTGGACGCAATTCCATTGTTGGAAATGAATTTGTAATGACACATCCAGACTGCATAACATCACATTGCAATAACAATTTATTCACATTCCTGAGCTGATGCTTGGCTTGCAGCCTTAGAAAATAACATGAAGATAGGTAGATGCACCCCACTGCAAAAATCCCACAGGGTTGAAGCAAGGGGCAGCAGAGGTAGGAAAACTTGGGTCAAGGTCCCACTTGCAAGCACAAAAAGACGTGCCTACAGGTCCATGCCTAGCTCTCCCCCAGAATCACCAACAATTCGGCCTGTTGAGGCACCACCTCTTTGGGAAGACATTCCTGGCAACACTTACGAGCAAGACCAAGGCTCATTTGAGCCTTTGCAACTCCCAAAAACCATGGCAAGTTCATGTAAAATGTTGCATTGCAATTCAAATGATAGCTAAGTATAACAAATGCAGAGTCAGAATGACTACCTCAGGCAATGGCTGCCAAGGCAGGAATCATATCTGCATCACCTCCTCGATCGAGAAGCTCCACCAGAAGATAGGAGATGCGTCATCTGCGACCAGGATGGGGTCTACAAATGTCAAGATTGTCTTGGGGAGCCACTCTATTGCACTGGCTGTTGCAGAAGTCAACATCTTTGCAATCCCTTTCACTGGATCAGTCAATGGAATGGTCAATTCTTCGAGCAAAGTTGTCTTGCTCACGTTGGACTCATCATACACCTTGGTCATGAGGGCAAACAATGTCCCGTACTTACAGATAGGTGGGATTTCTTCGAAGAAGACGAACCGGAAGACCAGCTTGAGCCTGAAGATCTACCATCTGTGTCGGGACCCGAGTTCCAGCCGAAGGAAAACACCATGGTCATCATTGACAAGTCCGGAGTTCATCGCCTCCGGGTTCAATGCTGTGAGTGTCCAAATGCCATGAGTCCAGACCTTCAAATGTTTCGACATGGATTTTTCCCCGCTTCATTTAACAAGCCGAAGACTTTGTTCACCTTCAGGGTTCTCGATGATTTTCTATTGGACAACCTTGAATGTGGGACCTCGGCGATGAACTATTACAGCAAGCTCTGGCAAATGACCTCGAGCATGTTTCCACACCTTGTACCGGTAATGCTATATATCTCATCTGAAGGACAATATTTTGACAAAGAATGTGGCAAGGACTGATATCGAGAGCTCATGAGAGTCACCCGACAGTGGAGGCAGTTGAAGACGATGAAATGGCATGGCTTTGGCCATTGTTCCGACAGCCCGAATGCAGGAGATCTTGCATTATTTTGCCTGGCATGTCCTCAGCCTGGGATTAATGTGTCCTTGTCAGGGGATGAATCACTTGATGAGTGAGTCTTCCTCAATACCGAAGTCACCGCGGCGATAATAACAACTCCAAGGTGGAAATACACCCGGTCATTTGTTATGGACAGAAATTTCAAAGCCGAACACCTGCATCCCATGAAGCCATTTGATGAAGTTTGGCTGTCGGATGGGTTGGGATTCATGGTGGGAAAGGACAGGTATAAAACACATCTTGCAGAGGCTGCCGACACTTTAGAAAAATCAAGCTGCAACAATCACCGGGCAGTAAATCAAGCAAATGCGGCTCGGCACAAGCTGGAATCCACGGGCATCGGGGGAGTAGCCTGTGCTCGACATGGTTGCTTTGTTCCTCACTCAATGGTAGATTTTCAGAAAGGCGAAAGGCAAGCTGACCCAGCTATTCGACATTCACGAGTTAACCATGCATCATTCGCAGACAAATGAACATGGACTATGCCCTTTGTGAGGCTGCCTGGCACAACATGGAAGGCATCACCAGGGTGGTCACCTTCTATGATATCAACTGTCAATACAACAAGCACTTTCGGGTTCGGGTGGATCGAAGCCAATTTCTCGAAATGGTTCCGGAATTGACCATCATTCCCGGAATCGGGTTGTGGCACATCCACGGACATCAGGACAGCTGCTATGTCCATTATGCATCGAATTATCGAAGGCATCGGTCGGATCGATGGAGAGATCATGGAGACCCTATGGTCACGTCTCAACCTGATTTCCCCTGCTGCTCAGGGAATGTCATCCCCGCATCGAAAGGAATGTCTCGATTATCAGATGAACGATTCCAATTTCTGCAAGATGATCCACATGAAAAGGACCCTTTGCCGAAAATACAAGCAGGCAAAGAATGGCATCGCCGAAAGCGAAACAGCTTTCAACAGACTCGATGAAGCAGCACCCGGGGATTCAAAGACAGAGTGGTTAGCCAGGGAGAGGATCACTCAGTCTGGCAGAATAAGTGATCCTGTGGCTATGGATGTATATGAGATTAATATCAAGAAGGGTTAGTTGACTTTGTCTCCATCAAAGTCTGAATTAATTTTTCACTCAGCACCGAGCAAAAAGGAGATCGAGCTTAGACTACTAGAGGAGGGCAATGCCCGAAATGCAGCACCTGCTCGCAGATCTGTGGCTACATGGATATCAATGGGGTTGGCAATTGAAGAGGCTCAAATTGCATTGCTCATCGAGGTCCGAAGAATTGGTAGAAGAACTACCGAGACACAGAGGTTAGACATTGCCCAGCAACGCGATTGTCTCCAAGGCCAGATTGATGGATTCACTCGGTCTGCTATTACGCATCTCGGAGAGGGATTTGATGCAGATGACGATCCCAAAGACATGAACTTAGACATTCTTGATGATCTCAATGATGACTTGGCATACTTCACCGAGACATCTGACACATGGGCAAACTCCCCTGAGCTCACTGTAATCCCATTGCCATCAAACCTCAGGGTAGATCGATGCAGACGCTGCATGGCAGATGATCTCATTCCGCTGGAGATGTCTCTTCATGAAGGGCAGGCCAATGACTCCCTTCACAACCTCCGAATTCACTTGTGCAACAAGGCGATTCTGTTTCGAACAACAGTTAGGCAAGCCAAATCCCAGGCCCTGAAAACTCAAGCTTGGTCCCAGGTGACTTCGGTGCAGCAGGCAGTGTCCCTCCATGCCAGTATATATATGAAGACGAGGAAGCAAATGATGCAACTGGAGCCAGGGCAAGACCAGGTTCAGAAATACAAACCCTTGCTTCGCGAGCAGCTCAAAATCAGCACTGCCGTCGGCAATCCAAATGCCCGGGGTCAGCGAAATGAGTCCCTTGCTTGGTTCTGGTCAGTCGAAGTCGACCTTGGGGGTCCCAATCACTCATGGAATGAGGAATGTGAGTTCAGGCATGCTTGACATGTCCCGCGCTCAGCTGACAGACCCGTCCAAAGTTTACCGAGTTCATTGGCTCAGGGCAAAGGCACTAAGGGATCGATGGAAGGAAGAAATGATGTTGGTCCAATTGGAGATGGATTGGACATGTAACTTTTTCTTGTGGAAAGCAACCCAATGGGGTGACAGGATGCGCGAATCATTGGTGAAACACCTTCCGGGTCATGCATGCTACTCGGGAAGGCAATCCCAAATGTATTCATTGCTTGCACAGGATGCCCAGGCAGCATTTCAAGACCTGAAGAGCGGGTTTATAGAGGCTCGAGATGAATGAATTTTTTTGCCAAAGATATGAAACAGCTACTTCGACCCAAACATTTTATTCCCGGGAATTTGCCGGGTCGACCCATGTCAGAGTTTGAAATTTTTTATCAATCAACCAGTGGCTCATATCTTCACTTCCGAACCAACTGCCATTGTCATTGTCATTTCCAGCTTCAAAATCCTGCATTCACCATGTCTGTATTGCATACTCCTCCCACATCCCCTTCTGATTCTCAGACTTCCGGCAATGGGTTCCGACCCCTCACACTCACTCAGGCAGATATTGCAGCTACAATGTCAATGGCTGCATCTCGCATCCGAGCGTCCATCTCTCAATATCAGATGGAGGCTGCCCACACCGAGGAGCCTTCTGCTGCTTGGATCATGCACTTTAAAGCCGGGCTGCAATGGGAGATAGCTGTAAGAGACTCATGACTGTGGTGGTAAATGCTGACATTTCCAACAGACTTTTGTGACTCCCATCCTGCAGTACTCAGCTGCAAGGAACATCATTTCGGTTGTTCCAAGCCCGGTTGCTCATATTCTTCAGTTGATTCCCGAGCTCACCTGGAACATGGTTCCGGACAACATCTTTTCATCCCACCTATGCCAGTTTCAAGATGTTGCAGATCTGGGGGATCCCTCCCGCATTGTATCCACCTATGGTGCTCAATGGTGGACCGGACCAACTGCCATCCCGAACGAATTATGGCCATGGGATCAGGTATTCGCTAATTGTGTCTGTCACTACCAGCATTGGCTAGTAAGACTTTACAGAATTTCCTTGAGTGATGACTAATCCTTTCTAGTCTGGCGTTGAGGACGAACATCTTGTTGTTCCCGAGCAGGTGGATGAAAGCTCGGTTGCAACACTGAAGGCACTGAAGTGGATGAGGGAACGCCTCCTGACAGTGATTGAGGATCAACAAGCTGGCATCCGTGAAAAGATGGCAGAGATTCAGATGTACACCGCCGTCCTAACCAAATTGAAACCAAGGGGACCAGAGTAGTTCTAATGCTTCAGTTCACAATGTTGAAGTCTAAATTCTGTACATGATGCAATCAGCACTGAAAATTACATAATGACTTTCAAATACCTGACCTATTGCTATATGCAGAGTCCTGCATACCAAATATCGAGTCCCGAACATAGAGTCCCAAATTTCGAGGCCCAAATATTGAGACCCGAAGTTGTCTCCACTATCAACCATCAAGTCCCGACTACCGAGTCTTGAAACCCGAGTCCCGACAATCGAGTCCAGAAACCCGAACCCCAACCATTGAGTCCCGACAATCGAGTCTCGATTCCCGAATATCGACACCCAAACAGTACTGAGTCCCGAGTAGCATGGAGTCCTGAGCACCGAGTGCCGACACCCGACACCCACAAGCACCGAGCACCGAGCACCGAGCACTGAGCACCGAGCACCGACTACCGACTACCGAGCACCGAGTCCCAAGTCCCGAGTATCGAGTCCCGACACCCGACACCCGGAATTCGGCACTCAGGCACTCGAGACTAATGATTGGAAACAACAAAACAAAATTCGAAACTCAAAAGTACTGACTACCGAATACCAAGCACCGAGCACCGACTGCCGACTACCGAGCACCGAGCACCGACTACTGACTACCGAGAGTACCATGCACCGAGTACTGAGCACCAAGTCCCAAGTCCCGAATATCGAGTCCTGACACCCGGAATTCGGCACTCAGGCACTCGAGACTAATGATTGGAAACAACAAAACAAACTTCGAAACTTGAAAGTACTGACTACCAAATACCAACTACCAAGCACCGAGCACCGACTACCGAGTACTGAGTACCGAGCACCAAGCACCGAGCACCGAGCACCGACTACCGACTACCGACTACCGACTACCGAGCACCGAGTCCCGAGTCCTGAATATCAAGTCCCAAAACCCGAAACCCGGAGACCCGAAACCCGTATCTCGAGGATAGAGTGCCTGATATCTAGTATCATGTATTTGAAGGTGGGTACTAACATGGGTCACTACCTTTTCTACTTCTTTCAATCCAACCTTGCCCATCCACATGATGGAATCCCGGCATAAATATGAACAGCATCCCTCATATACCATGCCCAGGCAATCCGATCCCCTTCCACTGCATGAACCCCATGTCTGACAATCCTTCCTGAAAATGCAATCATGCACCCCAGATCATACATGAACTCCAGCTGAAGGCTTGGCATACTCATTCGAGCATTAGAATAATTTCCAACGTTAGTGAGAATATCGAAGCATTCGGGAATCGATGAGTGGTCTCGGTGATTCGGGGTTTCCCGATTGCATATGACGGTGAGGCTGTTAAACACCGTTGCCCAGTACTGGAGAGTCTCTGACATCTTCAGCAGTTCCTTGCTTCAGTGCCTTTTCTCCGAGGCTCGCAAAGGCTTGCAACCCTGCCCAGTACTGCTCAGGATGCATCACCCTGAGTGCCTGCTGTGGCAATGGCTGCTGGCCTCGCAATGGCTTTCAGGATGTTCTCAGAGGATGGTCCCTTCAATGATGCAGATACCTCCGGATCGGACTGATTCTATGGCATTAGGTGAGTTTCACTACCGAGATTGCCATCTCATCAGATCCTACCTCGTGCCCCTGTTGAAACCACGCCGGAGATAAATTAACGCATCCGGGAGTTAGAACATCATTTTCCGAGCTTGGTGTGAACCACTGTTGATTAGTATGCCAAATCCCATCGAGCTTGATGCTTTTTTCGAGCATGGGAGCTAGCAAATCAGAGGCCGCCCAAATTTCCTTCTGTATGTACCATTTGATGTTCAATATCCATCCAGTAACAATATATATAACACACCTGGGTGGCATCAGTCAAGGCGTCTGGGAGGTACCATGCGATGATGGCACCGGATGAATCAAGAATTGTCGCGGGTATCTTGATCAACTTTGTGCCCTCATGGCCAGGAGGACACCTCTCAAGCAACTTTGCCTCTCTCTCTTCATTATGCCCCGTGTCCTTCGGGGAGATCAATTTGCTATATCTTGCAATATCAATTGGCATCCGAACTGTGTTGAAGCAATTTGACTGATAAAATGAAATTTCCGAACCTGCAGTAAGACTCACTGGGATTTTTATATGCCTTTATGAGCTGATGAACCAATTGATCACAAGCCATCACCAGATCAGTGTCTAGTTTCGGAGAAGGTATAACTGGGTCTCCTCCTGTCTTCTCTGCATTGAATTTCTGTTCCGTGTAATCACATGCCACATGAGTGACAGTCAGGGCCCAAGTGCACCAGAGGGTTATTTCATCATCGGAAGTGGAAGAAACATCCATGATTGAATTGATCTTGTGAGGTCAGAAGCTGAATCCTGAATGTCCGCACTTTGGTGTTAAAGGGGGTGGAGATAGAGAGGATCAGATAAGGGAGCCTTGGATGATCTTAGCTTTCAAAGATCTATTATCTATTATCATCTGTTGCTCAATGAAATACCAGATGATTGGAGGTCTGTTGGATGTCAGATATTCGTTTGTTGAGACCCGGGCCTCGGATCTCGGTACACCTCTCTCAATTTTCGATACCCGGGACTCCATAGTCGGAACTTGAGTCTCGAATCTCAGGTGTCGGGTGTCGGGTGTCGGGTGTCGGGTGTCGGGTGTCAGGTGTCGGGTGTCGGGTGTTGGGACTCGATTCGGGACTTGATACTCGATTGTCGGGATTCAATGGTCGGGCGTCGGGTTTCAGGACTCAAATCTCGGGCTTAGGGACTCGGGTTTCAAGACTCGGTAGTCGGGACTCGATGGTCGATTTTCGGGATTCGATAGTCGGGGCTCGGATATCGGTACACTTCACTCGATTTTCGGTAGTCGGAACTTGGCATTTGGCATTTGGTAGGCTTGGATGATGTTGGCTTTCAAAGATCTATTATCATCCATTGCTTGGAAGTGTGCTGGACATCACATATTCGTTTCTCGAGACCTGGGTCTCGGAACTTGGTACCCTTCGCTCGAGTTTCCACTTCACCCCTTTGCAAAGCTCCGTGCCATACCACATCATTAGATGACTTTGAATTATTACCTCCTTTGATTTGGATGATATACAACTAGCTGAGCTCCATGTCTACAATTATCATTCTCCTGGGCCCACCCGTCCATATTATATACCCCCACATTGGCCTACCCGTCTATGCAATATATGTCTACTGTCGGCCCACCCGTATATAATAAATCTTTCACCGCTCCCTTGGCCCACCCGTCTACATCATAATACCAATATGTTGGCCCACCCGTCTACAAAATAATATTAATTCATCGGCCCACCTGTCTAATATGATATATATCTGGGCCCACCCATCTGTGATAACAAGTACCCTTGATATACCCGGCTATTTGATACATATCTACCTTGGTACACCCACCTACATAATATCCAACTACCTCGGCCGATCTGTCTATTGAAAATTCACGTCCATCGGCCCACCCATCTACTTCACATATTCCCCACCTGGGCCCACCCGTCTCCATCGGGAATAATAACACTCCCGGCCCATCCATCACAGTCGAGGACATATCTACCATCGGCCCATGGTCCGCTGGCCCGTATCATACAGTATATTATGCATGTCCATTCACCCATATAATATGGAGATATGTTACTGCAATATGTGGTGGCAAGGACTGCGATGTCAAAAGAGTTGGTGAGGTCAAGGCCTGCAGCCAGCTGTGACAACGCTTCGAGGGTGACGGGAGGTCGATGAGCTCGTTTGGAACTAGCTGGTGTGAGTTTGGTAATTCCTCAACGAATGTGACGCAAGACGTCTGAATCTGTACCGTGCCAGGAGGCACCATTGACTGCATGCCAGTAATGGAGACTGGCCATCCAGCTGTTGGAGATGGACCCGGCTGCATTTGCAAGAAAAGCCGCAAGAAGGTTGGAAGAGGCGGGCATGCGTTCAGATTCGGGGATGTTGTGCTGGTCGCAGAATTGAGTAAAGCGAAGGAGGCCGGCACCGTAGTTACTGCACGTATCCTTGTCTAAGGATTGGATCATAGTCAGAAAGACTTTGAGCACAAGTGAGTCAGGGAATTGTTGTGTGAGTTCGTTCTGAAAAATGAGTCCATGAGGTGTAGTCCAAAGAAGAACACGTTCGCTGGCAAGAACATGAGGGCGATGTGAGGAAGGAATGATGACGGTGTCTTTGCGGGGAGGATGTGGGATGCGAACGCGGCTGTCTGGACGTGCAACTGCTGTCTCCCGGGTATCAAGAAAGGAGAGACGGAGAAGATCTGTGGTGGCTGCATCAAAGTCAGCTTGCGACAGAATGTTAGACATTGGTGAGAAAAGGAAGGAGATCTTGTGGTAACGGTATGCGGAATGGAATGCGTTGCGAAGGAGGAGGGAGTAAGTTGCAGGAGATGGGGTCTGCCAGGTTGATGCTGGTGTTGATGTATATGAGGGTAAGAGACACATTTGCGGATCTGAGGATCTCTTCTGAACGGCAAATGGACATATTGGAAGCAAGGTTTGAGCAGCGTCCTTTCCGAAACGAGCCGATAACGCCTTCGTTATCGCTCCGGATGAGGATGTCTGTGTTGGAGATGCCGAAGGTGATGGTGATGAGAATGGCCAGTTCAACTGTGACTGTTTCCAGTCAGCTGATGTCATGACTGACAGGGAGTTGCCAACCTTCTCGAGTGGGCCACATGTCCCAGAGATTGTTCCATAATATCCCAATGCCAGAAGTGGTAGATGCATCGACCCAAATATTGTAGTCGCAAGTAGGAGGACGGGGAGTAAGAGAGCAGGAAGGCTGTGTCTTCTTGAGGATTTTGATCCACCATTTAAGGTCGGTTTTGACTGCGGAGTGCATATAGCGGGGAGCAAATTCGTTCGGGAAGTCTGCGATCCAGCGATAGAGGTTGGAGAGGTAGGAACGTCCATGTAGAAAGACAAAGGCACAGTGTGTGAGAGTGCCAGCGATCTGTTCAGCGTTACATTTGGGAACCATCTGTTCCTCGTATGCGAGGAAGAAGGAGAGGATGCAGAAGTGGTATTTGATGTGTTTGGCCTCAGGGAGGTTGACCGAACGATTGGGAAGGTCAAAGGTGTAGCTGACATAGTCGCGCACATCACTGAATTCGGCCCCTTTCGTAGGGTGCCAAGGGATGTTGATGGGGCCAATATACTCTTTGGCAGAATGGAGGTCATATCGGTAGTGGTACATGGTGCCGTTGGAGACACCGAAGAAGGGACCATCAGGATCGGGAACATGGATGAGGAAGAAGTCGTTGACCCATTTCCAGGAAGGGCCGATGTTGGCATGTTCCCAGATGTCCTGGGTGGCATCTGCCACTTCGCCTTGAAGGCCAGCTGCAGAGGCAGCGCCAAAAGGAAGGTTATGATCCATATAGAAGAGATCACGATAACATACCACAAGGTAGCATTTGTGGTTGGGGAGAATGGGAATGGTGCGGTATGCGCCCTCGACATTGAGGGAAGCTGCTTGGGTGCCCGGGGGAGCCGTGGTGACCTGGAGGAAAGAAAATAAGGATGAGTAAGGAGACTCAGAGAGAATCGGGAAGGATTCAGGAGGAAGAAATGTATCGACATAACACACTTGACACAATTGTGCCCTCTCTTTGTATTTGTGATGTTTGGCTGGTCTGACGCCCGAACTCCTCAGCATCGGGTGGATGGGAGGTCATAAGGGCATCAAGGCAACAGAAGAACAACGTGAGGAAGGAAGAGAGGGAGTAGGAGCACGTGAAGGAGACGTGGGGAAGGAGGGACTTACGAAGTCAGCAACCAATTGAGCTGTGCCCCAGTGAGTGGGGAAGTCTTTGGCGTCGATTTCGTCGTTAATGGAACGTCCTGGGTCACCTTTGAAGGACAGGTTGTGACAGACCCGAAATTTTTTGGGTTGTCCAGGAGCCTCTTCCTTGACAGCGATTTGTAGAGGGGAGGAGCGGAAAGGACCAATTTTGGCCTCTAATTCATTTTGCGTGAACGGACCGCTGAAGCGGCTGAGTGAGAGTTTGACGTTGATATACTCTTGAATGAGCTGGTCATGTTCAAGTGCGCTGGGTAGATTAGACGGTGCATAAGTGACGTTGATGGGATCAATGTCCCCAAGAGGAAAGCCATGTCTGATCTTGTCAGGTAACTGCGGGTAGGCGTCAAGAAGATTGGCGTTGCAAAGAAAATTCTCAAGTCGGTCTGCTGAATAAGGCGTGAGGATCTTGGAGAAATCGTGGTCTGAGTCATATGCAGTGGGCAGAAGCGAAGGTTGTCTGAGAATACATGACAAGCAGGAAGAGAAGGAAAAATGGAGTCCGTTGCCCAAGAAGAATAAGGAATCAGTTCGGAATTAGTTTCCCAGACACTTGCAGCTGCAAGCGCCGTGGTCTGGGGATCCACAGAGGGAACAGGCGTGAATTTCTCCATCTCTGTGAGTGCGTTTGGTGCAGACTTGCTTTCCGTTGCAGTAGATATTGAAGTCGACGCAATATTTGACAGTGGGGGTGGAACGGCATGTAAGCTGTTTGTTGACAGCCTTTGAGTGTGGCATCGCACCCGAAGGCGTTGTGGTGGAGGAACAGGAGGGGAAGGTATGACCGAGGTTGCCACAACAGAGACAAATGGGGGGAAGGCGGTCATTATCGGCTTTGGAAGAACCTCGAAAGGACTTCTCGTTAGTAGGAGTCTTGCGTGTGCTTGGGTCACGGGATGGATATGGCTCATAACGATGTGATTTGGTGGCGGCTTCCCTGGCCTCCTTGATCTCCTTGAGACACTCTTCCCTGTAGACACGGGTTTTAATGTTCTCGAATTGACGATAGTACTTAGCATTGTCAAGTGCTTGCGGATCTGCAACGTAGGTGGCACATTGTTCAATATCGAAGGCGAGGATGGCTGACCAGTTGACTTCAAAGTCAGGGTGTTCGCGGAGTTCTTTGTAGTGCTTGGTCCAACGGTCGAAGATTTGGAGTGACACATAATCTGCGAGTAGATTGAGGTAGCGGGCCCACGCCTTGTGCCACTCTGCAATGGAAATGGAGGATTCAGTGGGAAACTGAGAGACGTCCAGAATGTGGCACTTTGTGGGTGCAGAGTTGCGGTGCGAGGAATAATGCATGATGAACTTTAAGGTGGATGATTCTAAAAATAAGCGTGAAGTGATCTTTGTGGTAAGGATGGAGAGAGGAATATGCTGGTGGTATTTGGCTAGTTCTACAATGTAAGTGTGGATACCATATGTTTCTGCCATAGAGCTGGCGGAAATGTGTTTGCTGTTGATGTCAAAGAGGAGGGTGGTGCTATTAGTGGTGCTGGAGGAGGCTGTGCTGGGGATCGAAGAAGACAGAATCGCGTTATTAATAGAAGCGGGAGCAGTAGTGTTACTGGAGGCGCCTGGAGTGGGCATGGCATTCATAATGGCGTGTATGCTGGCAAGTTTAGTAGGGGATAACTTAGTGAAGGCTGCGATCATGGCGCTCATATTGATACCGGCCTGTGGAATCGGAGTGGCAGGAGGCCTTGTTAATTGAGACGAGGAGGAAGCTGGGTTGGACGTGGGCGTGGGAATGCGGGGGGGATTAGCCGTATTAGAGTTAACATTGGAGAATAATACTGGGGTGATGGGAGGAAGAGGAAGTAAGGATTTGTCGGCCTCGACGTTAGGTTCACCCTTGTTGCAACGGGCTAGCCGGATTTGATTTCGCGAGGTGATGGCCGTGTTCTCAGCAATAATCTGATCACGTGTGAGAACAGATCTGCCAGCAGGTGGGTTGGAGGTAGTCATATCAGTAAAGATTTGAGGCGATTTGAAGGATCGGTGAGAAAAGTATGTACAAAATTCTTGTGCTGAGAAATGGGGAGATGAAAGCACGAGGCAAAGAGAATCCATCAATCTTTTTCGAGAGAAGCGCACTTATGTATCAGTGCGCACGGACCAAGATCTTTGCAAGTGCAGGATATGTCAAAATGGCACGTGCACTTACAAAGCCCTAGCTCAACGTTCGTTGGCTCGCGAGCTCACCTACTCGTGGAGCGTCCAACCTTCCTTACTTTTGATCACACCATCTGTTCATTTCTCAGAGTATTTTCACCTTGCCTCAGAGTATTTTCACTTCGAGATCGAGTATTTTCACGCTGCATCCAGCTCAACGAGTATTCAGAATGTATATATACCGCCCATGTACACTCATACCTTAGCAGAATCTTACACGCTGATATCCTGCTCCAACCAGACAGAATTCCCCTCAGAAAGTTCCACTATCCGAACGCTACACATTTCCGTTGAATCTGCACCTGCCCTATACGCTTGCTGACATTCCCATTTGGATCCAGTCCCCTTCCTACTCAGTACGAGCCTTACAACATGGTCAGTGTTTGATGACTACAGCAGATCTTGACTATGTGTGAGTGAAGCCCACAAAAAATAGTGGAATGAGAGAGTTTGTCTGGCAGGGATTGCTGGTGAGTCCACAGGCTTATCTTGTGAGATAGTAGTGCACACAACGTGTTGCTTGCGAGACAACCTACATGCAAGAATTCAATCCTGACACAGAACTGCTTCGGGACTATAACTCTGGCAGTTACTCTGGTGTTATTCAAGCATTCACAAGAAATCTTTGCGGAGATACAAAGTTTCTGGCATGCAGAATCGTGCTATCTAGGTCCCATATCTGTCAGTATCATGAGCAGGAGGTGTCGCGGGCATCGAGAGGGGGTAAGCTGAGGTTACAATGAAGGCACCTGGGATTTGCAGTTCAATTGGCTGCAATGTTGTTTTGTTTTGAAGTCCGTATCACTCCGAACTCTTTTCCAAATCACGAGGTGAATGAGGTACAAATTAATCGTTTTAACTCATTATTCCGAACTGCATTGATTTATCAGAATTTTCGACATCGATTCGACTCAAATCGCCTCGGTGGCAACACTAAAGTGAAGTGAAGATGTTGAACAGAGCCTGCCAATCTGCAAAACCATGAAATGAACACTTAACTTACGCGCGTTACGGACACTTATGGACACTTACGACCTCAGTAGCGCAGGCTGCTGATTGGTGGAGATGCGGATGCGACATGTAAGTGTTTGCAATGCCCAAAGATCATTCTATCTTTATCACACTCACGAAATAACAAAACATATGATAAGATATGCTGATATCAATCTACTACGACTAGACGCCAAATGCTACTGCTAGTGTATGGTACAGTTCTTTGTCAGCGAAGTTGTTGAGAAAATATTCATCAAAAACCTCCAGCGAATTACTTGAGTCGACCTCCTTGGGTAACAAGGTATGATACACAGGGATCAGTTCCACTCCATGAGTGATGTCGGTGAGAGGGAGTATGGAGCCACATCACTGTCTGGATTGTGGCTGCAAGGTATCGTGAAGGTATGAGCGTGTGACTCTCCACATCCCCGTCGTAGGCTCAGGTTTGTCTCCGATGACGTCGAAGTGTTGAACATACGCAAGCACTTGATTAAGCCCGGGTGCTTCGATGGGCGGTGTGGTCAACTGGAACACAGCTTGTACTTGAGCTACATAAGGAACTGTGAAATGAACCCAAGGTCAATATACGCCAGAAATGTCAAAGAATGGACGCACCACTGCTCCTGATGTTCTGAATGAGAACAGTATCACAGTGGCCATAAGAGAACTCGCTAGACGGGGGTTCGGCCTGCAACAGTTGACTAGGCATGATGGTGCGCTCATGGAAGGCTGAATATAGCTGACTGCGAAACTTGAACCAAGTGCTAAAGAGCACCTGACTGCTCTGCAGATTGAGATCTCCATGATTGTTGATCATGAAGTAGTGGTGGAGAGCCTGTGGGAAATCAACAATGTTATATAGCGTTTGAAGCTCAAGAATGGTCAGGCATTTGCGATTGGGGTTGATGGTAACGTTGAAAGCGATTCTCGCATCATTGGACACAATTCCTTTTAAGAAGTGGTTGCGTACGGGGCGTGGGGCATGTAGGCATCGTTGAGCGTCTGGATTTACACGAGAAATCCAGGCTAATGCTGGGTCCACTTCTGGACCGGCAACTTCGTCATCTTCCGTGAAAATGACATTAACAAGCGGGTCATTGCTGGTGCAACCAGAGGTTGACACTGGCGACGAAGCCAATAGCGTGTAAAGCTCGAAAAGACGGATGCCCTCCTCTCAATCAAGGATCCGCGTAATTTGTTGAACAAAATCCTTCTGCCGGCTGGTCTTCTCGAAGGGATGTTTGCAGTGGGTGATAAGGAGACATTCTGAAACATCTGCTGAGTATTGAATGAGTGAGCCAACGTGCAGGATTGCACGAGTGAAGCTCTGCATGAGCTCTAGTTTAGGGATAAAAAAGTTGTCCTTAGCTCCACTTTTACTCGTCGCACCTCTGCATCGAGAATTGTTTGCTTATGATCATGAAAGTCAGATAGTGCAGTCGACATGGCCTTGAGTGATGCCTCAGTATGAACCAGATTTTGTGCAAGATAAATAAAATCGATCATCGCACAGACTGCACGAATGAATTTAGGACTTACAGTTCCCCACATTGTAGGTACTATAGTGTGCTGTATATCGTGATGCTCTCTGCCAGTCATTTGCTTGACATGTGAGACACCAGACATAAAATGACGCACACCCACACGCTTATGTTGACTCTGAAATCGTAAATCGAGCTCGTGACCCATAGCTTCCTTGACCCACTTTAGGATGTGGTTGAAGAAGAACTTGTGCAGGGCGTGAAGAATCTCTGGGGTGAGAAACTTCGCCGGGTTCGAGTGTCTCCAGTCCCTCCAGAACGGTAGGTGGACGCCACTCAGGTGCAACTTTTTCGCCTCTTTGAGGAAGTTGTAGAGATCCCAGGGATCAACTCTATCGCAGAGCTTGCGGATGAGCTCATATGTATCAATTCTGTTGCGCAGAGGATGTGGTATGGCATCCCCGAACTCCTTCTGAGTGGCTGTAGTGACGGGAGACGAGTTCTTGGAAACACATGTGATCATGAGCTGTTCAGGAAGGTCGGCGATATGGCTGATGAGGGGGGTGAAACAGAAACACCTATTTGCCGAAGCATCGACCATGAATTCGCTGACACGTGCGGCAATTTTAAGTTTCGAGCAGATGAGGTCAACACATTTGTGCCACAGGCGTGTCTGAAGAAGGGTTTGATAATCCGAGTTGACAATGAATTTTGGTGTCGGCATGAACGCAACACACCGCCATGCATGTGATGTAGCCTTCATTCAGACATCGGATTGGATGTTTCCGATGGTCATAAATAACGGGTGCATTTCGAGCCCACCAGTGTGTCGTGTGACAGGAGTCTTGTCCGAGGTGGTGATAATTGGTACAATAGTAGATCCTTCGGGAAGTTCATTCTACGAGGTTTGAGGATCAGCAATGCGGCTAGGAATGAAAGTAGATACATGCCTGTATGTTCCAAGCATTATCCGATGTCCAGAACTCTCCAATTTCGCGCTCTTGTCCGTTGTAGATACGGTGAGGATCATAACACATATGATTCGCATATACCGGGTTGGAAAAAAGCTGCTTCACAACTTCTAAACCATCTCTCCAGATAAGGTGAATTGGCTGCTCGGTCTCGTAACCCTTCAGACGAAACTCTGTGCACTGCCATTTTGGTCCACATCCAGGAAGTTGCTCCAAGTAATAGAACAGCTCATCCTTTGATTTGAACTGTGGTCGCTCTCACGTCTTAAACTAGGAGATGCAAACGGATGCTGGTCTGACCAAGAGACTGAAATTGAATTGATACAAACGCACCCATTCCAACTTCAAGAACTGCTCAATTTGAGTCTGTGAGAGGTTTTCAACCAAAAATTTCGCGAGTGACCATTCTCCTGGGCCGTCAAATGGATACCATGGGTTTACTTCTCGTTCAGGCTGAAGGCGATGATCCTGCATTTCTTGAAAGAGATTACGGGGAGGCGGATGATCTGGGATAATATAGTGATAGCCAGATTTAGGGTGGTATTGTGCATGCGCTTTACTTTCTGGCGCTCATTTCAATCCTCTGGGTGCAGGGAGTGTTGCATTTTGGCGATAACACGATCGATTAAGATGGTCTGCGACTGCCTCATATGATTTGAAACCATTGCTGCACAATGGGCAAGACACACTGCCAATGTCAGCCCTAATACTGGTATCAGAGTTGGGCCTCATGCTGGCAAAGGCCTGGATCAGTAGCAGTGACTGAAAAGTCGAATGGCCATGCTAACCTTGAACGAGTGTCACCAAGATCATAGGTAGATTCTTGAAGGAACCCAGGACCAAATGGATCATAGTTTCCTGGCTGCGATGGCTGCGGGGCGGCCTGTTCAACTGAATCTGCTGTGCCATACTCCATCATGGAAAGAAAAGTGCTAAGTCTTTCAAACTCCGCAGTGCGTATCTTGACTTTCAACAAACGTGTACTACACTTAGATATCAAGCAGCAGGCACTCAGGCAGTTTTTTTCATAGATGTCAAGACTGCAAGCCAACATACGTCCAATTGACAGAATGCCCCCTGCCAGAAACTCCAAAATTTTCAATGGTCAAAGAACGACTCCAGCCTCAACTTTTGTTTCTCCACACAGTCAAAGAGTTACCCCCCCCCCCCAGAAGTTCTAGTATATTCGACGAGCCGCCAAGAAGCTCTTCTCCACTGAGCAGCGATTATCCATCCTCCCCCTCTAAGTGTCATGAACACTTAGATTCTGATGATTCTCACTCTGAAGAATCACTCCATGCTCATGGTGTCCTATCAGGACAGGTCGGGCCACTCCATGCCCAAAAGAGACTTGCACGGCCTGTGTACAGACCTTACAAGCTGACTGGGCTCTCTGTCAGAGATGAACGAAAGTTCGCGAAGTTGCTTAGCAAACCTTACTGTGGCAACTCAAGTGATACCGAAGATGGTACCATGGTAATCAAGCTGCAATTCAGGAGGCTCTCATGCTAAATTTTGTATTTTCAGGATCAACAAGTGTTCTCGCATGGTTTAGAACGCTTTGATCAAGATGGAGTTCGCTATGTGATCGCATACAAGGAAGCTGCCCGTGAAACTCAACAGGCTCGTTTCGCTGTGTCAGAATGGGAGATAGAGGAGGCTACACGGCTGAGGTGCCTTCGCCGATACATCCATGCAAAAGAGAAGGAACTTTTCAACGTGAAAGCTGAAGAAGTCGAAATGTTTGTGAACATGCTCATTGATTGGGACGACAATCAAGTCACGACTGATCTCAATCATCTTGTCGCATGCTGCAGTTCCGACCGTGCTGCGTTGACCAAACTCGACAATGATCTCGACACTATTGCAGACCATGCCTTTCGCACCAGCATTCCGAATATATTGTCAGCTGATTCTAGCGGGGATCATTCCGGAGTCGACAAGGCGGGTGATCACGAACCCAATGGAGGTTAAATGTTTGGGCTGTGTACATGACTCTTTCAAGGTCTGTGATGAGTTTTTTTTGTTAAATTCTTCGTTCTTATGATTTCTAGCAACGTTGTTTCATTAACCGTATCTTCCCGCAAGCTGTTCAACATCCAATGACATCCTGAAATCGAAATCATATTAAGTGCCAATGTCAACATTAAGTTGAATTAACATTTGTTGTGTATCAGTGTTTGTACTGCGTCCGCCTCATGAATATCATTGAACTTTGTTCCTTTCCTATCAGAGTACCCAATTATATGTAAGTAAGTGAGTTGGTACTGATAATCGATTTACTTCTGCACCACCATCACTGGCACGATGTCGAAAAACCCTCTGTGACGTCGTAAAAGTCAATGAACTACGACAAAGGTGCGTGATCCGATTGAAAGATTGATACCACTAACATTGATTAAAACAGGATTTCCCTGTCATTCGACAGGATGGCTTGAATATTGCCGGTAATCCATCTACATCGCAGCTCGGTAGTGCTGCCGACATCCCACAACCTACACCATATGACGACGACGACGACTACACCGACTTCCCAGAGATGCTTTCCGGATACCTTCAACAGCTCACCCAATCCCAACTACAACCCCCACTACAATCCCAAGCGGCGCAGGGTCCAACGCAATACCAGTACCACCAGCAACAACAGCAACAGCCGGCGCAGCAGCAGCAGCAGCTGGCGCAACAGCAACAGCAACAGCAACAGCAACAGCTGGCGCGTCAGCAGCAGCAACAGCTGGCACATCAGTATCAGCAGCAGCAGCAGCAGCAGCAACAGCAGCAGCAACTACAATGACACTCACCATACTATGGACAGCCGCACTACCCTTCTACCAATACCATCTTGCCCCCAAGTTTCCACGGTGAGATTCTTGCCCCTAGGAGATCGCTACCATCTGGCGACTACCCTAGGGTCGCGGGGCCAGACCGAAACACTCAAAGCCGCCAGCCAGCTAGATTCCAAGTCGCTTACAGCCTGGCGCCAATGCGCTTCCGGGAGGATCTCAGTGGAGAATTTACGGATGGTGTGATCCATGTAAGTTCTTGTTATATTCATACTCTTATTGCTACTGACTGTAACACAGAGTAGAAGAATCAGGTGTCCAAAGGAGGATCACCCGAGAATATCCTCTCCCGCCAGCAAGACCACCACGAATGGTGAGTTCGGATTCGTCGTTATCCGGTCCTGTGTTGGTGTCAGCATCTACATCCGCCCTCGCGTCAACGTCTGCATCGGCGCCTGCATCAACATCAGCACCACCAATGTCAATGCCTGCGCTTATTCCAGCACCTACTCCAGTGCCTGCACTGTTGGATACACGACCCTCGCCAGAAGGTCGCTATGACTCAAAAAACCCAATTCATGGAGAAGTCGTGAAGGCAGCATGCGTCATCGTCTTGGAAAACACGTTAAATACATGCTGCTTGCCGACAATGACCGCGAAGCAAGATACAGCACGTCAGGCCCTTCTTAATTCATGCAGCAGTAAGTTTCGAAAAAGACTCAGTATTATCATACTAACAATCTATTTGTTTTCACAGCGTTGACACAAGGCTGGGCTGTCCAGCATACAGGGATGCTGTACAAAACGATTACAGTGCCAATCACGGACCTGTTGTCTAGCTTCGGGAATGCTGCTCGTGCAGTTGTTCCACGGGCATATGGTCTCCACCTGTCAATGTGGTCCGAAGAGGACGAGCCTGCGCATAAAAAGGCCCTGATTCCTGACCTGATTGATGAGACTATGCTAGCTTTCATATATGGGGAGATTCTATCAGTACGTTTTCACTTATCTTCTTCTCGGTCACTTCTGATTTTGAACAGCTTAACGACGACAACTCAGAGACAGTCCAATATCCCTTCGAGCATATTGGTCTCGCCTACACCACTCTCGATGCTGTGTGGGTTGCCAGGTACGGGCAGCATGTCAATAGTGTGGAGGCCATCAGCAACATTCTCGCGACCTCCGGCACTGCAGTATTCTGTCGACTTCAAGAGCACAGTGACGGTCTTTGATGAAGTATTAATTTTTCTGCAGCAGCCTTTAGACAAATGTATGACAAACTACTACTCCTGATTACAGGTACCATCAAGACTACTCCGCATCTATTGGAGAGGTGGAATAAGTACACCGTGCAGGTCTTAAAAAGAGGATGCAACATCGCTGGGATTAGCTGTAGTCGCTACACTTAGATTATCAGTTATCTAGTACAATCATGATTCGTGATCATTGTTATCTGCAGTCGATAATCCAGATTTTCTCGCGATAACATAGCCGAGGCTCGGCTCAATCTCCGTCAACGAAAAACATAAGGCTCTGCACGGTTTAGGTATAGTCCCGTGCTGTATGTGAGTACGACCTGAACCATACCAAATACAACACTCAAAAAGCTGCTTTTTGAGCGTTGCTGACCTCAGATCAGTGGGCCCTGGGGTGTTTTCATTGTGAATGATGTGAGGGTGTCCGGACTTTTTTCGCTCAGGGATTGAAGTCGTTCGAAGGAACCGAGAAAGGTCTGAATGATAACAGGGTACCATGAACTCGAACAACACTTCTTCTACACAGCACTTGAACTATGAAGCGAACACGAGGATGACGCATGGAATACACACCGCAATACATGCTTTTAAAGGAGCAGATGCCCGCCTTCCTCAACTCTAAACTCAACGCCCACTTTCTCAGTTTACAGGCAACTGTAGTGTCAACCGTCTAATTTTTAAGTTGCTCTGAACAGGTGTTTCTCGTGAGTGATATTCTGTGCTATACAGCTGACCATGCACTTACCAGCAACTTGTATAATACAAAGATCACTCGCAAATTCTGCATACCAAGCCCTGAAGCTGTCCTGCGAATTTGGGCTGAATATTGAATTCCTGTAAGTTGTTTTTGTCAGCTTCATTGACAATAATTTGACTCACCAGCCATCTCTGCCATTAGAGCCAGTTCGGTAACCCAAGGTAAGGTGAGTTTGCCACCTTGAAACGATTATATAATGTCGGCATGGTGGTCCCGGTTTGAAGCCCGATGACGGAGCTTGAACTTCCCTTTGACATGTCTGCATGCATACCTCAGTATATGACTAAAGATCTATGAGATCGGAACGACATCTGGGCTAGTGTCGTGTCTATAGTGTTATCAGCTCAAGTCCACATTCTTTCTATGGCTCAGCAATAATCTCATGCAGACAGGGCGGTCTGGACTGACACAGAGACTGATCAGCTTGTCCAATACCTGTACAACAATCAGGAGAAGGTCAGTGACACCGGTAACTTCAAAGATGTGACATACAATGGTGCTGCAGAGGCTATTGCTGCGCACCTGCAGCAGGGTCCACAGAAGACTGGAACGATGTGCAAGACGAAATGGGGAGCAGTAAGTCATACCAATATATCGCTTAGATATAGACTGATTAGATATTGTATAGTTAAAACAGATCTATAACGCTATTCAGAAGTATCGCCAGACGTCTGGCGTCCACTGGGATAGTGTCAGAGGAGCCAATATCACGAGCGAGGGTGCAACCACGGTATGGAACAAATATATTTCAAAGAAGGTATGTCCGGTTCAGTGTCATCTACATTTTGTACTGGTAGGTTACTGTTTTATATCTAGGGAAATTCGCACATGCGCCCTTTTCGTGTATTGGGATGGAGATACTTTGAGCAAGTGGATGATATAATACCAAAAAAACAGTGGCGTGCGAGGGCGTACCGGGTACCAACCGCATACAGCTCCCCCTCCCTTAAGCTCAAGCTCCAGCGCTAGCATACCAGCAGCTGAAAATAACACCATGGGCGCCACCATTGCTACTTCTAGTGTCAGTACCGCTCCTGCTGGTCCCAGCGCCACCCCTGCAGTGGTTGCCCCTACTTCTATTCCTACTTCTCGACGTCCTGCCTCTATTGACAGCAATAACACCCTTTCCACATCCTTAGTATCTCGGCCTAGCTCCAAACGCTCTCACTCTGACATGGTTCAAGAGTCGACTACCTCACTTCCTTCTACCTCGGTTCACATATTGCAGTAACATATCTCCATATCATATGGGTGAATGGACATGCATAATATACTGTATGATACGGGCCAGCGGACCATGGGCCGATGGTAGATATGTCCTCGACTGTGATGGATGGGCCGGGAGTGTTATTATTCCCGATGGAGACGGGTGGGCCCAGGTGGGGAATATGTGAAGTAGATGGGTGGGCCGATGGACGTGAATTTTCAATAGACAGATCGGCCGAGGTAGTTGGATATTATGTAGGTGGGTGTACCAAGGTAGATATGTATCAAATAGCCGGGTATATCAAGGGTACTTGTTATCACAGATGGGTGGGCCCAGATATATATCATATTAGACAGGTGGGCCGATGAATTAATATTATTTTGTAGACGGGTGGGCCAACATATTGGTATTATGATGTAGACGGGTGGGCCAAGGGAGCGGTGAAAGATTTATTATATACGGGTGGGCCGACAGTAGACATATATTGCATAGACGGGTAGGCCGAATGTGGGGGTATATAATATGGACGGGTGGGCCCAGGAGAATGATAATTGTAGACATGGAGCTCAGCTAGTTGTATATCATCCAAATCAAAGGAGGTAATAATTCAAAGTCATCTAATGATGTGGTATGGCACGGAGCTTTGCAAAGGGGTGAAGTGGAAACTCGAGCGAAGGGTACCGAAGTTCCGAGACCCAGGGTCTCGAGAAACGAATATGTGATGTCCAGCACACTTCCAAGCAATGGATGATAATAGATCTTTGAAAGCCAACATCATCCAAGCCTACCAAATGCCAAATGCCAAGTTCCGACTACCGAAAATCGAGTGAAGTGTACCGATATCCGAGCCCCGACTATCGAATCCCGAAAATCGACCATCGAGTCCCGACTACCGAGTCTTGAAACCCGAGTCCCTAAGCCCGAGATTTGAGTCCTGAAACCCGACGCCCGACCATTGAATCCCGACAATCGAGTATCAAGTCCCGAATCGAGTCCCAACACCCGACACCCGACACCTGACACCCGACACCCGACACCCGACACCCGACACCCGACACCTGAGATTCGAGACTCGAAGTTCCGACTATGGAGTCCCGGGTATCGAAAATTGAGAGAGGTGTACCGAGATCCGAGGCCCGGGTCTCAACAAACGAATATCTGACATCCAACAGACCTCCAATCATCTGGTATTTCATTGAGCAACAGATGATAATAGATAATAGATCTTTGAAAGCTAAGATCATCCAAGGCTCCCTTATCTGATCCTCTCTATCTCCACCCCCTTTAACACCAAAGTGCGGACATTCAGGATTCAGCTTCTGATCTCACAAGATCAATTCAATCATGGATGTTTCTTCCACTTCCGATGATGAAATAACCCTCTGGTGCACTTGGGCCCTGACTGTCACTCATGTGGCATGTGATTACACGGAACAGAAATTCAATGCAGAGAAGACAGGAGGAGACCCAGTTATACCTTCTCCGAAACTAGACACTGATCTGGTGATGGCTTGTGATCAATTGGTTCATCAGCTCATAAAGGCATATAAAAATCCCAGTGAGTCTTACTGCAGGTTCGGAAATTTCATTTTATCAGTCAAATTGCTTCAACACAGTTCGGATGCCAATTGATATTGCAAGATATAGCAAATTGATCTCCCCGAAGGACACGGGGCATAATGAAGAGAGAGAGGCAAAGTTGCTTGAGAGGTGTCCTCCTGGCCATGAGGGCACAAAGTTGATCAAGATACCCGCGACAATTCTTGATTCATCCGGTGCCATCATCGCATGGTACCTCCCAGACGCCTTGACTGATGCCACCCAGGTGTGTTATATATATTGTTACTGGATGGATATTGAACATCAAATGGTACATACAGAAGGAAATTTGGGCGGCCTCTGATTTGCTAGCTCCCATGCTCGAAAAAAGCATCAAGCTCGATGGGATTTGGCATACTAATCAACAGTGGTTCACACCAAGCTCGGAAAATGATGTTCTAACTCCCGGATGCGTTAATTTATCTCCGGCGTGGTTTCAACAGGGGCACGAGGTAGGATCTGATGAGATGGCAATCTCGGTAGTGAAACTCACCAATGCCATAGAATCAGTCCGATCCGGAGGTATCTGCATCATTGAAGGGACCATCCTCCTGAGAACATCCTGAAAGCCATTGCGAGGCCAGCAGCCATTGCCACAGCAGGCACTCAGGGTGATGCATCCTGAGCAGTACTGGGCAGGGTTGCAAGCCTTTGCGAGCCTCGGAGAAAAGGCACGAAGCAAGGAACTGCCTGAAGATGTCAGAGACTCTCCAGTACTGGGCAACGGTGTTTAACAGCCTCACCGTCATATGCAATCGGGAAACCCCGAATCACCGAGACCACTCATCGATTCCCGAATGCTTCGATATTCTCACTAGCGTTGGGAATTATTCTAATGCTCGGAATGAGTATGCCAAGCCTTCAGCTGGAGTTCATGTATGATCTGGGGTGCATGATTGCATTTTCAGGAAGGATTGTCAGACATGGGGTTCATGCAGTGGAAGGGGATCGGATTGCCTGGGCATGGTATATGAGGGATGCTGTTCATATTTATGCCGGGATTCCATCATGTGGATGGGCAAGGTTGGATTGAAAGAAGTAGAAAAGGTAGTGACCCATGTTAGTACCCACCTTCAAATACATGATACTAGATATCAGGCACTCTATCCTCGAGATACGGGTTTCGGGTCTCCGGGTTTCGGGTTTTGGGACTTGATATTCAGGACTCGGGACTCGGTGCTCGGTAGTCGGTAGTCGGTAGTCGGTAGTCGGTGCTCGGTGCTCGGTGCTTGGTGCTCGGTACTCAGTACTCGGTAGTCGGTGCTCGGTGCTTGGTAGTTGGTATTTGGTAGTCAGTACTTTCAAGTTTCGAAGTTTGTTTTGTTGTTTCCAATCATTAGTCTCGAGTGCCTGAGTGCCGAATTCCGGGTGTCAGGACTCGATATTCGGGACTTGGGACTTGGTGCTCAGTACTCGGTGCATGGTACTCTCGGTAGTCAGTAGTCGGTGCTCGGTGCTCGGTAGTCGGCAGTCGGTGCTCGGTGCTTGGTATTCGGTAGTCAGTACTTTTGAGTTTCGAATTTTGTTTTGTTGTTTCCAATCATTAGTCTCGAGTGCCTGAGTGCCGAATTCCGGGTGTCGGGTGTCGGGACTCGATACTCGGGACTTGGGACTCGGTGCTCGGTAGTCGGTAGTCGGTGCTCGGTGCTCAGTGCTCGGTGCTCGGTGCTCGGTGCTTGTGGGTGTCGGGTGTCGGCACTCGGTGCTCAGGACTCCATGCTACTCGGGACTCAGTACTGTTTGGGTGTCGATATTCGGGAATCGAGACTCGATTGTCGGGACTCAATGGTTGGGGTTCGGGTTTCTGGACTCGATTGTCGGGACTCGGGTTTCAAGACTCGGTAGTCGGGACTTGATGGTTGATAGTGGAGACAACTTCGGGTCTCAATATTTGGGCCTCGAAATTTGGGACTCTATGTTCGGGACTCGATATTTGGTATGCAGGACTCTGCATATAGCAATAGGTCAGGTATTTGAAAGTCATTATGTAATTTTCAGTGCTGATTGCATCATGTACAGAATTTAGACTTCAACATTGTGAACTGAAGCATTAGAACTACTCTGGTCCCCTTGGTTTCAATTTGGTTAGGACGGCGGTGTACATCTGAATCTCTGCCATCTTTTCACGGATGCCAGCTTGTTGATCCTCAATCACTGTCAGGAGGCGTTCCCTCATCCACTTCAGTGCCTTCAGTGTTGCAACCGAGCTTTCATCCACCTGCTCGGGAACAACAAGACGTTCGTCCTCAACGCCAGACTAGAAAGGATTAGTCATCACTCAAGGAAATTCTGTAAAGTCTTACTAGCCAATGCTGGTAGTGACAGACACAATTAGCGAATACCTGATCCCATGGCCATAATTCGTTCGGGATGGCAGTTGGTCCGGTCCACCATTGAGCACCATAGGTGGATACAATGCGGGAGGGATCCCCCAGATCTGCAACATCTTGAAACTGGCATAGGTGGGATGAAAAGATGTGGTCCGGAACCATGTTCCAGGTGAGCTCGGGAATCAACTGAAGAATATGAGCAACCGGGCTCGGAACAACCGAAATGATGTTCCTTGCAGCTGAGTACTGCAGGATGGGAGTCACAAAAGTCTGTTGGAAATGTCAGCATTTACCACCACAGTCATGAGTCTCTTACAGCTATCTCCCATTGCAGCCCGGCTTTAAAGTGCATGATCCGAGCAGCAGAAGGCTCCTCGGTGTGGGCAGCCTCCATCTGATATTGAGAGATGGACGCTCGGATGCGAGATGCAGCCATTGACATTGTAGCTGCAATATCTGCCTGAGTGAGTGTGAGGGGTCGGAACCCATTGCCGGAAGTCTGAGAATCAGAAGGGGATGTGGGAGGAGTATGCAATACAGACATGGTGAATGCAGGATTTTGAAGCTGGAAATGACAATGACAATGGCAGTTGGTTCGGAAGTGAAGATATGAGCCACTGGTTGATTGATAAAAAATTTCAAACTCCGACATGGGTCGACCCGGCCAATTCCCGGGACTAAAATGTTTGGGTCGAAGTAGCTGTTTCATATCTTTGGCAAAAAAATTCATTCATCTCGAGCCTCTATAAACCCGCTCTTCAGGTCTTGAAATGCTGCCTGGGCATCCTGTGCAAGCAATGAATACATTTGGGATTGCCTTCCCGAGTAGCATGCATGACCCGGAAGGTGTTTCACCAATGATTCGCGCATCCTGTCACCCCATTGGGTTGCTTTCCACAAGAAAAAGTTACATGTCCAATCCATCTCCAATTGGACCAACATCATTTCTTCCTTCCATCGATCCCTTAGTGCCTTTGCCCTGAGCCAATGAACTCGGTAAACTTCGGACGGGTCCTGTCAGCTGAGCGCGGGACATGTCAAGCATGCCCGAACTCACATTCCTCATTCCATGAGTGATTGGGACCCCCAAGGTCGACTTCGACTGACCAGAACCAAGCAAGGGACTCAGTTTCGCTGACCCCGGGCATTTGGATTGCCGACGGCAGTGCTGATTTTGAGCTGCTCGCGAAGCAGGGGTTTGTATTTCTGAACCTGGTCTTGCCCTGGCTCCAGTTGCATCATTTGCTTCCTCGTCTTCATATATATACTGGCATGGAGGGACACTGCCTGCTGCACCGAAGTCACCTGGGACCAAGCTCGAGTTTTCAGGGCCTGGGATTTGGCTTGCCTAACTGTTGTTCGAAACAGAATCGCCTTGTTGCACAAGTGAATTCGGAGGTTGTGAAGGGAGTCATTGGCCTGCCCTTCACGAAGAGACATCTCCAGCGGAATGAGATCGTCTGCCATGCAGCGTCTGCATCGATCTACCCTGAGGTTTGATGGCAATGGGATTACAGTGAGCTCGGGGGAGTTTGCCCATGTGTCAGATGTCTCGGTGAAGTCTGCCAAGTCATCATCGAGATCATCAAGAATGTCTAAGTTCATGTCTTTGGGATCGTCATCTGCATCAAATCCCTCTCCGAGATGCGTAATAGCAGACCGAGTGAATCCATCAATCTGGCCTTGGAGACGATCGCGTTGCTGGGCGATGTCTAACCTCTGTGTCTCGGTAGTTCTTCTACCAATTCTTCGGACCTCGATGAGCAATGCGATTTGAGCCTCTTCAATTCGCCAACCCCATTGATATCCATGTCGCCACAGATCTGCGAGCAGGTGCTGCATTTCGGGCATTGCCCTCCTCTAGTAGTCTAAGCTCGATCTCCTTTTTGCTCGGTGCTGAGTGAAAAATTAATTCGGACTTTGATGGAGACAAAGTCAACTAACCCTTCTTGATATTAATCTCATATACATCCATAGCCGCAGGATCACTTATTCTGCCAGACTGAGTGATCCTCTCCCTGGCTAACCACTCTGTCTTTGAATCCCCGGGTGCTGCTTCATCGAGTCTGTCGAAAGCCGTTTCGCTTTCGGCGATGCCATTCTTTGCCTGCTTGTATTTTCGGCAAAGGGTCCTTTTCATGCGGATCATCTTGCAGAAATTGGAATCGTTCATCTGATAATCGAGACATTCCTTTCGATGCGGGGATGACATTCCCCTGAGCAGCAGGGGAAATCAGGTTGAGACGTGACCATAGGGTCTCCATGATCTCTCCATCGATCCGACCGATGCCTTCGATAAATTCGATGCATAATGGACATAGCAGCTGTCCTGATGTCCGTGGATGTGCCACAACCCGATTCCGGGAATGATGGTCAATTCCGGAACCATTTCGAGAAATCGGCTTCGATCCACCCGAACCCGAAAGTGCTTGTTGTATTGACAGTTGATATCATAGAAGGTGACCACCCTGGTGATGCCTTCCATGTTGTGCCAGGCAGCCTCACAAAGGGCATAGTCCATGTTCATTTGTCTGCGAATGATGCATGGTTAACTCGTGAATGTCGAATAGCTGGGTCAGCTTGCCTTTCGCCTTTCTGAAAATCTACCATCGAGTGAGGAACAAAGCAACCGTGTCGAGCACAGGCTACTCCCCCGATGCCCGTGGATTCCAGCTTGTGCCGAGCCGCATTTGCTTGATTTACTGCCCGGTGATTGTTGCAGCTTGATTTTTCTAAAGTGTCGGCAGCCTCTGCAAGATGCGTTTTATACCTGTCCTTTCCCACCATGAATCCCAACCCATCCGACAGCCAAACTTCATCAAATGGCTTCATGGGATGCAGGTGTTCGGCTTTGAAATTTCCTGTCCATAACAAATGACCGGGTGTATTTCCACCTTGGAGTTGTTATTATCGCCGCGGTGACTTCGGTATTGAGGAAGACTCACTCATCAAGTGATTCATCCCCTGACAAGGACACATTAATCCCAGGCTGAGGACATGCCGGGCAAAATAATGCAAGATCTCCTGCATTCGGGCTGTCGGAACAATGGCCAAAGCCATGCCATTTCATCGTCTTCAACTGCCTCCACTGTCGGGTGACTCTCATGAGCTCTCGATATCAGTCCTTGCCACATTCTTTGTCAAAATATTGTCCTTCAGATGAGATATATAGCATTACCGGTACAAGGTGTGGAAACATGCTCGAGGTCATTCGCCGGAGCTTGCTGTAATAGTTCATCGCCGAGGTCCCACATTCAAGGTTGTCCAATAGAAAATCATCGAGAACCCTGAAGGTGAACAAAGTCTTCGGCTTGTTAAATGAAGCGGGGAAAAATCCATGTCGAAACATTTGAAGGTCTGGACTCATGGCATTTGGACACTCACAGCATTGAACCCGGAGGCGATGAACTCCGGACTTGTCAATGATGACCATGGTGTTTTCCTTCGGCTGGAACTCGGGTCCCGACACAGATGGTAGATCTTCAGGCTCAAGCTGGTCTTCCGGTTCGTCTTCTTCGAAGAAATCCCACCTATCTGTAAGTACGGGACATTGTTTGCCCTCATGACCAAGGTGTATGATGAGTCCAACGTGAGCGAGACAACTTTGCTCGAAGAATTGACCGTTCCATTGACTGATCCAGTGGAAGGGATTGCAAAGATGTTGACTTCTGCAACAGCCAGTGCAATAGAGTGGCTCCCCAAGACAATCTTGACATTTGTAGACCCCATCCTGGTCGCAGACGACGCATCTCCTATCTTCTGGTGGAGCTTCTCGATCGAGGAGGTGATGCAGATATGATTCCTGCCTTGGCAGCCATTGCCTGAGGTAGTCATTCTGACTCTGCATTTGTTATACTTAGCTATCATTTGAATTGCAATGCAACATTTTACATGAACTTGCCATGGTTTTTGGGAGTTGCAAAGGCTCAAATGAGCCTTGGTCTTGCTCGTAAGTGTTGCCAGGAATGTCTTCCCAAAGAGGTGGTGCCTCAACAGGCCGAATTGTTGGTGATTCTGGGGGAGAGCTAGGCATGGACCTGTAGGCACGTCTTTTTGTGCTTGCAAGTGGGACCTTGACCCAAGTTTTCCTACCTCTGCTGCCCCTTGCTTCAACCCTGTGGGATTTTTGCAGTGGGGTGCATCTACCTATCTTCATGTTATTTTCTAAGGCTGCAAGCCAAGCATCAGCTCAGGAATGTGAATAAATTGTTATTGCAATGTGATGTTATGCAGTCTGGATGTGTCATTACAAATTCATTTCCAACAATGGAATTGCGTCCAATATGGGTCGATTAACCAACTGTTAGGCATTGCTCAAAGTTGAACTTGTCACCATTATTACTTCCACCTTGCTCATCCTCAGCCCTTTCTGCAATCTCATTCACGATGGCAAGATCAGGTCATTCCACTCAGTTGACTTCCACTTCTGGAAGGCATAGGGCGCGTCAACCACAGACACAGAAGCTCACGGATAATGAAATTTCAGCAGTTGAAGAACTACCTTCCTGAGTGGACTTCGGCGAAAAGGAATGAGAAGAGGGCCGTTTTCACTGCCATAGCTAGGGCTGCCAGGCTATTTGCTCCCAAGGTCGATCAAGCACAATGGAAGAAGAGGAAGCAGGTGATTCATCCATGCTTCATTCAAAACTAAAATTTTAACATCTTATTCTTCCATGAACTCTCAGATGTACAAGACATGGTTGTTCAACAACAAGAAAAAGAAGGAAAGGAAGGACATGATAAAGTATGGGAGGAAATGGACTCCTAGGCAGGTGATCTACCAGCAGAAACGGGAGGAGGTGCTGAAGAGGATTGAGGACGAGTCCGGGGCAAAGCCAGGAGGTCCCGATATGTTCAAGCATTATCAGGCAGCTGTAAAAAGAGTCATGGCTGAATTGTCTGACGACGAGTTGGAGAAGGCGAAAGACACGGCCGAAGAATGGTCCAACAACTTTCCTCCTGCCGATATACAAGCACAAGTGGCTCATAAGAAGGGACTGGCGTATATGGAGCACTTTTTGAAGGAGATGTGGAGGCAATGTGGGATGAGAGTGTTTGTGATGTCGGCGTGGAAGAATGAACAGGGAGAGGTTCTGTTCGGGATGTAAGTCAATTTGGTCATCGAAGATCTTTGGAGATCTTCAATCTCAATACATTTCATGCAGGCACAATGATAATGAGGCATTAGGAGATGGGGAAAGTTTCATGAAGACGAAGGATTGGGAGGACATCGAGCCAGTTTGGCAGGAGTATGTGCAGGAACAATTCGGTGAGTGCTTGATCACCGGCTACTGGAATTAATTTGTTGAACTTCATCATGATAGGTGCCGGGGCACAAGATGGCGGGCGACAGGTGAAGGGAGGTCGAAAGAGAATCAAGAAGCCTGCTTTCGAACTTGAAATCGACGGGGATGGGATGCCGGTGCTTCCCGACATCACCGAAACTAAACTCGAGGAGAAGAAAACCATCGTGAGAGCATTTCTCACATCGCACTATTGTGAGTCCATCGTCGCAACACCCGAACATTTGTTGAATGCATTTATGCAGGTATCTGTTCCGGGATTGAGAAGGCAGTTGTGCCATGGAGCGCCATCGTACAAAGTCAGGATGACTTTGTGGCAAGAAAGTATGTTCCGGCGGATGTGGACTTGAAGGAGCCTTCGAAGTTGCAACATTGGGACACGACCGCCTTACTGAATTTCTGGTATGCTCGGCAGGAGAAAGGCGAAGGTCCGACATTCCTGTTCAAAGCATGGAAGAATAGAGATGGGGACATGGTAGCCTCGGTTGTATCTGGGAATTCGCCTTCTCATTGGACTCGTAAAGTCAGACGAGTTATGATCCGAAGGCCTCGTATTTCGGCGACCTGAAACTGACAGTGATCCCGAGACCGATCACGAGAGTGATCCAGAGAGCAATCCCGAGTGCGACACTCATCACATGGAGGATGATGCTGATGATGACACAGAGGAAGGTAGATCCCTGCAAAAGAGACCCAGAACAGAGCCTGGTCCTTCGACAGCACATGAAGGGACAGCCGTCCCACGGGCAATTCCAATGCCTCGCCCGGTCAATGCAGGGAAGACTGGTGCACTGCTGACATCGTGAGTAGGGCGACCTCCTGACTGGACTGACTGAGCAAGTCACTGGACATGTTCAGGAGGATGGTGCAACCGAAAGAGTCAATAGGTTGCCGGCGCCAAAGAACATGCGGGGAAAGAAAGCGGTGATTGAGCCATTGGCGAGGACAACCCGGAGTAAGTCAACACAACAGCCATTGGACACAAGGGCTCGAGTGACGAGAGCAAGGGGAAAGAAGTAATGGACTGATCATAAACTGCCTGCCTTTACCTGCTTGTATTCAAATGTCAATGTGGAACTATCATATATCTGACCTAATATTATATGCTGAGTCCCGACTACTGAATATCGAGTATGGTAATCCTAACGTCTAACATCGATTATTGAGTCCCAGCCATCGAGTCGTGAGCATCGAGTCGTGGCCATCGAATGCCGACTATCAAACCTTGAGTCCCGAAACCCAAAGCCCAAGATTCTTTAAACACCGAGTCCCGACTATCGAGCGGCGAAGTCCCAAACATCGAAAATCGAGTCCTGAACATTGAGTGCCAAGTGTTGAGTCCTGATTATCAACTCCCGACCATCGTGTATCCAGTCCCGTTCGACACCCAGGGACATGTATTGAACAATTTGGTAGTGTACATGATGTGGGGATGTCAATGAAAATTCAGAGGTTGCAATACAGTAATTTACATGGTCATTTGTTCTTCAAAGTGTTCAATCATGGAATCTACTACCTTGAGCATTTCAATGCTCATCTGTTCAACTCTTTGCAACCTCTGCAGGTCTGCATCAGCTTTTTTCAGCTTGTCAGATGTTTCTGCCCAAGCAGTTCGGAATGGTCGCTTGGCCTCGATTAGTTGTTGGATGGAAGGGTTAGGAAGACCTCCAATATGGTGTTTGTAATCAAGTAGTTGATCTTGGAGGGATTGGTCTTCCAGAAAGATTAGCAAAAATATAAATGCTCTGCTTTGAGATACTCACATGCTGGGTGTTGGTATTGTCCGAAAGGATGGAGCTCCCGGACCATCAAACGTACATCCTCGATATCGAGCTCCGGCTGGTCTGCACGAGGTTCGGTAGATGATCTGTCAGCTTGGGAGATAGGATAAGTATCAATAATGGTCTGGAATGAATGACCCACATGAAATAGACACCTCTGAGGTGGCCGGAGCAAAAGTGGGAGGATCGGCAGAATCCAGCAACTCATCAACCTCAATGACATCATCCTCAGGCCCGAGGTACAAGTCTGGATCAATGAGACAGCTGGCATCCTCAGCTTGACCCGGATGTGATTGATCTTCAAGGGTGAAGTTAGCATGCATGGGGATCCCCGATGATAAGGAATGTATAGTCATACCGGGTATTGCAGCCGATGCATCCGGGGGTCCGGATGACGTAGAATCATATTCTATGTCATCATCCGGCCCGAGGTATAAGTCATCTAAGTCATCTAAGGGATGCCCGGTGAATAGATAAGGCATGATAAGAATACAACATACCTAGTGATACCCGGCCCATAGATGAGTCATCCACATCCATAGAATTACAGTCAGGTCACCGGGGGGTCATTAAATCTAACGGCTGGATGGGAACTCATGTGTGGAGAATTGGTGGACTGATTGACTGATGATCTAAAAAACTTCGAAGTTCAACACACAGCCGGCGATTGCCAAAAGTTGAACCACGACCAAACAAACACAAACAATCAACGATTTTGTGGATCGCCCATCAAATGTCTTGTTTGTTTTGAAACTTCATCTTTCTGATAACTGATTTCAATCTGATTTCAAGATCTTTCAATCTCTCAACCCACTCATCATGTCCACTCCAGTTGACGACTCTTTGACCCATCTGAAGGCATCCACTGCCCAGATCATGGCCATCATCAGCGCCGCCCGGCAGATTCCCCCGGGTCCCAGCCATGCGGCGTTGGGAAAACAGGTTGCTACACTGGTGGTATGTATTTTATTTTGGTGCTTTTTCTTTTCTAACATCTAGGTAGTCTGATGTAGCCAATGAGCATGGGTCCGGGGTTGGTCCTATTCCCGGCCTCATCATTTCATGCTCCAAAGAGCTCCAGCGCATCCGGAACATGGTTCCCAAGGTCTGGCCTGACTGGCACTCCATCGGGTATGACGATCCTCGCATTCTGAGGCACCCCTGGCACCCCAAGGTCCTCGCCTGGAACACCTTAGGCGACCAGACCTTCGATCTCCCAACTGCTGCCCCCCCATCCACAGGTCCGATTCCTGTCAACCTTCCCTCCCCAGCCATCCCTGCCGGCAATGTCGCCGGCCCTTCCACCAACCCCACCACCGAGTCCCAGGACAAGGGGAAAGGTAAGGCCGTCTTCGCTGACCCGGATCCCGAGGCAGAAGGGAGTAAGAAGAGGAAGTCCCCCTTGATTTCTGGATCCTCCTCCCAACCCCTGAAATCCGCGATGAAGACTCGCAAGCGTCAGAGGTCTGCTCGCTGTTGTGAAGTCCAAGCCCATCGTGGAGTCGGAAGATGATGAAGACTCGGTTATGCAGGTATGTCGTCTTGTTCATTTGTTTTTTGTCTCTCATTTTTGTGTAGCCACTTTCGGGTGGAGTGCCGGAGATCGTCCTTCCCCTGGCTCTCCACAATTGTCACAAGGACACCTGATTCGCCTCGCTCGCCCCAGGGTACCCAAGAAGAAACCTTTTGGCCCTGCCACAGTAAGTGTCATTTATTCGTCCAGGGACTCGGGCGTTCGCTTACATTATACCAGGTGATTGCCGGCAGTCACAAAGCAGTTGTCGAGCCCACCCAGCCAACTCCCGAACCTCCGGTGCAGGCACCCCCAGTCATCCCCGCAGTTGACATTCTCATTCCCGGACCGGTGAGTACTTTTAAATATATCAAGTGGGTCCATACACTAATACAACCAACAGAACAACCCATGCTATGCTTGCCACAAGCAAAAATGGCCTTGCGCAACTCGGTCAGGACAAGAGGACCGGGGCTCCGTGTATGTCGTGCATCTACTGCACGACAAAGAAGATCAAGTGCACCCCCTGCGACTATGGGATCCCCGCCTCCTCGCATTCGTGCTTCCTCTACTACCCGGAAGGCGAGGTCCCGAACACCATCCAGGGCTTCGTCCAAGACTCCCTCCAAGGCTCCCCCCGCGTCCCAAACTCCCGCCCCCTCCAAAGCGTCCCCTGCCTCCCAGTCCAGGGCCCAAACTCAGCAGTCAGTCTCGTGGACCGGCCGGAACTTCCAGTGTCACTGCTGTGACCACTCCCAAGACCCAGACGCGTGGTTGCAGCAAGACCATCACTGCCGTCAAGGCACCTGCACCTGCACCTGCACCTGCACCTGCACCAGCTCGTAAGTCACCCGAGTTTTTCATTCTTCACCGTCTGACCTTAAGTTTCCCTTGTAGCACTTCTGTCTTCCAGGTCGGCAGGTCCCTGCTGCAACATGCGGCCCAGCAGTCCCTGCTGCAGCGCTCGGGTTGCCCATGCCGGATCTCCATGCCATGTCCATTGCGATTCGAGATGGCACAGCTCGAATCGCTCTTCTCGAGGCTCGTGTGGCAGAGCAGGATGGTAAGATTGATACCCTGCAATGCCTCCATGAAGGCCTTAGGCGCGAAATCATCGACCGGCACCCCTCATTCCCACTTCCAGACACTCCTGCCCCTGCAACATCCTTGTTGCTTGATCAATCTGGCCCCCACACCATGTCACCCCCAGAATCCGCGCTCCCTCCTCTGATTGATCTCAGTATGGAAACTATGGCTACCACACCCGCAGCCCCGACATTCCCGGATGCCTCTGCCATTGAGGGTCTCCTGTTTGACTACAACCAAGTCGTTCATCCAGAGGATCCAGATGCGTCCGGTGACAGTTGTGGACCCAGGTGATCCAAGCAACCTTGTCCCAGAATATGACTCTTCCAGCAACATGGATGTTGAGGTGGAGGTGAAGCTTGAAGAGTCTTCTGGGGAGGTTGACATGGCTACATAATTGCATAGTGGTAGATGTATATACAAGTTTTGAATGAATGTAACCTCTGCCAGTCCTTTGATTGAGTCACTGAGTTCCGAGTGCCGGGTCTCAGGGTTCGGGTCTCGGTACTCGACATTCGAGTGTTGTCGAATCTTTCGTCTCAAGTGCCGAGTGCCGAGTGCCGAGTGCCGAGTACCGAGTGCTGAGTTCCGGGTCTTGGTACTCAGTACTCGACATTCGAGTTTCGTCTCGAGTACCGAGACCCGAACCCCGAGACCCGGCACTCGGCACTCGGTACTCGGCACTCGGCACTCAGCACTCGGCACTTGAGACGAAAGATTCCACACAAAACTCGAATGTTGAGTACCGACTACCGAGACCCGGCACTCGGCACTCGGTACTCGGCACTCGGCACTCGGCATTTGAGACAAAAGATTCCACACGAAACTCAAATATCGAGTGCCGAGTGCCGAGTGCCGGGTGTCAGCGGCCCACCCATCTATCTAATATGACCCCACGTCGGCCCACCCATCTATTTAATATATAATTCACCTCACCCTCGGCCCACCTGTCTATCTAACATGATCCCACGTCGGCCCACCCGTCTATCTAATATTTTTCTACATCGGCCCACCCGTCTATCTAATAAACATTTCACCGTTGCCTCGGCCCATCCGTCTACAAAATAATACTAATACGTCGGCCCACCCGTCTAGCTAATATATAATTCACCTCACCCTCGGCCCACCCGTCTATCTAATATGATCCCATGTCGGCCCACCCATCTAGCTAATATATAATTCACCTCACCCTCGGCCCACCCGTCTAGCTAATATATAATTCACCTCACCCTCGGCCCACCTGTCTATCTAATATTTTTCTACATCGGCCCACCCGTCTATCTAATAAACATTTCACCGCTGCCTCGGCCCATCCGTCTACAAAATAATACTAATACGTCGGCCCACCCGTCTATATAATACTATTTGCTATATATCTCTCCTCAGGTCTATAATATAATGTCAATCCTACTCTACATATTACCCACATGGGCCCACCCATCTCCATAATACTATTTCTCCCGGCCCATCTGCTATCGTCGATGATATATATAACATCAACATAGATGGGCCCACCCGTCTCCATCAGAAATAATATTTCTCCTGGCCCACCCGTCAACATTGGGAATATACATAACATCGGCCCATAATCCGCTGGCCCATATTACACGGGATATTATGTAGGTCGGGTGACCCGTATAATACGGGATTTGTCACTGAAGGGGCTCTTGCCACTGCTTGCGTCACCTTCTGGTCGTGCTGCCGGTATGTATTTCATCACACTACTTCACTGTCCCTTACTCCCTCCACTCCCAGTCTTGGAGAACTCATTATCATGGGCCCTAACGCTTTTGACCCTGTCAAACACATTTCACGTTCATTCCTGCCCATCACAGTGTGCATTTCCGATAATGTACGTCGCACTACTTTCCATATCCCGTGGACAAAGACCACTGGCACTGAGGGTGCCGACATTAGCATCACTGGTCGTGCACATCCCACTTGCCCTCTTACAGCCCTCGTTCATCACCTTGAAAGCAACCTCAACATTCCATCACACGCACCTCTCTTCTCCTTTGAGACAGCCGCCGGTCCCTGGTCCCCAATAGTGATGCACAGGGCCGGGCCTCAGGCCCTATGTAGGCCAGGCCAGGCCAGGCCCACATGCTGGGCTTACTAGGGCCTAGGGCCTGGCCTGTAGTTTGACTGGGCCCGAGCCCTGGGCCTGAGCCCCGGCTTCAACATTTTCCCTTTGTAAAAAGTCCGTGGCTGATGTCAAACATTTAAACTGTATAGTTTTAAATTTTCTCGGAAAGGCAAGTATGTACCGTAAGTTAGTCATATTGGATCATTGTTCATCTCTTTCGTAATGCCCATCATCGTATCTGATGATGAGTCCACATCAGGACATGTTGTGTCTCGACCACGACGAACTGTGACACTTTTGTCACGACTCACCGATGCTAACAATGATGCGACTCTGGAACTCTCAGCCCATAGGAACAAACCTTCCGTGCCTGCCATCAGCACCCCAACCCCAGTACCAACCAGCGGCACCCCAAGGTCCCCAACACCAGTACCAGCCAGCAGCAAACGAGGAGCGGAGGATGACAAATGTGCATCCAACGAGGGTGTTATGGAAAATGGACCTCATACAAGTAAGTTCTTTTGTACATCTCATCTCAGGACCACTGAGTTCGAATGTTGCAGGCAAACGCTTGCGCCACAGCGCAAGTGCCAATGGTGAGGCGTCATTCACAGATGCTTCCAGCCCATCTGTAATTGATACTGCAGGTATGTATTTACATTGTCTGGTTATATAGCTACTTGTCAATGCTGATCAACAGAGGAGACTCCGAGCACACACAATGCAACACCTATGGACACCGAAGGTTTTTTATCCGACATCAATGTACAAGATATATCTGCAACCCCGACTGTTCAACGCAAGGAAAAGAGCCATGATGTTAGCGCATTTTTCGGCCAGCCATATGCACACAAGGCTAAGGATGGGAAGACTCATACAGTCCAAGACTGCGAGCCATGCAAGTAAGTAATGTCTTTGATTTGCTACCTCCCAACTGACAAATTCATAGAAAAAAATGTTACCCATGCCAAATTGTTAGCGACACTTCAACGTGTTGACACCACATTGCCTTTCGGCATCCAGTAAGTTTAGCATTTGAATCTCAATGTTTCATTTGTGTATTAACATTTATAGGATGCCTATCGACAATGGTGCAAGACTAACAACTTCGAGTCAATGCTACCTCAAGATGTCAAGAATGCAAAATGGCAGCCACAGTGGTGAACACGCAGCAAACAAGTCTCGATGGACACCTCCAAGAGATTCCCCCCAACAAGGTAGTTGTACCTTATACTGATACGCTCTTCCGTGAGGCCGCCATTGAATGGCTGATATCTACTAGCCAGATCACAACTGCTTGAAGGGTGATATAGTTGAAGCAATTCAAGTACTTCGTATGATGTATCAACGTGATCTAATCTTTCAAGAGGCCCCTCCTTCTTCAGCTTTAGAATTGGCATTGGAGGAACTGGATGATGGAGAGGAGGGTGGCTGTGATGACATTGTCATGCTGTCAGGTGAATCAGATGTCGAGGATTAGGTCTCTAATTGATTAGGGTAGCGAAATAAAGCTTTTGTCGCCTTTTTACCTTGTAAGCCCTGGCCCAGGCCTGAGCCAAGCCCGAGCCAGGCCCAAGCCCTCCAAAAGGGCCTGGCCTGAGTTTCTTCCAGGCCCAAGCCCTGGCTTTCAGGCCAGGCCAGGCCCGATGCATCACTAGTCCCTAATGACCAAACCATGGTTCCTCAACCGCTGCAATGAAATCTGGGTTGCTGCCGGTCATGCGACCATGCCAGGACACACTTTTTGTATTGGCGGGGCCACGGAGTTATTATTAGAAGGTGTTCCACCAGATGTAGTCGCCGTTCAGGGATGCTGGAAGTCCTGTGCTTTTCTCGATTACTGGCGTCAAATAGTGCTGCCGTGGTCCGGTCCAGAACCACAGTTCAAACCGGACTTTTGGTCCGGTTCTCCATGGTTCGGTCCATGGTTCTCACGTCAGCCAGAACCAGACCGGAAAACGGTTCTCGGTTCTAGGTCCTCCCTAACGGTTCGGTTCTGGTTCAGCCTTCCCAAACCATTCCGAACCCTTGTCAATTTTGCCTTCCTCAAGGTCAAGACTGACCTTCGGGATTTTCACTACCTTCAGCTGGGATTTGCTATCAGTTAATCAGGCTGCCTTTAGCCTTTTTGAGGTATTAAGTACTGACACATTTTAGTACATATACATTACACTCGTTCTGGGCCTGGCATTAGATCACGTGAGATCTTTGTGAGTGATTCGCCAGTTTCTCTGTGCCATACAATGACCTCTCCGCCTTCATTAATATCACCGCTTGCTATCATGCCCATCTCGTGATACTGCCAATGTCCACACATGTCCCTTCATCTTCTTTAACACAACACATGTCGTCAAGTTCCACAGACGAAGCGCCTTGTCAAGTGAGGCTTTAATTATCTGCCATCTATTGGGGAAAACTGCGACTGCCCTTACCCAGTCTTCATGACATTTGAACTCTCGCAGGTGGATGGCATTAGGCGCGGTCGAGGTGGACTTTGGAGGGATTGTAGGTGTCTTGCTCTAAGCTACACTCTGAGGTGCATGTTTTGTACGCTTTATGCTGCTTCACTGCATCAACCCGTTCGTTTCCATAGATGTCCAGGCACAAACCTTCCAGCCATACCTGCCATCCTAGACACTGTAGGCCCCCAGCGCCTCTGCAGTGCATACATATGTCTGAATCTTGTCTTCAAAGCCTCCAGAATGTATCTCATCCCAGCAGCACTCTCTCCACCTTTATCTCATGATACTGCCAATGCCCACACATGCCCCTCCATCTTCTTCAACACAACACCTGTCTTCAAGTCCCACAGACTTTTGAACTCTCGTAGGATGATGGCATTAGGCGCTGGTCGAGGTGAACTTTGGAGGGATTGTGGGTGTCTTGCTCTGAGCTACAGAGGTGCGTGTGTCCGACTCTTGTCTTCAAAGCCTCTAGAGTGTATCCCATCCCATCAAGTGAGCAGTCAGTGCTTCCCAGCACTCGAATATATTCTACATGACACCATAAATATCGTTGTTTTTCGTTTTCGTCTGTACTTAGAGTGACCTGCTCCGATGACGATGACGACGAACGATAACGAGAGTGATTCCAAAGAGCATGACATTTGAACTCTCGCAGGTGGATGGCGTTAGTAGACGCACCGGTCGAGGTGGACTTTGGAGGGATTGTGGGTATCTTGCTCTAAGCTACAGAGGTGCGTGTTTTGTATGTTTTATGCTGCTTCACTGCGTCAACCTGTTTGTTTCCATAGATGTCCAGGCACAAACCCTCCAGCCATACCCGCTGTCCTGCTCATGATTCAGCTTCAATTTGAACATCGCGCATGCCCTGGTCAAACTGGTTTTAGCTCATTTGCCAATACCCTCCCAAGTCCATCATCCTTCAAACCTCTGGCAAGCTCTCACTGCAGATGTCATGAGCCACGCGTTCAAAGGTGAAGTTCTCGAGCCGTTCAGTTCCTCAATAGACACCATCAGGAAAACATCGAGTTCCTTTTCGGTCCTTAGCTTACTTAAAGTTCCTTAAAATTAATTTTAAGGCTGCTAAGGAGAATAAGGAACTAGTGTGTTCCTTAGCAAAATGTATTCTAAGGAGCGAAGTCGTTTCAAGGTGGTTAAGGCGTCAAAGGCAGTTGTATTTTTGAAAGTAAAATAAGTAAGATAAGGCACCTGCTGAGCGCCAAAAAAATACATGTTATGTATTATGTTAGCGTTTACTTGAATAAGCACTGATAGACACGTGACACGCCTGACAACAACAACTCGCTCGTCATCTACACATCAATCGCGGAAATCTACAAAATCTAAGAAAAAAACATCATAGTAAGTTTTAATCGATAATCGTCACGTCAAACGTTGCTTACCAGGTGCTAGTGAATCACATGGCTCCAAGATCTCGCGTGCAACTGCAAGGAAAGATGTGCAAGTGGGGAGATGTGGCTGTCCGGGCAGAGGCTGCAATCAGAGCTGAGACGTTGGCAGAAGAAGCAGAGGCGAGAGCAGAAGAAGCGGAGGCGAGAGCAGAAGAAGCGGAGGCGAGAGCAGAAGAAGCGGAGGCGAGAGCAGACGAGATAAAGGCGAGAGTGGGAGAGGGATTATTGTGCTTCTTGAAGAGGGCAAAGAGCCATTTTTGAAGGAATCGAAACAGAGCGCATTGCTCAAGCCTCGAGTGACTGTAGACCATGGTGAGTGTGAGTACATCTCGAATTTGATGAGAACTTACCTATCATTTGAGCAGGAATCGAGACAGAACGTGTGGCTTGAGCGTAGAGTGATTTTTGTACAAGTGTATAATAGTGAGGATTAAGGCCGTCTGCCTGGGGAAATATGAATTGTAGTAGAAGACGGTGGTCGTTCAAAAGCTCGTTGTATTCTTCGCCCAACTTCATCTGCAGCTCCAGAGAGCTATCATCAACACCAATCTGGAGGGTATTAGGCAAGAATCCATTCTTGCCATCCATGACATCAATGCGATAGTTGTGCTCAAAGGCTGCATTGTCAAGGCCAAACAGTCTCAATCTTCTGACGTTCGATGAACGCACCGTCCATACCGTCTTCACCATACACGAACTGGATGAGGTCTCCAAGCGAGTTGCGAACAGTGCCATCATAGTGTACCATCACATCCTCCAATGCCTTGACGAGATGACCTGTCCAAGAAGATGCATTTCATGTGAAATCACGCAATTGCAACGCTTTACCTGTTTTTGAATCTCGCATAATGATACCAGTCTCTGCCGTCTTGACGGCCATATCAATAAGACCTTCTCTTCCAGCCATGGCATGGAAGAAAAACTCCTGCGGTGTCAACCCTCGTAGATATGAGTTCTTGATGAAGCCACGTGCCTCCGGGCTGAAGTCATCCTTGGTGAAATGGGGAAGAGTACGATGACGGAACCCGAATGGGATTCGACGACCTTCAACACTTTGCTGCCCGACACAGACAGACATTTGCGAGATGTTGATGTATGAACCCTTGGAACCAGCTGTGACCATCTGCTTCACATTGTACCCAACAGCGAGGTTGAAGGCAGCGGGCCAGGAAAGCCGCACAACCCATATGAAGACGATATGGTCTTGGAGCCTGCCTGCGTGGGGAAATGTGGGTTGTCGTAGGGGCGGCGGTTGTCGAGCATCGTGTTGTATTCTGTCATCTAGATGGGTCTGTAGGGTATTTAATTAGCAAAAGGACAACAAAATGAGAGGCAAGGACGTACCACAATCACGCTATTTCAAAAGCGTGGTGATCGGCATATCTGTTGACATAGTAGGAGTTGAACATGTCGTATGAGTCGTGTGGACTTATTTTTGGGATAAAGTCCGGGCCATAGACTGGAATGAGATGGGCAGCGCGAAAGATACAATCGATGTGAATAATTGAGACGTCTGGGACATCATCACCAGTTGTCGTCGGCATGACAACATACATGCCTGTGTCAGGATCGCGTTCTTCGTGGACATAAGAATACCAATGAACTATGGCGCAGGGATAGTATGAGGTCCGATAGTTAAATGAGAAAAAGCAAAGGACTCGCGCAACTGCAAGTCCATTCATGGGAGAGTTGAAGTCAACACCCATGTTGATGAAGATACAGTCATGCCTTGGTTCGCCAGTGCGCCACGATGGTGTTGCCCGGATGTGCTCGCGACGCATACCTCCCGTACCACTCAGATCACTGGGTGCATGGAACGAGGCTGCAGCAGAATTAAAGAGGGTGAGTTTCCCTAGGAATACTTGCGCTGTTGCCGGATCAAACTCAGGAGGGTTGGGATCTTCTGAATAGTGTTGATCATGTATGAATTCCTGAATCATAAACGGGAGGCGTGGAAGGTCGAGTTAGAGGCTGAGTGCGTGAACATTTCGTACACAACCTATTCATTGTCAGAAAGGGTCCAGGAGCAAACCATTTAACATACAAGGAGTTAATGCAAGCTCAACATGGGACTCCACAGTCAGTCCATCAATAATCTCACCAGCATCCACTTCAACGGATTGATTTTGAGGCTCATGGATACGCAGGCGCCCATGATGGCCTTCTTGCGCCATATTAGCCTCCGCGTCGTCATCCGGTTCTAAGTCGTCGTCTGCAGGAATATTCTGACCTATTGGGGATATGAGAAGGGCTACATCGTCAGCGAAAGATCATGTACGTCTCTGGAGTACTCCCAAAGCATTGGACAGACAAGAGCCACGAAGCATACCACGTGCCTCAAAATCTACGCGAGCGGCTGCAAGTTTGTCGAGGCATTGATTTGTTAGTAGCATTTGTCCGAGTGCGTTAAACCTGCTAGATCGGCACCAAGGTTCTTTAACTGCCTTGATGTGCTTGGACTCGGTAATTGAAGAGCAAAGGCCGTTGGGTGCGCCGAAAAGTCGAATCAGTAATATGTAGTGGCACAGGGAGTGTTGACATGGAAGGGAGAATGTCGAGACCACACTGGTTGTCTTGAAGATCTCCCGATATTGGTGAAAGCGGTCGAGGGCATCTTGTAGTTTTACGAGGTCATCTTCAGTGAGAGCCTCGCGCCTCACAGTGTAGCAAAATTCTAGAAATGCACTGAATGTGCGCACCACATCTTGAGGAACGTGACCTTCAATTGCAGCTAGATAGACCTAAATACGAGTCAGCTCACATGTCATTTGGAACGGAATACACAGCATACCTTCATTAATGCCTTTGAGTCGTCACCTGTCCACTGCCGAAAACCTCGCCCATCAGGAAAGCGTCGCAACCCAGCGAATGGGGCAACTGCTGCTATCCTGTATGTTATTAGTAGTTATCAGCAAAACATCATAGATTTGCGTACCTGCGATCAATGTCGTCCATTATCTCAGCCGCATGACGGGTACCGTGTGTGATCAGTAAATACTCTCCCACCCAATCAACCAGATGATCCTTGAAAGTTCCCTTGATTATTTGATGCAAGATATCCAGAGATAGGAGCTCGTGGATGTCCTGCTCGAGGAAAGTCATTTGTAAATGGCTAGAAAAGCAAAAAGGTGAGATTGGACCTAGCGAGTTTCAGCAAGCAACTTACAACGAGATCGGCAATGATGCCATACTGTTCCCAAGCCTGTTTGTATGTGAGTTGTTCGACGAGCAACTTGGTGTGTGCTTTGCGTCGATGGAGACATGGTTGAGCGCCATCAAGGTCCTTCCTATTTCCTGGACACCTATTTTGATAATAAATAAGTCGTTAAAAAGCAAAACAAAGTTTGATGACGCACCGTGGACACCAGTTCTGCACTGACGCCAGAGAGAAGTATCTGTTCTGGATAGTCCGCTATGTAAGGGCCCAAGCCAGTACACCGTTCGTCGATAGTGGCCATCCGGAAAGCGTGTGACATCGAAATTTTCCATGAAAGGTTTCACAGACTCGAAAATCTTCGCAAGGGAGTGCTGGAATAGCTGCCGTCGAAATTTCTGTATTTGATGTCGTCATTATGTTCCTTTGTAGCTAGACAAATGAAGGTTATGGTGCAGTGATCCATTGAGAATAACAAGCACCTACATTTCGGTATCGCAAGAAATCCAATGAGCACAACACCATTGCGATGTGCCCGTCGTACACTATTGTGAATGTTCCCGATTGAGAGATAGAGTGGGTGGTATTCGGTCTGACCAGTAGCGACAGAAACAACAGTCTTATCACTGCCGATAATCAATGGTACAAATGTTGAACCATGATTCTCCTCATTTTGAGCGATAACATCCTTGAGATGATTGTTAGTATGCCAAAAATGTAAATATGAAAGAGACGTACTGCCTGTTTCCACGCCCAGTCACCAGACATAAAGTTCTTCCAATACTGTTTGTCCTCGGTAGTATAATCGTGGTAGGGTGAATACTCGATTCCTCCATCGAAATCACAGTTTGCCAAAATGCCGCGCGTCATCTCCAATGGATCTCTATACCACACATCATATTGTCCATTCATCCATGGTGGTACGTCTTGTTCGGGTTTGGCTCCATTGTAGCACAACGTAAAGCTCTTCCAAGGGGTATCGCCGAGTGGTGTTGCATCAATTGTAGCGTACATGTCCCTATGGTTTGCAAATGGGGGGGCGTCATTGTGCTTTATGAGAGTCGCGGCCCACAAGTTGAGAAGTGTATCAATCTGCCTTGCAGACATTTGATTGCGCGTGAATAAGCACTCCACTGTCTCAAATTCGACACGATTGTCATAAGGCGTCCAATCGGTTGGGGGGGCATCCGTGTGAGGTGGCGGGGGTGCATCCTGGTCAATAAATGCCCCATTAGCATCACATTTTAGTCCTAAGACAAAAAATGAGTAACAGTAATATGAACTCCTTAAAAAATGCCCACCTGTGAGGTGCGGATGGAAAGTACGCAATAAGCACCCCATATCCACCCAAGTACCTTCCTCAGGTACAAAACCCTGGTCGCCGGCTGGGTCATCATAAATATTCTCATCGATAACACCTGCTGGAGTGGGAGAACGACTCTGTGGAGGTATAAATCCAGGACCTGCGAGCGGAGCTGTGCGATTGAGGTTTTGTATTTGTGGGGTACCGTGCTTCGCATGTGTGTGCTGAGTGAGGCCAGACTTGTTTTTGAAGACCCGATTGCAGTTCGGAAACTGACAAACAAGCCTGGTGACAGCTGGGGCCATGTTGGACAGTGGGTAGTCGCAGTGAGATGGATACCAGGGGGCAAAATACGTAGAATGCAGACTAGACTAATACTAAGTGTGTGAATCAGAAATTATGACATGCTCAATTGAAAAAAATATAACTTCACCCATTCGTTGCCACCTTTTGCTAGCGTCCATATTCTTTCAACACCTTGCTACCAGCATTCCTCCAACAGCTTGTCCTAGATCTCAACATGCCTCGACCTGCAACGCGCCCAGGGAATGCTAACAAACATCCTGGACAGATAGTTCTTGAAGCGAGTCGCGTAGCACATCCAAAGGATGTAATTGCAGCTGAAAGAAAAAAGGCATCAGCAGAGAAATCAGCCAAGGCAACCGCCTTAGAAGATGCTCAAAAGAAGGTCGCTGCAACGGAAGATGCTATGGCTGTTGAGCAGACGGCTCAACGTGCTGGCCCAGGACGCCTTGTCAGACCAAAGCCTAAGCCATGCCCAGTGACCAAGGCAGCGCCAACTGCAAACCCCGACAAGATGTGTAAGCCTTATGCAATACAATGCTGTTGCAAGACTTACCAGTTCTTTGACATTTATACAGCTGTTGGGGCAAAACCAGTGTCCAAAAGCACTGACACCCTGAAGAAGAAATATCCAGGCTTGAAACTCACCTTCAAGGATGGTGTCAACGCCAATCGAAAGGTGTCCAACAATGGTACATCATCTACAATGTGCATTGTACTAAGTGCGGGCAGGGGCAGTGACAGTGGGAAAAATCGAAGGTCATTGTAAGTTCGTCTTAACTGCGATGTTACTCTTATCAGAGCTGACTCTTTATTACTTCGATATATTTCACTCACTGCAATGTAGGGGATCTGAACATGCCATATCGACAGAGGAGGTGGAAGTGGGGAAGTGGGCTGAAAGCGTGGCATCGAAGTCCCAATGGAAGCCATCTGCGCCACCAAGTGCACGTGCCAGTGGTAGGTTCAGTTTCGTGTCTGCACACATTGCTAACAGTTTTTAGTGATTGCAAGCAGGGACATATCCGAAGATGAAAACCTACCTGAAGATCATGATGAGAGCGTAACTGTGAGTCGGGGTGGTCAGGTGAGTGACTTCATGATTGTGAATGGGGAATGCTAAAATCAATGCAGGGTGTTGTGCGTATTATTGAGACTGTTGATGATGCCACGAGGGGACGGAAGTGTACCTTGTCCACGACCTCATTGGATGACCTCGAACCCGAAGAGCCGCATGAAATGGAAGAAGACGATGCCGACGAATATATTCCGGACAAGGATGAGGATGCGGCTGAGGATGAGGATGAGGATGTTGAGATGACGGATCAGCAGGGTGACATTATTGAGGTAAGTACTGGTGGGTCCTGTGAGATAGATGAATCGCTCACCACAATCATGGATTTATAGGTCTCAAGCAGTCGACTCACAAGCTCTGTATGGAGAATTTGCTCCAGTTGCCTGACAACGCTGACAAATTCCTATGCAGATGTCAGTTAGCGTCATGGATACCACGATGAACGGTCCAACATCCAAGTTCATCAAAACCGAAAATGGACGTGCACCACATATGATACTCAATCTGAAGAAAGAAAAGCCGAAGAATTCTCACTTGCCCAGCACTGTTCAGAATCTCAGCTTTCATTCCATATTTATTCCAATGGTCATGCACTGGGTCGGCAATAACAGCTATCCATGGACCATCCCCGATGAGAAACTCTCAGATGTTCTCAAGGATATATTCATGGCGGTGTGTAAGCAGCCTGGAGACTTTAGGAATGATGATGGCTGTAATCTCGCCTTCAACGTCATAAGTAAATTGTATTCCGGTACTTCTAGCTGACAACTATGTTGGCAGGTATGCCAAAGGATCTCTGAATGGAGAGGCAACTTCGGCTCCACCGCTATCATGATTCTCATGGCGTTTTTCGCCTCCACGGACGAATTCAAGACCAAGGAGGCACGCAAAGACTATGCCGAATATCAACTTGAAGATTCACGCTTTGTATATGAAGATCCAGATAACGAAGACTCACCTGGAGCTTTCTTATCGGAATTCATCTTGCGCATCTTCGCTGTTCAACTCAATGCCACCCAAGGATGCCAGATAATTGACTTGCTTGACTTCGGCTTACCTGGATATCAAACGGCCCTTGCACTGACCACTGCAGCCGTGAGTTTTGCAGTGCCTTTACAAAATTTGGTAACTTTCATTTGCAGGCCGAGCGTGCACTTATTTTAGCTCATGACGACCTGATTGTGGAAGATACTTCAGACCACAGGGAAACACAAGATCGCGTTAACTCTCAATCAGTCCACAAACAAAATGAGTAACATAGGCACTGCTTTTTCTGCGGGTAATTGGGAGACTGATACACTCGCGTACATGGAACGAATCGAGGAGCTGCCCTTCGACCGCATCAAAGAAATTGTGGAACGATCTCAGGAGTACATGAAGCATGCTCGCCGCAAGGACGAGTCTAGTATTCTCGATGGTGAAACCCCCGTGAATCCACGTACACGTATCCATATCTGAAAGCCTCGTATCATTTCACTTCAATCTCTGCTCTCGTCAATTGCTGTCCTACACCGTTTTTAATATTTTTTTGTCATTTTCATAGCACACCTTGACCGCCTTGACCGCCTTGACATCCTTATTTTCGCCTTAGCGTACTTGGATTATTCTGTGTCTACTGAAATAATAACATGCCTTGACCGCCTTGACCACCTTATCCGCTCCTTATTCTCCTTATTTCCTTAGTTTAAGGAAATGGATCTCCTTAGTCTCCTTGATTTAAGGACGAAAAACGGCCTTAAAAGTTCCTTATTGAGCAAATTAAGGCAAATAAGGAGCGTTTAAGGAACTCGATGTTTTCCTGATGACCTTTCTAAATCATTATCTTGGTTACTAGCGATACATGGAACAGATCCATCTGTGAAGGATGGCTTTATTGGATTCCCGCACAGTCCGAATTTTCTACAATGTTCAATCTGAGCCACTGTCCACCATGTTTTCGGGTCGCTGTCCATGTTTTCGAGCTCTTTTTGTACCCATTCTGTACCTCCGTCACCCACAATATTATTTAAGCATATCTGCGCATCAGTTTTCACCGGGCAGCGCTGAACGTTTGAATTCTAGCATCAATGTTTGTACTTTGAAAATTTTATGGTTCGGTTCGCGTCGGACCAGAAAAAAACCGAACCGGACCATTGAGAACGGTTCTCAATGGTCCGGTTCTGGGTTCGACGATTTTGCAGAACCGGACCATGGTTCGGTTCTCGGTTCTCATCCAGGACCCTCTGAACCGGACCGAACCGGACCACGGCAGCACTAGCGCCGTCAAATTGAGTCCATCCTTCCTTTATTTATTTCCACTGCTGTCAACACCCCCTTTGCTCTGACTCGTTTACAATCTTCCATGCATGATTTCCAACGCCATCATCAGATTCCTCGCGTATAATGTACTTTCATACTCACAATGCATTGATGTCTTCCTCTCACGTCTCGTGTTGTGTGGGGTTCGGGTTCCTCGAAGAGGAACTCGACTCGTATTCGAGCCGCGCTCGTTAGGTGGTCTGGTCTCGTTTCTCTTTTCGCGGTCCCCTTCATCCCGCATCTCGAGACTAACCTTTGCACGCTCAGAAGGTTTGGCTTCTTCCTCGTCCGGCTCTCTCACTTTTGTCTTCTCAAGCTCCGGACTCGAAACCTTCAGACCGCACCTGCAGCTGCGGTCTGGCAAGCCAGACCTTCCCCACCGACTACGAAGGCTTCGCCTTCGTAGTCCAAACACAACACATTCAGATCTCGTCTTCAACGCATGTTCTCACTCAGCCTCAACATTCTGATCTCACCTTCTCTCACTAACTTCCAGATTCTTTTTCCCTAATTCGACCTTCCATCACGCAAGTGCAGAAAATCTAAACGCTGCAATTAGCCGTCATTCCGACATTTACTAATTGCATCACTAACTCCCTCCCAAACTAAGTGCACCTCATACAAAGCACTGAATGTTAAATCGAAAGGAGGTTGTATCCGCGTGACTCGGATGCGATGAGTAACACTCTTCGCATCGGCGACTCACGCGGACAACTCCGAACGTATGGTTCGAGCGTCTTACTTTTGAAGCGTGGTCGGGACCTGAAGGACTTATAGTCCTTACAATGTCCCGACCGGTAAGGTGCAAGAGTCGACCGGGTACAAGGTGTTATGCACCTGCCTGACGAATGACGCATAATACGACTCACTCCGGAGTGTGGGATGTCAAGAGCGAGGACACAGTCCTGGAGATGTCCGCGTAGGTGGTGATCGATGATCTATTCACCCGATAACACAAAATTTGCAAAGGGCGGACACCACGAGGACGCAGCAAAAATATGGAATGCAAAGATGGACAAGCTGCTTGCTCTTCTCCTTCCATTATCTAACCCCACCTGGCCCGATCATCCGCCGCCGCCGCAGAAGTCGACGTGATTTGAGCGAGAAGCAATACATATATTCATATAGGAGACACGTTCAAAGCCGTACGTCGACGGCAACACTAAGAGACGGAACGATAACGTGGAAGAGCGTATGATTCAAGCGGTAAGAGTAAGTTGAGATCCAAGTACAGGTACGTCAACTATATATATGATTCTGTGTCGTGCGCGGTGTCCAATCAGCGATGTACTAGGTGAGACGCGTCATCGAAGGTGTTGCATCATAGGCTGCGTCACTAGGGGCCGGCGCTGCCAACACAGACCTTGCGCAATGCGGAGCTATCTGTTAGTTATGGCTGGGCGCTGAGCGCTGAGCGCTGAGCATTCATTCTGACGTGGCGTAGTGTCGCTATCTCGGTTTGCTGACAGTGGCTGTTGAAATCTTTATGTCGTGACTGGTAGTCTTGCTGTCTCGTTTTTCTGGGTTCTATAGTCTGACTGTTTGGATGTTTCTTGGTTTCGGCAGACATGTTGTATTTATATTTCACGAGAGTGTCGCAGTCGATGCGCAGGCAATGTTTTTCTACTTGTTTCACTGTAGTAAGGGCTCACGGCCGCTCAAGCGCTCAAGAATAACATGTGGGAAAATGACGTGTTTGTTTGTACCGGTGTCGCTTGCCATTACAGACCTTGCTCCACAAGGTAATATGCTCATGCTCACACACATGACCGAGACGCATAATCAACGCACGGGCAATTTAATGCTTCCATGTGGTTATAAGGATGCCAGTTGCGTTATATACGGTTTGCTAGTAACCCACTGCTCGGATCATGGCACCTGCCGCAGTTGATGGTCACCTTGCTATCCTCGCCGGCATTCCTCTTTCCTTTGTCGCCGTCACGGCACTCTGGCGATTCATCAAGAAGCGACAGAATAACCCCTCTCTTCCTCCTGGCCCAGTGCCACTCCCACTATTAGGGAACATCTTATCTATTGACCCTCAGGAGCCTTGGCTGACTTATACCGAATGGGGTGCTACGTATGGTACGTGAACAGATAATATAGGGCATATGTGGTGCAAATCATTGTATCAGGGGACTTGGTCTTCATGCGAAATCTAGGCGAGGAAATGGTCGTGATCAATTCTCAGCACATTGCAGAAGCCTTATTGGACAAGCGTTCTCGGATTTACTCCGATAGACCATACTTAGCCACACTCGAACCGTGCGTTCCTTCCGTATTTTTCTATTCAATCGAGTCTGAGCTTCATCTAGATATGGCTTGTCGATTCTCTTTTCATTCTTAGGTTATGGTGATGAATGGCGTCTCTGCCGACGACTCTTCCACCAAACTTTCCGTCCCGAGTCTGCAGTAAAATTTCGCCCAATGCAGATCAGGCGTGCTCGTGAGATGGTCGTCAACCTAGTCGATGACCCTCAACATTATCATGACCACATCGTAACGTCAGCAAATGGTTTTTACAAATTGAACGATTATTTACCTGTTCACAGATTCTCGTTATCTGTTGTGATGTCAGCTGTATATGACTACGATATCAGTGCTCGTGATGATCCTCTGGTGCGGATTGTGGTAAAGGCACTGATTCCGGGCACGGCCGTGTTGACCCCAGAGAGAGCATTAATGCTTAAGACCTTCCCCTTCTGTGAGCTCAACTTTCCTAGATGAGAAAGCGTTAACATGACATGGACTTTTAGTACTAAAGTTACCCGACTGGTGCTGGGGATCCTCGATCAAGCGTAGTGCTCGAGCTTCGACCGAAGCGCGTCAATCAAATGGCCGACGTGCCATTCAAATATGTGCAGCAGCGCTATGGTGGGTATTTATTTTTCTCTTGGTCCCAGACATTGATTCGACCTTTGCCAAGACCGACAGCTCGTTCGTCGCTCAATCTTCAATGGTTACAGAAAACTTACGACGGATGGAAACGCAAGAGGAGGCATCCAAACCTGCATTTGAGAATGCCTTGAAAAAAGCAGCTACTACTGCTATTGTGGGTAAGTAAACTTTTTACAAGTAACGTTGTGCTCTCGACACACACTAATACCACACAGCTTCATATGATACGGTAAGTGGACAACTCCATCATCTCCGCTGCTTACCATCGTTACAGAGTGAGGCAGTTTTGATGGTTTTTGTTTTGGCGATGGTATTATATCCAGACATTCAAAAACGCGCACAAGCGGAAATCGACTCAGTGATTGGAAGAGATCGGCTACCAACGTTTGAGGACAGAGGATCACTACCTTACATTGATGCAGTTGTGAGGGAAACTTACCGATGGCAGCCCGTTGGACCCCTTGGTATTGTTCCTCGCCAAGTAATATGGCCTGTACTGAAGATGATCTCATAGGCGTACCACGTGCTACTTCGACTGATGACGTATATGATGGTTATTTCATTCCAAAAGGTCCGCTGTTTTTGTTCCACCAACAATGAACATTTATAATATCGTACATCAGGCGCAATCGTCGCGTACAACATATGGTCCGGTCCGATATGATCCTCCCAGCTTTTGTGATACTGACTTGATTGTAGGGGCATTACACGGGATGAAAAGCGGTACCCCGACGCATCTCGTTTTATACCAGAGAGATTCATCGACGTTGATGGTGCATTAACAAGCGATGATCCCGCACAGTACGTTTTCGGCCATGGTCGGCGTATATGTCCAGGCTCGTTATGTTATTTTAATCCTAGAAAAGATTCGCTGACAGATAGACTTTAACCAGGGCGATATACTGCTGATGCCTCTACGTGGTCTGCCATTGCGACCATGTTGGCCACATTAGATATTTCTTCTGCAAAAGATGATCAGGGCAAAGTGATCAGCTTCACTCCCACATTCATCACGGGAGTGGCTCGGTACTTGATTTCCCCGTGTCATTCTATCTTTTTGTCACTAACAATTTCGTTGCTTCAGCTGTCCTGCGGTCTTCCCTTGCAGTATTTTGACACGGTCGCACATTCATTCGGACGTCGTGGACGGTTGGCGAACTGCCGAGTTTTGAAAGAAGGGATGACAGTTTCCCCTATCTGTGATCTAATTGGGGCATTAAAGGAGTAATCGATCGAATATGTACCCCGTTGCTCTGTTAAAAATCAGGAGTGAGTTTTGAGTGCCGTAGCAAAAGACCCACGAGCGTTTGGCGACGCCAAATATTCCCGAGTCGACCCGCTTATCTTTTTTAACTTGAGCTATTGCCAAGTGAAGCGCGCAAGCTATTGCTCACCAAAACGCCTGCCTTAGGAATCGAGTCCTCACCGGGACCCAGAAACCAATTAAGAAAAACATGGAAAATAAAAAAACCCACTCATCATGCTCATTAGCAATCGGACACAACAGAGCCCTAAGCCTGAAAGGCTGTGCCGGTGAAATTGGTTGGTGAGACTAACTGGCAGACAGTGGCCGCCTATACTAGTAACTAGAGTCAAAGTGACGCGCAGGGTGGGGAGGATTCAAAGTGTTTGGAATTCATTTCGAACAACATCAGCTGCGGACCGATTCTGTGCGGGGCCTAGACCTATGTAGCTAGGCCTTGCCATGTCAATTAAATTTCACCTTACTCAAACACTAAACACTGCCAAACCTTGGCCAACTTTGTCAAAGTTCACCCCTTCGTTCCCCCGACTGCCAGGAAGACTATTCAGTTCTAAAAAAGATTGAGAAGCTATCAGAACCATTGAAATATGTCGTCTTATCTTGTGCGTGCTTTGTGGGCCCGTTGATCGTTTGTTTAGGCTGTTGCCCTTGTCACGTTATCGACTTCGATAGCTAAGAAACCATCCTCCACCGCCGCCGCAGAGCAATATTTGATGATCCGGGCGACAAATACAAGTCACATCGTGCGCATGCTCTAGTAAGTGGTGCTTTCCGCGTCTGACAGATCTGGAATATCAATGCCACCGTAGCCCACCCTAAATCTACTGTTTTGTGCTTTGGAGAGTCTGCCCATGAACTACTTGAATCATGGCCCCTCTAATTGATGCTCGACTTGCTATTGTCGTTGCTGACCTCCCCGTTTCCTTTATTCTCATTGCTGCCATCAGGCGGTCCATTGAGAACAGACCGAATAGACCCTCTCTTCCTCCTGGTCCAGTGCCGCTTCTGCTATTAGGGAATATCTCAACTGTTGACGCTAAGGAGCCTTGGTTAACTTATACTGAATGGCGTGCTGCATGTTCCAGTACGTATCAGATAAGTTGTAGCGCATATGTAGTACAAATGATTCTATCAGGAGACTTGGTTTTTGTGCGCATGCCTGGCAGACGACGGGTCATCACAAGTTCATATGACAGCTCGCCCCGACTATTGGAGTCTGCGATACTTGTTGTGAATTGTCTGATTTTTTAGTCCGACTCCCAAACCTCGTCATCCCTTACTCATTGTAACCCTCGCCACAGAGTACTTTGTTAGTGCACATGTTGCACACAAGGACTTGATTATTTTAATCAATTTAAAGTCATATTCACGCTACGGCAGTAGTGGGTTTTGGTGTGTCATGCTCGAAAAAACCTCATCGTTAAATTTTGGCAGTAAAACGCATTCCAGTCCTAAAAGGCGATTTGTTCGCATGGTCATGTGACATTATTTCTAAGTCTCTGCGTACTATCTCTGGCCCGGTGTTGCAAAATGGCCCAGAGTTGCAAACCGCGACGTAGCACACTCATATTTCACTCATTTCCTTAGCACAATGATTCTAGGGAATGTTTGATCCATAGCTTACTGTACATATTTTTTATTCTACGAAAAATGAACTAGAAGTGCTTGCGGCAGCGAAACACTGCTGAGAATGTGCACTTTCCATGCCAATCCATCGGAGGGAAGCCACCACATGCACTAAAAAAATCAGGAATTTCACTAGTGGTTTCCCATTGCCTTCTAATATCACTCTAATTTTTTCCGACATGATAAGTAAGTGGTGTTGAGAGACACAAATGTTGTACCATCGAGATGCAAGACGTGACAGGAGGAATGAGATTGTGTTCGGAGTCACAAATCGCTGGTCGGCAACTCGGCCAAAACTTGCACAATTCTGCAAAGTCAAACTGTCAGTCTTGCAGCGCCAGTCGCATGCCCACTACTTCTTCACTGCACAATACCTTTCCTCCACATTCCCACTCATCCGCCTACCATACCAGTGACTCAAGCGGCACATATAATCCTCCATTTAATCCTTACTTACACAGTAATATACCATCCGGTTCTCAAACTGGTGACTACTTTTCAGCTTACTCAACTGCTGCTAGGTCATTCCCTCTATAATCCTTCCTGCAGCATCATATATTATACCTACCTATAAGACCTTATAGTACATACACATACACATACAAATTCAAGTCTCAGCGCTGCACGAAGCCTTTGGAATTCTTGAATAGCACTCGTCAATTGCGCTTGACGGCGTCGGAGAGTCAAAACGGCGGTGTGACACGGTGTGACGCGACGACTTCTGTGCGGTGAGAAATTTTGCAACTCTGTGCTCAAACACTGTTTCGCACCGGCTTCTCTCTGGCAACGTAGCATTGACATATTTCTCTATTTTTTTTCATAGCCTTACAGTACGTACTGAATCCTACCTGCTCGTGTTTTTGGCTCATTTTAATGTTGTGTAGTTGTTGTGTTATAAAAAACGGGTCAAAAGTTTTGCAACACCGGGCCAGAGATAGTATGTCGATCTGCGTTGGTCGTCGACTATTATGTCTTCTATCTGTCACGAAGTCCTCGGATATTTTGCTCATTTTCCTGCTGTTATCCGTGTTAATGGTGCGAGTCTTGACCGTGTCCTTGTCTTTTCTGCATAATTGTAATGTGCCGCGTTCTATTTGTAATCACGATGGCGTGGCTGTGGAATCGAGTTCTGGTCCGGTGCGTGTTCCTACTGTCGACGGTTGGTATAATTCTCGGCAGACATTTCGCTCCGTCTATTTGCAAGGGCGCGACGTCGAGCTTGGTTGTGATTGGCTCGCGTTCGTAAATGCGAGGTTCGATGGTTCTCGATTTCTCCGGCCTTTGGAGACAGATCTTGCGCGGCTTTGTGCCGGTCATACTTGGAACTTTCAAGCTGGAGGTACGTGTGCTTGTCCGTATCATTTTCATATAGCTGAAACGATCTGTTCTCTTCTTCGTCTGCTATCCAAGTGGAATCATATTTAGCTACCCAAGCGGGTTTATCATCTGTCACCCAAGCGGGTTTATCATCTGTTACCCAAGCGGGTTCCTCTTCTCGTTCGTATCAAGTGCAGCACAATGACCATGTTGTAGACAAATTTTTTGATGGCCATGAAAAATTACGAAGACCTGATCTGAGTGCCTTGGCGGATGCACATGGGCTTTCGGTAGATGATCATTCGTCTATTGAAGATCTTCGAGAGATTATTTCTCATCATGTTGGCATGGGACTTTGTTCTTCTCCTCTATCACAAGCATTCGAAGGGTGCGAATCGCTCCGTCAACAGTTGAATGTGCATTGTGAAGATGAAGGTGAAGTGCTTTCTGGAAGAATCGCGTTCTTGACAGCGATATTGACCAATACGAAACGACGTCCTTTGGAACGACTATTAAAAGCAAATGGTGTTGATTTTGAACTTGGCTCAAAAACGGGGCGATTACGTCGCACGCTGAAAAAACATATCCACTCGCTGAAAAAAGCTAAGTCGAAACCCTCTGAACAAGCTCGTGAAATTCATCGTCGTCAGCTTCGTTCTGATTGGCCTCAGATTCCGTCTCCACAGCTGAAGCGTCACTTCGTGCAGATGTTTAAGGACGAGACTTCTTCAGCCAAACTGGACACATTTACTTGCGCGTGCAGTGTAATCGCATCTCTCGATGATTTCGATCCGTCTCTTTTACATAGCCCTGACCGACAAAATGATCAACATATGTTAAATGATTATTTTGACAAAGACTGTCCCCTTCCTCAGCTTCCGTTTTCAAAAGAAGGCAAAGCATGCAAAGGGAGGCAAGGGAAAAGAGAAAATGGACTGATTCATGTTTCAGCCTCGCGAAGGAATGGTACTGATGAATCGTGTCTCCTCTGACTGAGAAAAAAAAGAGAGTTGTTCGATGCTGACTCGGCGTATTTGTAACAACCTGCGCATTACCTTATTATGTTTGGATACGACCTTATGTATTTGTAGCCTCCGTCTTATTGTAGCACTCGCCTCCATCTGGGTTCTGGTTTCGTTGATCTCTACGATTTTTGTATCTGTAGCAGTTGCAATCGAATCGATGTACGTCATGGCTCGGGGAAAAGCGACCGTAGCGGGCTCTGCCGCGTGCGGCCTTTCGCGTTATTTTAACAACATCCTATATAATCATTTGTACACCCACAAAATATAAATTCCAGTTTGTCCTGACATTTTTTAGTAGCCTCCAGAGTGCATTGATGGGCTTTTCCCACTGGTTGATAATGATACTTCTGCTTTCTCTTCACTGAGTCCTTTCCTGCCCAACACCTCCCGGTCGACTTCATATATGTTGTTGGGTCAATGTGATCCATGCAAATTCCCAGTATGTCCCAAATTCATTAGCTACTACAGGCATGTGCCTCGTCTCTAATTATTGACTAGGCTCTTGCCACTACTTCACTACATGGAGTGAGGGATGTGTTGAATGAAAATGGGCTTCCACAGTCAGATTGATTCTATGCTTTTTTCGGTTGGCTGGGTGTGGGAGTCCTCCCGGGAGCTGCCGGGCCTTTCTGGTTCCAGGCGGTTTTGCCTGGTTTTGCTGGTTGGAGTGTCTATTGCTGGCGACTAGTGGCAACTCCGCGATGCTTGGATGTTGCCAGTTGCCAATTTTTGGCCTGTCACGATGATAAGCTGCCTGGTTGCTAACCTGCTGAATGTGGGTCACGCTCGACCCCAGTTGCCTCCATACAGATAGCCACAGTATTTCCGCTCATCGCGGTCTTGATCCTTCTTGATCGTGTGATTGCTGGCATGTCACAAGTCCCTGATGCGGCGTAATGTTGGTGTTTTGGCACTTGAGTGCTTCGAAGGTCATAAGATGAAGCAGTGAGCGGCAACCTGAAAGCAATCCTTCATATCAATGTCTCATCCAATCCTGTCAGAATTTGATATCGTTTTTGCTGGAGGTAAGCAAATATCATCTTGCGGTTGTTTTCCCTCTTCACATATCATTCTGTAATAATCTGTATAGGCGGTACTACAGCCTGTGTTGTCGCAGGTCGCTTAGCCGCCCATGATCCCTCATTGAGGATCTTGATTCTGGAAGCGGGTCAGCACACCCTCAATAAACCTATTCATGTGCAACCCTACCAATTTCCCTTCAACCAAGCACCGACGAGCACCACAGTCACATTCAACATCGGAAATCCATCTCCTCGTCTCAACGGCCGTGCACCGATCGTTCCATGTGGTCGTTGCGTTGGTGGAGGCTCATGTGTGAACTGTGCGTAGCATATTTGCAACGATGAATAGGACTCTGATAATCACAGTCATGGTATACACTCGTGCACCTGCTTCGGATTATGATGATTGGGGAGCCAATGGTTGGGAATCTGAGAATTTAATTCCCCTCATGAAGAAGGTCTCGAATGTGTTTTCAAGATATCTGTTTGAATTGCTTATACGTTCAATTTATAGCTGGAGACATATGAGGTGCAGCCCGATCGTCCAACTCACGGCTATGATGGACCTATCAAGGTGTCCTCTGGTGGGTGTAAAATAGGTATCTCCAACGAGTTCATTCAGGTTGGCACGACCTATCACAAGAGGCAGTATGCCGACGACACCGATGATTTAGAAACATGCAATACATACAGTGTGAGTTATGATGTTCCTTCCCTAGCTGCCGTCACTAACCGGATTTGTGTCAGCCATGGCAGAAGTGAGTTCCTGCACACGTAGGCTATTGCGAATTTTTGGCTCATGTATAAAAGGTACATTGACGGGACAACCGGAAGGCGTTCGGACGCGGCTCACCACTATGTCTACAACCAAGCTCACAATAAAAATCTACAAGTCTGGGATGGGAGGCGCGTAAAGTGTATCATCTTCGAGTATGTGGCCACCCGGGATCGCAATTGCAGCAAACAGTTGATGGCTTTCCAAATGAAAGGGACAAGCGTGCTGTAGGTGTTGAGTTCACCAACGACCCAGTGTCTTGCCCAGACGTGGACCAGTCGTTGAGTATTGTTAGAGCATCAAAGCTTGTCGTTGTCTCTGCTGGGACGTTTGGTTCTCCGACCATTCTGGAGAGGTCTGGAATCGGTGCTGAAGCGGTTCTCAAGCGGTGCGGTATCGAGCAATTGGTGAATTTGCCTGGCGTTGGGGAAAATTATCGAGGTGCACTTTTTCATCTATTTATTCTATGAGCTTGGCTTAGGACGGTCAGATCACGATACCGTCTTTGTTCCATACTTGGCTGCAGACGAGGCTGTTACCATGGACGCTCTCTGGCGTGGAGAGGGCATCCTACAGGGTAAGCATGTTCTCGCCATGATTCCAGCAATTTACAACTACCCAAATGTAGAAAGTCTTGCACAGTGGAACAGGGGTGGCAAGTCATTGATTGCACAAAAGTTGGTGCAAATCATCACTGTCGGTATCGTGCTGATTAGTATCTCAGTGGCCTCGGTTCAAAAATCAAGTGGCGTCCTGATGACGAGGAATTGAAAGCCATGGACCCAGCTTTTCAACCACGCTGGAAGGAATTCTTCAAAGGCCGCCCAGACAAGACTGTTGCAATATTTGCTGTTCTTGCGGGGTGCGTGCATATTGCTTGCATTTGATGATATGGCAATTCTTATGACAGCCAGATACGTTCCCCCGCTCTCGGATATCCTTCCTCCTCGCAACTACATGACCGCCGGCTATTATACAGTACTACTCTCCGTCTACCCCATGGTTTTTTTCTGAATCTCTTCAATAGCTGTACCCCGTGTCTGTCGGAAGTGTTCATATCAATGTAACAGAGAACGGCGAAGAAGGAATGGATTTTACTACAGGCTTCCTAGATGAGTGAGTGGACATTTCATTTTGAGGCACTTTGTCACATGTGTGACTCCACACAGTCCATCCGATATTATTCCTCTTGACTTCGGCTACAAAAAGACGCGTGAAATCCTTCGACGCATGGCTTCCTACCGAGGTGAAGTTACTACTGGTCATCCTGATTTCCCTGAGGGAAGCGCTGCAGCCTGCAGAGAAGCTTCCGGGCCAGTGGACTTGAATGCGCCTGACATCGTTTATACTGCCGAAGATGACGAGGCGATCAGTCAATTCCACCGTGACATCGGTAAGTCCTGACTTTCCATCTCCATTGTCATGGTAAGATACTGAATCGAACATCAATGCAAACGTCATGGCACTCAGTGTGTGCCACTGAACCTTTCATGATTTTATCTCTGATCCTTATATTTGTAGCTTGGTACTTGTGCCATGAAACCGGAGGCAGATCAAGGGGTCGTCGACGCTCGGCTGAATGTATACGGCGTGTCGAATCTGAAGGTCGCAGATATGTCCATTTCGCCTTTGAATGTTGGTACGGTGGGTACTGACCAGGGATTGTTGATGTGCAATCTAACGATATACACAGAACACGTATTCGACGGCACTTCTCATCGGAGAGCGGGCTGCGATGATCATTGCTGAAGACTTGGGTATCAATTTCATGGATCAGGTTTAGGTGATTTTTCGTCTGTAACATCAGTGTCTCCTGTTTCTGTATCTCATGCTACTTGTCTATCTCCCATATGTTTTCACGATGCCTTCTTCGACTACATGCGAGCATTGAGCCAAGGTCGTTCTGTCACACGTTCTATGCAAGTCATTTTATCTCGTAAAACACCACGCAATCATCCATGTCTTCAGGAGCGAGTCATGGTATTTTCTTTTTTTAAGTGGTTACAGAAACTCAGAAAAAATCATCTATGTAGCTAAGCAGCTGACTGCTTCTGATATCCTGCTTGTCAGAGATAGCGAAAGTTATGTTAACCGCACGCGTATTCATTGTTCCTTTCATGAGGTGTCCCAGGATGTGTTGCAGAACTATTTGGTTCTTTCCTTCTGGAACTTCATTGGAACTCTCAGATCTATCTCAGGGTGTTGCCGACAGACTCATGCACTGTACGACGCTGCTAAGCTACTCGCATGCACTCCCCTTGACAACTACATATGTGCTGAGAGACGATGGATGTTAAGACTCAATGATCAGCTCTTATTCTGGGTACCACCCACCTCTCGAAAACCATTCTATAATCCTCGGACTCCATTTGTGATTGGGAGAGAATGTGTTGAGCTTGATTCGAGTCGCATGGCACATGGGACACATTGGCTGCACTGCTGCGAGGTGCGAGTCTCCAACCTCTTCCATGACCCATCGCAGTTAATCAATTCGATGGTTGTAGCTCTTGATTACGACGATCTTGTTCCAGAAAATTGATCTGCGAAGACGCCGGAAACACTTCATCGAGCACGACAGTGTACAGTTGTACAATTCATTGTCTGCTGTATGCGTACGTAGCATTGCATTCGAATTTGGGGTAGTTTGAGTGAAAAGTCGTGTTAGAAAGGTGACTGGGCGACAGATTTTCGAGGGCATGGAACGATCATAGTGCATCATCCGAGATGCCGTCGAACGAAACGAATGGAAGGAAGAGTGTGTCACATGCGCCTCCCAAAGTGGATTGAAGAAATAAAGAAGATTGCAGCAGCAGCGGCCCAGGGCGTCTTTGGATATTGCAGGGTCGTTTGGCTTTGGTTGCACACAGCACATACGGGTTTGAGAACTGACCCAGTCAATACGTGGTTCATTGGATGCAGTACAACATGTATATGATGACAACAAGAGCGCCATGAGAATGATGCCTGCAAGGATATGTGAGACATGAGGCGCGCAAAACTTGAAGAACAAATGGAAATGAGGAAATGTACGGCTCTACGAGCGCCTGCCGGGAAGCACAAAGCTAAAATCAATAATGAGAGGCGACTTTTCATCAAGGAGAATTCTGCACCTATGATTCCCACAATTCTGACTTTGTTATGGTGCTCTTAAAGCCACTCTTAATAAAGTCCGTTTACGCTTGTATGGAGCACCGGCGGTGCACAGTAATTTTAAGGCGATGGAGAATGATGTATGGTTTTACAACTCCGCCGAGGCTACCACTGGCAAGACTCCGGCACAGTCACAGGCCTAAGGTCTGCGAAGACATGCACCCAGATATGGCGTTATATCTGCACATTTATTATTTGCGCGTTCCGCGGCTTGCGCGCTGCGCGTTTTCGTCAATCCAGAGTGGGCGCGTTTTAATCAAGAGGTTCCGCATTCCCGCACTGCGCGTTTTCGCCAATCCAGAGCTGGCGCGTTTTCATTGGACTCAAAACTCAACTTGAAGTTGCCGCCATGATAATTATGATCTCTACTTTCCTTCAAGCAATTTGAGACTCGGACCACTGCAGTATAGTATTTGTACTGGTACAAACATCACTCTATACAATTGAACACGACGAGTCTACGATGGATGAAGTCCCTGTGTTTGAACATGAGTAAAACTAACATGAGTACTGGTAAGACTATGGCGAAGGAGGCTCAGGCTCGAAAACCAGTTTCTCTACTAGGAAGCTGCAAGTCTCAGAAACAAATTGTTCGGCGTGCTTGAATGCCGCTCCCTGATCGAGAATCTTGAACATGAGGTCTTTGCATCCTTCACTGACACATCCAAACTGCAGTTCCTTGAAGCGTTTGATGGCGTCGTCGTACAGCTGTGGATTCCTACCATCAAGAAGAAAACGGCCCATACCATTCCACCAAATTGCGTGCCAGTCCTCGTTGCAACCAGTTGGGTCTTGACACTCATTCGAGTGCATCAAGATCTTCGGTTCCTCCGCAGCTACGATCCGGCGGTGACTACATCAGCAAACCACTAAACCTCACACAGACTTTGGCTTTTCCCACAGATTCTCACAGTGTGACAGACAGCACAGCAAACTAATAAACTTCACACAGACTTTGGCTTTTCCCACAGATTCTCACAGTGTGCCACAGACTCACAGAATCCCCAGAATCCTAGAGCCACAGAGCCACAGAACTCACAAAATCTTTCACCAAGTCTTTTCTTCAGTTCAACAACACTAAGCCTTAGTACAAACCAAAGCTTATTCAAATTCATTGTTAGGACAAAAAGTGCTAAACCTATTAACTAAAGCTTGTTAAAATTCACAATTTTTACAGTTTGCACCAAACCTTCAAGTTTTTCTAGTCAAAAATATGTTACAATAAGGTTTAATTCTACTCAAGATCTCAATAAGGGCAAGTTATAATGAGGTTTGACTATAGATTTCAATGGGGAGACAACATTGAGGCTTGAGAATCATTGGTATATATGTTATTGTGAATGAGGAAAAATAAAGACACTATGGTGTAATGGTAACTTTGTGTTGAAGTTGTTGCTGAACTTTGTGAGGTCACAAGTTCAATTCCTGGCATTGGCACATTAATACTGTCAAAAAAGCGAATTTGTTTTGTTATATTTGCTAAACAATGCTGTCATACTGTGAGCTCTGCAGCACTGGGAGCTGTGGCACTGGGAGGTTCTGTGCAGAGCTGTCACAGGGGGACCAAGCTGTGGCACTGTAACCCTGTACAGCTCTGTACAGAACTGTACAGAACATTGTAGTTTACTGATGTATCAAGCACAGCCTGAACATAAACTACATTCAAAAAAACTTCGTCGCCCATCAACTCCCGGTGGGCATGAGTGAGCTCGGTAATTGGGGTTTCTGCCAGTTGCTGGAAAGCATATGGAAAGATGGAGCGGACGTGGTATTTGATGGCGAGGTTGATTAACTTAGCTGGGTGGAAACGGTAGCGTGTGGAAGATATGCGGGAAATAACGAATTCGCATGCATGCGAGCATTGATACATGTCGCAGAAACAGAGAAATTTCGAGAGTTCATCAATGCTATGAGATCCGGTACGCATTCTACCGTGACAAACGGTTCAGTTACTGACTAAAAACATAAAATATCAACATACCTTCCAAACATGAATTCAAGAAACAACTCAAACATCTCCCGAGATATTCTGTTAAGGTGAATGGGTTTATCATCACACATCCCATCTACTTCTGGTTGCCTAGAATTCTCCATGGTAGAAAACATATCACGAAAGACATTGGAAGATGCGGATAAGATTGAACTGCAGAGTTTGTATAGTGTATTCTCTACCTGTCAATGGAAAGTTTTAAAATTAGTACGATAATTTGATAGATGAAACTCACCTGGAAGATGTGGCTGGACGCATTAAAGTAATAGATTGGGTGTCGAGTTGGTACAACAAACTCTGTCGACATATTAGCAGGAAGTTGAAATTAGACGAAGGCAGTCAAACTATAGTTTGACTGCCTATGTTTGTGACCGCTGACCATGTTTCTCATGGGTTTGATACATTGTCATTGTACGCTACTCTATGATTGTATTGAATGCTGATTCATTCTAAATCTTGTTTCCGCAGTGATCGTGATGCCTATACCACCACAGGCGTTTCCGCCATTTCCATCTCGCACGCCAACTCAAGCTCCATGGTCAGCAAATTTTCTTACTGCTCATGATACATTGTCAAATATCTACCGACATGCCTATCGTATTCTGCATCAAGAAGACGCCGACCCCCTTCAACTTACATTTCACTTAGAGGCTGTATCTGGAGACACTATACCCCTGCTTCAAGCCCTTGCAAATGACCTGCAGGGACATGAGATGCATGATTGGTTGACTTGTGCAGCAACCTCGCTAGGAGATCTCTCTGTTCAACTGTTGTCGTTTCGACACAATACTCGAAATTCGTGAGTCGTATTATCTCATTTTGAATGATTGTTGACTATGTGTGAATCCCAGAATGGACACCAACGTTGCGTTTCCAGAACCAGTATCATTGCTGCATACAGGTCGTCCAGGTCGTCCGAAAAAATTCATCGACATTGCGTTCCTTTCCGAAGCGGTCTCGAATTCACGTCAAATTAGACTTATGGAACTTGCCAAAATGCTAGGAGTCCACAGAAACACGCTGCGACTCTATATGAAGCACCATGGAGTTGAAAGAAAGTATTCCGATCTTACCAATACTGATCTTGATCTCCTCATCAAGGAGTTCAAGAAAAAGCGACCCGATTCAGGTATCCGGTACATTGTTGGGTATCTTCGCAGACATGGTCTCTGGGTGCAACATCGACGAGTAGTACAGTCGCTTCGCAGGGTTGATGGCTTAGGCCAAGTCCTGCGAGATCGACAGGTCAAACGTCGACGGAAATACCATGTGAAGCGCCCCAATGCGTTATGGCATGTAGATGGCCACCATAAGTTAATTCGATGGGGGATTGTGATTCACGGATTTATTGATGGGTTTTGTAGAATGGTGCGATGTGTTTTTTTAACGCATTTGCATTGATTACTGACTCTAATTTATATGTCTATTAGATAACGGGACTGAGAGCAAGTAACAACAATCGCTCCAGCACAGTTTTGGAACTGTTCATTCATGCAATGCAAAACTTCGGAACGCCTTCTCGTGTGTGGGGAGATCGTGGAGGAGAGAACCTCGATGTTGCAACATATATGATAATGCGAAATGGACCACGTTGTGCGTCCTTCATGTGGGGATCATGAGTCATAATGTGTTTGTTCTGCAGCTTTATGTTAGGTACTAATTCTGAACAAGGTCTACACGGAATTCGCGGATTGAGCGTCTATGGGTTGAAGTTGGCATGCAGTTTGCTAGGAGGTGGAGAGCGTTTTTCACTCGACTTGAAAACCATCACGGGCTCAACCCTCACAGCCCTAGTCATATCTGGTTGCTCCAGACTCTGTTCCTCGATGAAATTAATCAAGATTGTTCGGATTTCCGGGCGGAATGGAACTGTCATCCGATACGTGGTCCTGATACAAATGATAAGAGCCCTAAGGTAAATGCGTCATTTTACATTTATGTGACCCTGACAAATTATCTCATTGTGACCCAGGATTTACATTTTTTAGGTCAAATGCAGTTTGGCGTGTATCGAGACGACTGCGAAGGGGTCCACCCAGATGTGATTGAAGAACACTACGGGGTACATGGCCCTACTACGACTCGACGACAACATCAGAGTGGAGCGGGGCATCCAATTGACGAAGAAGAAAGTGATAATGAAGAGGAGCCTCTAAATATGGTACAGGCTATCAATAATCAACAACGACACCAAATCCACCATGAAGCTATCAGCGTTCCATCGCAAATCAATCCTTTCATCAATGACGAAACACGCCGGCAATTCTCTGCCACCCTTATCGAAGTCATAGCCGAGGATATAACACCGTGCGACTGCAGGCTAGCAGCAAATGAGTGGGAAGGTGATGAGTATCCGATCTTCGAGGCTATCCCTGTTGGCCGACGAGGGTCGAAAGAACTACATGTGTCTCTCGCTGAACTGAGCTGGTTCAACCGGGCGAGGCTATGGTGTCAGGCATTACTAGTGTTGTCATACGTTTTAGCGGCTGGGCAAGAGTAACTTAAACTTACGAGAGTTGTAGTAGTTATTACTCTTGAAATACTTACTTGGACAATACGTCAACCAGAAGGCGGGCAGAATGTCATAAGTTTCAAACTGTAAATATAAACCGCACTATCTAGTACCTTTCAACCATCCTCTTCAGGTCCGAGTCGTTTCTGTCTCTTGTCTCCTCTTCCGTGTGAACTCTTTCTCCACCTTCTCCCACTAGTGCTATTGCTCTGCATGGATTCCGAGAGCAACACTATGAATTGGGAGCACTTCTGTAGAGGTTCCAAATCTGACAGTCAAGTGTGCAACTGCGAGGAATTCTTTGCTCGGTCGCAGGATGAAGGCCACTGTGTGGAGTGTGGTCATGGTCGCAGAAAACACCCTCGCAAGGCATCGACTCGGAGCGGCAAACCACTGGAAGTTCAAGAGGATGAACAGCCTCACCGACTTGGAAATACCTCAGCGGTCGTCAAGAATATTTTTGACCGAATCGCTAGCGGTGGCAAAAGCGTCAATGAAAAGTTGTCCACCACCAAGCGACTCACTGAAGCCGGCGTACCACTCGCCAATGCCCGAGAGGAAGCCTGATCAACTCTTTCTTCCACCCGACTTGCTGGTTACAGTAAACTGGCTAAGGGCCCAGTGTCGTTGGCTGGCTTGCGAAAGGTACAGGATCATCGGCTAGTGCATGAAGATTAGTTTACATGAATACTGAAGTTGCTTCTAGGATCACAAGGATACTATGAGTGGCTCACTGCAACCTAGTAAAATTGGAAGCCAAGCACGCAGGAGCACTACGTCTAACCTTTCCATGACCGGAGCTAACACTTTTCGTGTCGCATCAATTGCTCTATTGACTTGTGGTGTCGATGTTAGTCAAAGACAATCAATAGTCTACTAAACCCACTGATTCATAGCATTTTCCAGAGAAACGGTCTCATCAGAGCGCCTAAGGCCCCAAGCAAGAATGGCCGAAATGAAATACAGGCTATGAAGAACTGGGGTTGTTACCTTGACCGGCCTGAGCAATTTATCATCGATAGTGGATGGTCCTATCACAAGATCACCAGCCAGCTACAAAGCTGGTTTCCTAAGGTATTTGATTATCTGGATATCCCAGTTGAGAAGCGACCATCAGCGCCATCACGATCATCAGCATGGCTGACACAAGAAGAGAAGCCTATTTGGCGACTCCTTAACAAGAGTGGACAGACATTAACGGTTGTCGATGTTGCATTTCCGACCGGGACTGACCTAGTGAAACACAAGGGCCGAGATAAAGCAAGTGTCAGCGAGTGTCACCTGTGGTTTGGTGTGTTCCTGTTTCTTTCTCGTACTACTCACTGCATGTTGCCCTAACAATTCCATCAGTCACACGGAACCGGATTCCTGACGACATCTACGAATCTTGGAACACTCAACCTGTCATAGCTGGTTCGGATTCCGAACACGATGATTGCAGCGATGTGCTTTTGTCTGACATGGACAGTCTCAATGATTCGTTTATCTCCAAGTCAGACAATGAGCTTGCGAGTTCTTTGATGGAACTGGAGTTGACTGATGCTGAAGTCGAGGATCCCAAAGGCAAAGGAAAAATGAAGGTTGTATTGCCAAAGAGAACTAACAGTGAGTTTTTGGTGTTGGCCTTGATGCGTGTACTCATCCGTTCCAACAGTGAAATGAACTCACACAGTTCTTTCCCCTACCAGTGATCAATCGCCATCGGAGGTTCAGAGAGCAATTCAAAAGAAAAGTAAAGTTAAACAGGGTAGAGTTTTTCCTTCCGTTACATTTTTTATTATTATTCAATCCTTTACTACATACTCAACAGAATCAGCTAATGATGTTCAAGCTGCCATTCCCTTGTTTTTGATGGAATCTGGACCATCAACAGGCTCTCAGCCATTTCCATTGACTCAACCTGCTCAATCCAATAGCCTCAGTGAGTTTTTCATTCGTGCTACTTGTTTAAAATTTAACCTGTGCTGTTGTTGCCAGAAACGGCATCGTTCCGTAGCAGTCGACTTGGAGTGCAAGCTGGTACCGCCATCCAATTCCTGAAGTCGAAGAGTGCATTATCGTCCCCACCCAAATTTGTGTCAGTCAGCGAGGCGGATGTCTTGTGGCACAGTCGACCACACGTTGACGACCCTTTTACACCGGAGCATATCAATCCCTGGGACTCTCGCTATTCCATGAAGCCCACTAACCTCCAGCTCATGTGAGGAGGGTCAGTTACCATTTCCCAAACAATGTTTGACAAGTGACCGGGTCTAGTATTTTTTGATGACAGGCATGCTAATTTGGTACTAGTTTTTGTCATTTCTCGTGCATTGCAGTACATACCACTATCTCATCCTCATCCTCATCTCATTCCGTACTTATACCTTGCATCCTCGCGATGCCTCACCTAATGATGTCTTGCAGGAGTCACGTACATGATTTACATCACACTCTTTGAATGCAAACATTGATGACTAAGTACGAAGGACGTGTTGTCTCACTCATTTTGTGGGTGTATCAAAACAGTATGTATTTGAAGCAAAAAAACTATGATACTGCGTGAGCCGCTAAGTTAGCTCCGCACAACTTGAATGACTCGGTTAGTAGAGACTTGAACAAGCAAACGCGGAAGCCCTCAATGAAAACGCGCAGTGCGGGAATGCGGAACCTCTTGATTAAAACGCGCCCACTCTGGATTGACGAAAACGCGCAGCGCGCAAGCCGCGGAACGCGCAAATAATAAATGTGCAGATATAACGCCATACCCAGAGTCCCAGACCGGCCGTAAAGCTTGCACATTCACCGGGTAGGATATAGTCATTGTAGGTCGTTCACAGTCGTTTGCAAATCACTGTAATCATAAGTATACAATGGGCTCAGGTATTTTGCCGCATCACTGCCGCAACTTGCCGCACCAGTACGCATCACTGCCGCACCGCATCAAAACCTACAATCATCACTCAATTTCGACAATTACTGTTTTCATGTGCAAGTCAATCGACTTAGCAGTGTTACTTGTCAAACACATCAACTTTGCGCCTCTTGGTTATTCCTTTGAGAGGCTGAATTTATAAGACACTTGTTGGGTAGGGTGCGGCACGGATGCGGTAGTGTGTGCGGCAGCAGTGAGTCCTACTAATATACTATGCATTTTGTACAAGGCAATAACAATCAGATTGTATATACTCTAGAGCACCCACTTTAAAACCATCTGTCACTCTTGAAAGCTACCTGCTAGTTGCAATATATTATATACGACTCAGACCTCAGATGCGGCACAGCCACTAATAATGTCAGGGGAACATATTTTCTGACAACGTCTACCTTAATATCACGCTCTCGAATGGAACTCCATGCTCACCTGAATGTCAGGGATGATTACGGTATGTTGGTGTCCAGTTTTCTCGTGCTGATTGCATAACACCTTCCAGAGTTTTATCAGTAATTTATTTCGGCCCAGGAGGCCATGTGAGTGTGATGCCTCGCAGCTTGATACTGCGGGAGTGCCCCTGCTCTGGCCAGCCATCTACCACCAAATGAGGCGCGAGATCAGCCTCGTAAAAATTTGCCAATCCCTGCTCAGGTCAGCAGTTCAACCACGCGTATGGTTGACGAGCCACCTCAAAAGCCACCTGCACGGGCCTCTGTTGTCCACCAGCCCCAGGTACCTAAAACCCAGCCCCAGGTACCTACCAGTGGCGATATCGAATGGGACGTCTGGCCCGATGGTCACATTGTGCGAGTTTACTCCTGTGAAGAATCCAAACGGCCTGAGGTCAGCCGCAGGTGCCGCAGGGAATGAACAATGGGGAAAAGATGCAGGCGCACACCAAGACCGATGGAACCCATATGAGGGCCTCCCCGAGTACTGGAATCATGGTGACCAAGATCCATATGCACCAGAATTCGAAGGAGAACTGGACGTGCGTGATTTGCATGTTTTGTGGCGGATTGCGCTAACGCCCAACAGTGTGGGCCGAACTTTAGTGAAGGAAGTGAGCCCGAAGTCATTAAGAAAGAGAAACATACCAAAAAGCCCAAACCAAGGCCACGTCCAAGGAAGGTACATAAGGGTAAGGGTACATAAGTTCCCCGTACTTAGTTCGTACTGTGAAATGAATACAAGACTGGTTTTGTAAGGACTAAAGGCACATACATATGTACCTTGAAGCCTTGGTACCTGTTCCGGCAGATTTAGTGTTAGTATTCATGGGTAAGTATATCTGCACAACTGACCATGACGGTGCTGCATGTGTACTTGATAAGAAGGGTGCGTTGGTGTGTAGAAGGGTGCGTTGGTGTGTTGCGTTGGTGCGGTAGTGCACAGCCACTGCCGCACCCTACCGCACCCTACGGGTCCCTACCGCATCACTACCGCACCAATAAAGTACCACCATCTCTGTGATACCACTGTAATTCCTACACAAATACATGTATTATGTTAGTGCTTAATCAAAAACCATATTTAAGGCCTGTATGGGCGATGTAAACATATTATATACACATATAAGACACATGTTAGGTAGGGTGCGGCACGGATGCGGCACGGTGCGGTACGATGCGGCAAAATCCTAAGGCCCGTATACAATCTCGTACGGAATTTGCTGATGTAACATTCCAGACTCTTACTAGGTATGGTCCCGTCGTAGGGTCTGCTCAGCACTCGATTATACCATCCACACTCCAGCAAATTAACACCACATGGTTAGTGTGCCCTGTCTATTTTGTAACGGCCTTTCCTGTCTCGACGTCCCCCAACTTCACTTTCCCATTTCCACTTTCGCTGACAACTGTCTTCCCGTTTGGAAACAATGCCATTTTGCATACCCCTGCTCTCTTCTTCCCGTCGTCTCGCCAGTCCTCGCCTATCTTTGCGCCGCTCTCCCCGTCCCATAATTGCATTGAGCCGTCCAGCGAACATGCGATCTAACGTCCCCCAGGCAGGTGCTTGGCACTTGGCATACTGTCGGTATGGCCTCGCATGGTCTGGCGAAGCGCTACTGCTGGCCTCTCTTGCTCCTTATTTATTGGGGAAACCATAGTTGGCGCATAGCGGTCTCAAGTACAATAGGTTGTGCAATATGCGTGCGAGCCAGGATTTTTGAATTAAAACAAGTTGTCTGGCAACGCCAAATATTCCTGGTGAGTCGACCTGCCTATATTCTTTCACTTCAGTTATTTCCAATAGATGCGCACAGGACATTGCTAAGAAAACAGCCTGCCTGAGGAATTGAGTCCTCGCCGGCACGCAGAAGCTAACCTTGAAGTCACACAAGAGTTGCTGGCTGTACGTAATCTGAGAATTCTTTGTGGGTATCCAAATTCGCTGGTAAGCAAGTGGTTAGCCTTACCCTGCAGAAGAGCTAGAGTATCACTCACGAGAAGCGCCGATTAGATGAACTCAGTGCTTAAATCACCAGCAATCTATTGGCATCTGAATTGGAGTCAAGGAAGTTGCGTCCGTTCAAGCCGTCTGTTAAAGTGCGTCCCATACGTTATCATCGTGTTTGCTTCATAGCTTTATCGCTGTGTAGATGAAGCGCCTAGGTCTACAACTAGCGCCAGGTGCATGCATCTTCCTATATCTGATGGATTACTTCGTTGGTGGTGAGAAAGTTCGACGGAACCTCATTTATTTTCCATCTTATACGTTTCTTGCAGCCTGTTTCAAATTTGATGCCATCCAATATTCAGCATGTTGGCAGGCTACGTATATGATCCCACTCTTACTTGTTGCTGGTGCAGAATAATCGGGTTTCTGTATGGATTTTCGCTAGCTCCCGCGTTTGCTGGTTACCATCTTTTAGACGAGTATAAACTCGCTTCCGCAGCGCCGCAGGCCAGCGTGGAGGAGCTACAAGCAAGCATGGAGAAGGTTTGAGACTTTGCACCTCCGTGAAACATTCCGTTTATGTGATTTATAATTCCTTCAGGTGTCTGCACACGTCCGTCGTATCAAAGCAGTGGAGAAAGACTTGAAGGCACTTGCTCAGAGCTCCCCAAGTAAAGATGACCTATCGAAGGTTCGTGCAGAGCTCAAGAAAGTGTACGATGGACTGCACATTGGTATGTTGTTGCGTTTAGACAGCAGCGGATGAGCTTACAGACTTTGACAAGAATTCCTTGATTTGAGATCACACGTGTGGGGCATGCGTCAGTCATTATTGCGTTTATCCGATGTCTACCACTGACGGAAGTGTGGAACAGAACAAGATTTGCATTCATTAGCCAAGAAAGACGCCACGTCTGTTCGTGTATAGATTATATCCGAATACCTATAGAACTCTGGAAACCTCCCTTCATCAACGGTTTAATGAAAGTCACAGCTAGGAGCATCCTCGGTTTCCTCTGATGCTTAAATCATTGCTCTGAAGTTTGAACCAGAACGAGTCCGAGGAAACTGCTTTATGATGACAATGACTTCATCCTTTTTTGACAACAGGCAACCGATATCAAATGTGTGCCCTGCATGAGCGGAGAAGAATACCTGTAGACTTTTATCTTCTTGGATTACCACGAAACATTCCTCTTGTTAGCAAAGATTAACGAGTTCGATGCACTGCACAAGTCTCATAACGGGAAAATACGATTGACGAAATAGCGAAAGAAGTAGAGATACAAAGTAAATAATCTTCCGTATACTGCAGTATTAATGACCATCGGTGCTTGGGAGAGGTGCGCAACAAATCAAAAGCACCAGACGAGCCAACAACGTGAGGAGTCGTGACCGTACAGTTACTGTACGTGGTGTGGTAGCATGAATGTTACCATTTGGAACAGGTTGTGTTGTAGACGTCGAAGTAGCGGCAGGTTGAGATTGCGATGACGACCCCCGGCCATGAGACTGGCTGCTCTGTTGCTGCGTTTCTTTGGGCCTGGGAGCCACAAACAAGGACTATAGCGGAATGATTTAGCCACGGTGAATGAACGCGCGTGCGAGGAAAGAAATACCTTTCTGTCTCGTACTGCAGCGACTTCGACAGTACGAGGAGCGCGAAAAGAGAAGGTTCCTCGCCTCGGGGTTTGTTGGGGTTCAGTTGTATCGCTGGTGTGAGCGTGAGGACGACGGAAGAGCGACGGAATGTGGGCGAGGAGCGCACGTGGATTCCCAATAGAGGGTGTAAGAATGCGATGGGAGGAAGGGGGATGGACGTCGTGCGATGTGGAAGACTGATTGGACAATGTAAGAACAAGAACTGATTCAAAAACGCTGACAACGTACATGGATATCGCCTTGCATGTCATCGAAAAACCTTGGGGGTATTCGACGGGCATGAATAGGTGGACGTCGCGTGGGATTATTCTAGAGTGACGATGCTAAAACGATTGAAAACACTAAGAAACACATCACATACGTTCATTGGCTGCTTTTGAACTAGGACCTGCGAGTGGGAGATTAGCTTGGATTTGACTGAAGGGCTATAAGATTTACATGAGGAATAGGTAGGAGAAGGTCTTCAAGGCCAGCGTTTTTGAGTATAGCCTGGACATCCCATGCGTACACATTTTTGTCATTGCCAGTGACTAGCACTTTTCCATCGGCGGAAAGGGCTGCGCATTCCACTTCTTCTTCGTGCTGGAGGGGTGGACCGATTGGGAGGTTGGTGTCGAGATTCCAGATGCACGCTGTTTTGTCATTTGATGTGCTCACAAGGAGGCGGTTGTTCTGAGACAAGGTGATGAGATTGACATAGTCTGTGTGACCCTCCAAAGTGGCAATCTGCTTCCAAGTGGCAGTGTCGAATATCCTAATTGGGCCCAATGACGCGCAGATGAGTTTCTTTCCATCTGATGTCCAGGCCAAGCTGCAAACTATTAATTCATCATGTTTGAGTGTGGCAATCAGCTCGCCCGTCTTTGCATCCCAGATGTTCGCTGCATGGTCGTTGTATCCTCCGGTCGCAATTTTTGTGTTGTCGGGCGAGTATATCACCGTGTACACAGACTCGTGCCCAGTCTCGATTGGACCTAAAACAGTTTCGCCGCTCTTGACATCCCATACTCTTGCTGTCCCGTCCCGGGATCCGCTCACGACTCGCTTACCACCTGCACTCCAGCACACTGAAGTCACGGTATCAGTGTGCCCTTCCCATTTGACAGTGACCTTTCCCGTCCTAACGTCCCACAGCCTCACCGTCCCATCATCACTTCCGCTCGCCACAGTCCTACCATTTGGAGACAATGCTAATGTGGACACTCTCACTTCATCCACCCCATCTCGCCAGTCATCGCCAATCTGTATCCCGCTCTCTAGGTCCCATAGTCGGAGTGAGCCGTCCGACGAGCATGTGATGATGCGTCGTCCACCTGGCAGGTGCACAACGCCTCTTATCAGTCCGGTATGACCTCGTATAGTCTGGTAGGGCGTGACGTCTGGCGTCTTACTCGTTTGGGATGACATGGTTGGTGGTCGGAGGCTCAACTACGACAGATGGTCGATTATGTGCGCAAGAGACGCGCACCGAGATCAACCTTCAATGAAAACGGGTTATCTTGTAATGGAAGAGATGGCTGGTGAATCTGATAGCCTGTTATTGTCAATGAAGCTGACAAAACAATTTCTTACAGGAATTCAATATTCAGCCTAATTCGCAAGACAGTTTCAGGACTATCTATGTATGCAGAATTGGCGAGTGATCTTTACATTATACAAGTCGCCGGTGAGTGGGTGGACAGCTGTATAGGGTATCACTCACGGGAGACACCTGTTCAGACCAACTTACAAATTAGACAATCGACACTACAGTCACCTGTAAGCTGAGAAAGTGGGCGTTGGGTTTAGAGTTGAGGAAGGTGGGCATTCGCTACTTTAAGGCGGGTATTGCGGTGCGTATTCCACGCGTCATCCTCGTGTTCGCTTCTCAGCTCAAATGCTGTGTAGGCGAAGCGCCAACTTCGAACTCAGTGTCGTCAACTCAGGCTGTGCACCATGTCATCACCCGGTCCTACCAAGACTTGCTGTGCTCATCCTAATTCTTTATTCTGATGTAAACTAACCACCCTTATTCGATACTGGCACTCCATATTCGTGGCGCCTGTTACCAGAGTGAACTCCACCGAATAACAGTCCTATCTAGCGCCCCCTTTGTGCTTCTCGATTCTCCAACGCCCCACAAACTTTAAGCCCTTCTAACAAGGATTGGCAATCGTGCTGTCCAGGTAAATGATTTCTGTTGTGAGTTCAGCGTGAAGCTGACATCTGGAATCATTTCTGAGCGCTTATCGATATTCACAGATTGCGAAAACTCTGCGCTGGCTGTGTGCTTGTCAATTGAATCCGATGAACTTTGGAGAATCGTTGCTTAATCGACGGTCGTCGATGGTTTAGATTGGCTATGATGTTGCTAGGATGGAGGGTGGCGAGATAGTCGAGTCTCTTGTCTCATCCAGAAAGGGACTTGGCTACCACTTGAGCAGGTGTCCAGCAGCGATCAGATCAGGGCCTGAAGTTAATATTGACAGGTGGGAGGCAGGAAGGTGCGCTCATTAATGTAGATTTGTAATAGGATTGCGAACAGTCCTGGACCGTGGTGAAGAAACCAAATGTTGTGCTGGCATTTCAGCTCCGCTCTATGCAATGTGAATGTCCCATCCGCATTGATGGCACTTTTGCATCAGGTCTAGCGGCATCCTGATAGACGTCCGGATGATCTTACCCCCTGATTTTGTTGTACCACAACGTTTCCCGGTCTGTCGAAGTATTGTTCCAAGGCGATTGTGTCGTCCCTTCAATGAATGCTGCAGCCACGCAGACAATTCAGTTTCGGAAATCTCGTCATATTGAATGAGAAGTGGCTGATATGTATGCCCCGGGTCAAAACTGACGATTTCACAGACAAGACCTATCGCGAGGTTGTTTAGAACACCCAGGTGAGCAATGATCATCACTTGACTTTTTGTGCAATTGTATACTGTTTATCACCGTTCTCTGGCACGCTCAGATTAATATCCTATACCCACCTCGAGGCTCGCGGTGCGGAATGCTAGACAATATCACACGCTTGACTCAAGATTGAGAAATGCAAGGTGATTAACTATATTACAGTATCTGAATAGTCCAAGTCAGGATCCCCTAGCCAGACCTATCAAAAGAAGATTGTCGTACTTTCGTATTGGGATGCTAGAACATCCATTTGCGAGTAAAGGATGATTTGGACCTCACTGAAATGCTCTCACCGATACATTCTCTCATAGTCTCCTTTGCCATTCTTCATGAATTAACTCACATCGTTCCCACTGTAGGGATTTCTTACATGGCACGCGGTCGAAGCACAGGCGAGTGTTTGGTAATGGCAGATATTCCTGGTGAGTCGACCTGCCTATCTTCTTTAACTTCAGCTCTCGTTAATAGAAGCGTACAACCCGTCGCTCACCAGACAACTTGCTTATAGAAATCCAGTCCTCACCCAGAAGTCGACTTCGGCACTGTACACACAGGACATTCCCCGCATTAAATTTGCGTTTCACCCAAACCGTTCGTCGTGGATGGTGAATCGAAGACAATTTCCTTTGCGACTCGCATATGCAACTACATTTAATGCTTGATACTGGCACGAACTGTGCTCAACCTTCGAACGGACCCCTTTGCTCACGGTCAGTTGTACACGGCACTATCGAGGGTAAGGACGCGAAGAGACACGATGCGTCTATTCGCAAAGGCGAACGAAGGACAAGACTGTGCTAATATTGTATTTCCTGAGTTGCTAAACGACCAAGACTTGGATCGGGCTATTGCCTTCAAAGGTTGCGCCTGGCCGGTCACACGAATCGGTCCATTATGCTTATTGCGGTGTTTTTACATAGTCATATATTGTTTTATATTCCAAAGTGATGTTCATCTCTCCAAACAGACCCGTCGACTGCGTTCCGACTCTCGACAACCCCTCAACCCCTCGATTCAACTTATTATTTGATGTTGGCCGTCTCCCTCGCATCTTTTCATATGTTCTCGCCTACAGACACCTGCAACGCCACCCGAGACCGAAGAAGTAAAGGACCCGAGGGGACACAAAAACGAGGAGAGCGACGAGGATGTTGACCCACTTGATGTAAGTCCTGTCTAGGTTCGTTTTTGCGCCTCGACACCCGCTGGTGTTTCATAACCTATTTCCATTCATCCCAGACGGTACCTGCTGCTGCTGCCATACACATTAATGTGCGTGCCATTAAAGTAGTTGGACAGTCACTCCACTCAGTCAGAAGTCCCTGGAGCAGTCAGCTGATTGACGAGGACTCGACCAAAAAATTCACTTGCTACTAGATATTTTAGGGTTCGGTTCGCGTTCGAACCAAAAAAAAACCGAACCTGACCACTCCGAACGGTTCGCGAAGGTTCGGTCCAGGGTTCGTCGACTCTGGTAGAACCGGACCCAGGTTCGGTTCTCGGTTCTTGCTCAACCCCCGTTGAACCGGACAGATACTATCAATTGACTGACCATTCTGAGGTATATAGGATTGCAATGGGTGAGTTTTGTTTATTTTCTCCTCACACATCCCGCTCATTATTGTGTTTTTTAAATTAATATTACACCCATGGCACAAACTATCCTACTTCAAAACTGCAGGTTGGGAAGACAGATGGATCGCTACCTCAGAGACTTAAGCTTGAAGTTTCAGTGCAGAGACACCACAACTTGAAGCTTCATGCATCATGAAGCATCAAGTCACAGAGATCACAGAACTAGACACATTTTGCATCAAGGTGCGTGTCTTATTAGATGCTTTTATGCTTAAATATGACATTACAAGGACACCCCTTCGGTCGGCTTTCACGCCACATCTTATTGTGTTTACAGTAGCAACTCGGGAAATACAATATTAGCACAGTCTCAGAAGTCGCCATAGTACTGCAGAGTACTGAGCGCTGAACAAAGAGCGAGAAAAAAAAGGAGACGCTGAATGAGCGCGCCACAACACAGCATTATGCAGCAAACGGAAAGAGCCGCGAAGAGGAAACAGAATGCAACACAGAGGGCATGAGCGCGCCACAACACAGCATTACGCAGCAAAAGGCGTGAAGAAAAGACAGAATGCAACAACACAGCATGACGTGATGGACACCAACCGGCGGCATCTCGTGCTTATATATGTTAGATAGCCTGTTTGTTTCGCCTGTCCGATGTCACCTCGAAACATACCAGTACGATCTGCTGGAGCTAGAGAAATTATAAATGTTGTATGGTAATATAAACACTTCAATTTCTTGGTAGTGAGAAATCCATGCGTGAGATAACAAGACCTAGTGTGACATGTGGCATAAAACCAGCAACTTCAGAACAATTACTAATGTGATCCAGGAGCTCGGAGGAGATGTTCCTACAAGCACAGGTCAGATTGGGAGTCTAGGAAGCCATTGGGAACACAGGCACCTTTGCAAGTTTCTCGCCGTCGGACAAAATAGTGAGGCAAGACGGCAAATCCTTCAAACACCACTGCCTTTCGAGCCAGGAGACAAGATGGCGATTCCAGAAAGACTGAAACGTATGGGCGAGCTTCTCATCCCACGGTTTCGGAGCTAGTGACAGATGAACGGCCCAATTTTGACATGCGTATTTGAGGGCGCCCGAAGCCGATTGACTTTGTTTTCGTGCTTCGTCTGCGAATCTCGAAAGGGCTTTCATAGCGGGGATGATCTGCATGTCTGGTAATGCTGTGGTAGAATGATACTGGTGCCTTAACACCAGAAACACTGAGAACATCAAGAAGTCTGGCAGCGCTTTGAACTGCTGGACTGCTTGAAAAGCTGGATGCGAAGAAAATACTGGAGAGATTATGCAGTCTCTAATTTCCTCGAAAGTACTCGAGAATTCTTCCATGGTCACCCAGATATTGGTCAATCGCCATGCGTTACCGTGGGGTGTTTGCAACCAGTCTCGGCCGTCCTGGTTCTGCAACCAGTCTCGCCCGCCCTGGGTCTGCAGCCAGTCTCGCCCGCCTTGGGTCTGCAGCCAGTCTTGCCCGTTCTCGGTCTGCAACCAGTCTCGCCCGTGTGGGGTCCGCAACCAGGATCTCACACTCCCAGTCTGCAACCAGCCTCGCCCATATGGGGTCTGCAGCCAATGTTTCCCGTCCTCGGTCCGCAACCAGGCTTGGCCGTCCAAGGTTTGCAAGTATCTCGTGCCATACATCTGCATCACTGAGGATTCACCACAGGTCTGCATAAGGTCTGGATGCGTTAATGACTGGGGTGCATTAGAGATGGCCTCTGTCCGCAGCTTGTCTTCCCCACCGCGAGTCTGCAGAAAGTTTTGCCCGTCCTGGGTCCCCAACCACCATTTCCCGGCATCTGTGAGCAGCCAATCCTGCCCACCCTGGGTCCCCAACCACCATTTCTGCCCACCGGTCAGCAGCCAGTCTCGCCCCGCCTCTGTCTGCAGCCAGTCTCGCCCCGCCTCTGTCTGCAGCCAGTCTCGCCCCGCCTCTGTCTGCAGCCAGTCTCGCCCCGCCTCTGTCTGCAGCCAGTCTCGCCCCGCCTCTGTCTGCAGCCAGTCTCGCCTGGCCTCTGTGTGCAGCCAGTCTCGCCCGGCCTCTGTGTGCAGCCAGTCTCGCCCGGCCTCTGTCTGCAGCCAGTCTCGTCCGGCATCTGTCTGCAACCACTCTCGCCCGCCCTGAGTGCTCAACCACAATTCCTGCACATTGGTACGCCGCCAGTTTTGCCCGGCCTCTGTCTGAAGCCAATCTCGCCCGCCCTGGGTCTCTAACCACTCATACCCCCCGTTGGTCAGCCAGTCTCGCCCAGCCTCCGTCTCCAGCCAGTCTCGTCCGGTATCTGTCTGCAGCCAAACCTGCCCGCCCTGGGTCTGCAACCACAATTCCTGCCCATCGGTACGCCGCCAGTTTTTCCCGGCCTCTGTCTGAAGCCAATCTCGCCCGCCCTGGGTCTCCAACCACTCATACCCCACGTCGGTAAGCCAGTCTCGCCCAGCCTCCGTCTCCAGCCAATCTCGTCCAGCATCTGTCTCCAAATCCTGCCCATCCTGGAACGTCAACCACTGCCCATCAGTATGCCGCCAGTTTTTCCCGGCCTCTGTCTCCAGCCAACCTTGTCCGCCCTGAGTCCGCAACCAGCCTCGTCCAGCCTCTGTTTGTAGCCAGTCTCGTCCGGCATCTGTGAGCAGCCAATCCTGCCCACCCCGGGTCCTCAACCACACATTCCCCCGGTGGGTCAGCAGCCAGTCTCGTTCAGCCTCTGTCAGCAGCCGGTCTCGTCCGGCATCTGTCAGCAGCCAATCCTGCACGTCCTGGGTCTCCAACCAGAATCTCAGCCCATCGGTATGTCGCCAGTTTTTCCCGACCTCTGTCTCCAGCCAGTCCTGTCCGCCCCGGGTCAGCAACCACCAATAACTCCCATCGGTCAACAACCAGTCTCGCCCAGCCTCTATCAACAGCCAGTCTCGTCCGGCATCTGTCAGCAGCCAATCCTGCCCGCCCTGGGTCCGCAACCAGAATTTCAGCCCATCGGTATGTCGCCAGTTTTTCCCGGCCACTGTCTCCAGCCAATCTTGTCCACCCTGGGTCCGCAACCACCAATAGCTCTCATCGGTCAGCAGCCAGTCTCGTCCAGCCTCTGTTTGTAGCCAGTCTCGTCCGGCATCTGTGAGCAGCCAATCCTGCCCACCCTGGGTCCCCAACCACCATTTCCGCCCATGGGTCAGCAGCCAGTCTCGCCCAGCTTCTGTCTGCAGCCAGTCTCTTCCGGCATCTGTCTGCAACCACTCTCGCCCGCCCTGAGTGCTCAACCACAATTCCTGCCCATCGGCATGCCGCCAGTCCTTCCCGGCCTCTGTCTCCAGCCAATCTCGTCCGCCCTGGGTCCGCAACCACCAATAACTCCCATCGGTCAGCAACCAGTCTCGCCCGGCCTCTGTCTTCAGCCAGTCTCGTCCGGCATCTGTCTGCAGCCAGTTTCTCAAGCCCCAGGTCCGTAACCACTCATTCCCACCATTGGTCAGCAGCCAGCCCCGCCCAGCCTCCGTCTCTAGCCAGTCTCGTCCGGCATCTGTCTCCAGCCAATCCTGCCCGCCCTGGGTCTCCAACCACAATTCCTGCCCATCGGTATGCCGCCAGTTTTTCCCGGCCTCTGTCTCCAGCCAATCTGTCGCGCCCTGGGTTTGCAACCACTCTTTCCCCCCGTCAGTCAGCAGCCAGTCCACCCCCCCCTTGGTTAGCAGCCAGTCCTTCACTCCTTCAGTCTGCAGCCAGGCACACCCGTCCGGGGTCTCTAGCCAGAACTGTAACTCTGAACGGTGATTCCCCCGAAGCCATAACAAAGTTATAAGCACTTGCATTGGCTCCAGTGGCTCCAGTGATTGGACCATAAAGGACAATGAGTGTTTTAAATTCTGGGGATCCTGGGGTTGCATAGCCTGGCTATGCTTCTTTAATTCTGAGAACGTATCCAGGAGGGCTGTGCTTTCTGGAATCTCGCGCACCATCAAGTAGAGAGAGGAAAGTGCGAGTAGGGAGTGTGGTGATGTGATGTATTGTACTTGGCGGAGGCAGCAGTTTGAGCGGTGGGAGATATAGTCGCGAATGGACGAGTGATAGATATTCACGGGGAGAGTTCTGTCGGTAGGAAGATCTATTACAGACCGTAGCTGCACCAGCACTTTCTCGGCGTCCCTGCCCCGACCTGGGCCAAGAAGTTCCAATATTTGTGAGATCGGTAGAGGATCTGCAAGGACGGCAACAACGGACAAGTGCATGTATGCCAACGTCGGGTTAGCGCATGTGGAGAGGATAAGGTCGTATAACTTGTACACCTCCGTTCCCGGAAGCAGTTGACTGGTCAGTTCGAGCATGAGTTCAAGCCGGTCGCGGGGATCGTTGTGTCGATCATCGATAAACTTCATCATTGTAGTTGCCACGATGAAACGTCTGCCGGCCCGGTTCGCTAACCGTTCAAGTTGAACCTTCGTTGGCTGCGGGAAAGTGGAATAGCGAAGCTGCAATTTGCTGAAGGAATACTTCAAGAAATGATAGATGTCTTCATCGACATCTGCGCCATCTAGCGAGATGGTGGTAGCAACACCTTTGCCAGAAATTTTCACTGGTATCTCGCCCACCAGCGGATGCACATCTTTGTTCTGCATAGCTTCACGAATATGCTCTTCCGAGCGACTTGTGACTAGAATGTGAGTCACAGGCAGTTCAGGATCGCGAAGAGCTTGAGCGAGCAGGGATATGAGTTCAGCAAGCTCGCTTTCTAATTTGTCTTCATCAAAGGATTGGAGTGCGGGTTGATCGAGGGTTTCGGATGTGCATTCATCAAGGGCATCGACAACGAACGCCAAAGGCGGACTGCCGCATTCGCGTAGTCTCACTTGAAGCTTCCTGAGTGGTCGGAGAAACAAGCTTTCCATCTGATCGCGAACAGACTTGTCGGGGTCCAGAAGGGCAGGGTTCTCGAGGATAGCTCTATTGACATGCGTCCTGACGCTGGGGAAATTGCTGGCCAGTTGGTAGGCAAGCGTCGCAAAGAAATAACCGGTCGTGCGCCGCTTCGTGTGCTTGCGGGAGAAAAAAAATGTTCCCGCGAGTCGCGTCTCTATATGCGTCTGCTCTGTCACTTTCAATCCTTTCATCCTTTCAGCTACCGTGAATGCGACGGCAGACTTTCCGACGCCTGCTGTGCCGTGCAGCCAAATGATCTGATTCTTTTCTTTCTTGTCTAATAATCCGTAGATGTAGTCGAGAAGGGCCACCCGGGTGCCTTCCAAACATTTCGGATGGGGGTGGCGTTCACGAGAGTTATACTCAGCACCCTGGGCAGCGACCTGGCACAACTTCTCCCAAGTTCCTTCAGACATATCCAATAACTGTTAATGAGATCAGACAACGAGAGGGGATGAGAGATGGATATCCTGACATTGACTCTTGACAAGATAATGATGATGATTACAATACAGATCGTGAGATGGAACGGAATACCTGAAGACGCTGATCCAAGGATCGAAGATCAAGCTGCAACTTGAATCTTTTGAGGACGGGTAACGGAGTCGTGAAACGATGTTTTGATGTACTAGTAAGTCTGTCCAACGGCGATTAGCTTGACAACAAAATGATCAAACTCTGCCACTTGCTGGGGAGCGATTGAAATTGCAAGGTGTAAGAGCTACTTATTTAAGATCGAATGGGTGTATGTATGCTCCAGTGCTGTGGAAGACTTGCTGGCTGGGTGGTGATGGAATGCAGTTGAAACGTTGAAGTACGACTTGGCGCTCGTATGAGAGCCAATCAAGAGGTGGGCGATCAAGAAGTTCGTGACTGGCACCCGTTTGTTCAGGCCGTATTTTAAGGTGCGTTACATGCGTTATCTCTGTCCCTGTTCGCTTCACAGCTTAATTGCTGTGTAAACGAAGCGCCCGGGTGTGTGACTAACCTAGGTGTCAATCTTCCTATATCTGATGGACTACTTCGATGGTGATGAGAAAGTTCGACGGCAAACAGCATCTCTCTCCATCTCACATATTTCTAGATGGCCTATTTCGAACCCGATGCCGTTAAGTCTTCAGCATGTTGGAAGGCTATGCAGCATGCTGTCACTGCACAGCTGTGATATGTCCGGGCGCCGCAAGATGTAGCGTGGTGGTACCAACAGGGTTGCAAATGTTGGGCTCGGCCATAGGACTAGGTATCAATGGCGCAGAAGACTTCCGGGGAGGCTGTATTATAAGCTGTGCTATTGGGCCTTTATTCAGCTTCCCGCCGCGGATTGGTGACTGAAGGTTTGTTCCAAGTTGGCACCCTGAGAGATTGACAGCATCGGATCAGTCGCAGTACGACAGAGAGGAGACTCCTGTGCAACTAAAGATGAACATGCGAACGTTTCTTTGGCAGGGTGCACGTTCCATTCCTGAATCACCGTGAGATGCCTTCTGTTTGAGCAGCGGACATGATCAGTGAGAGAGTGGGTGATATGTTAACATTCACAATATTAGTACCAGTGGTTAGTAGTAAGTACTAGTCATCAGTAAATTCCGAGTTTTCCTTTTTACCACTTATAACCATTTTTCCCCACCAAGCCACGCGAACGTTGAAAAAGTTGGAGCCAATTTTTTTTAATTATTCCAATTATTGTCCTTTGCAGAGTGACACTCTATGTAGGACATTACAATCTATTTTATGGGACCCCCAGTGTCCCAATTCGCATCTCCAAACATGCAAATGCCCTGATGTGAGGTGTACCTCCATCAGTCCGCCATTCCTGTCGGCCATTTTAGACGCGCTGTTCGATGAGTGAGATGACTTGTAAATGCTATGTGTGTGGTATCAGCTTGACATGTACTTGGCCGCTGATAGTGGGCTGGTACAGCACCTCGTATTGGGGGGAGGATATATCAAACTGGCTGATAAGCATAAAACCCTCATACATCCAATATGCTACCTGTTATGAACTGGGATAGTTCTGTCTAAGAGCAACACGAATGTGTTATCGGCTAATAGACGTTCAAGGCCCCTGACAAATATCAGAGGTTCAAAGGTTCTAAGACGAGTCAAGGAGAGTGTCCTCGACTTGAATCAATGTTCTAGACGACTTAAGAGTGGAGGTCTTAAGTGAACAAGTTCCAGGTAAAAACCCAGTAAGATTAAAGTAAAGAACTACATAGTACATGCTGAGTTTAAGTAGTGAATCGTAGTATGGTTTAGGGCAGGTACATATGAGTCATAGATAGGATGAAGTCGGAATGAGTCAAAGATAAAGTACAAGAATAGAACGATGAGTCAGAGATAGGACGAAATCGGAATGAGTCAAAGATAAGTACACAAGAATAGATCATCTGGTAATGGCTAAGAATAGCGGTTATGATGTAATACAGAGTCAAGAAAATAACATACAACGGCGGCATTGGCGGCTCGTAGTGTGATACAAATGATAAAAGAAGAAGAAATGATGGGGGCGTACGTCGACTGTAACACTACCTATCCATACCTAAGATATATCCCCTCTGTGTAACTATCTATCAGTAATCCAGCCCCCCCCATATTATCTCAGCCCCGCCGTGTTAGGTACCTCTCCACTGTTGTCAGCTGGTCACCATCTCGGACCACAAAGCTCACTGAAGCGAGTCTTCTTGATGGCCTGATCTAGCAAACGATCTAAGGAACCATTCCCCCATCTCAGGGACCACATCCCTGCATCAAACGAAGTGTTCATATCAAGGTACAAAGGTACAAATAGTGAATATAAATATACTACGTATCATGTGCCAAGTCTTCTTGAGGAGGGGTATCAAGGGAAGGATGCTCACCCTCTCCGTTGTCTATGTCATCACCCGAAGCCATCAATACTGGAACCTGCCTCCATTTCTCCTTGAATGATTCGGAGAGGCTGCGCTGGATAAATGCCTGTTTCTTAGCATAGGCAACCACACCCTCGACGTCTTTGGGTCTCTGCGGTACTCATGCGCTCGTGTGCTCATCCCATTGATGTGCTTGCCAGTTGAGAAAGAGCAGAATCCATTGCATTTCCTGCAGCAAAAGTTGCATTTCTTCGACCCACCTATCACGACGCGCCCTGGCTTTACACCATTCAACGCGAAGCACTAGCAATTCTAATCAGTAGAGTATGATTGATCAATGCAAGGACTCACAATCCTGCAAACCTTCACTGTCGTCATCTGATATCCCGTATGTCAACCAGATCCAGGACATGATCGCAGTCCCTTGCGACTGTCCTGTGAAATCCCCCATGGGCCGGAGATGGGACTTCTTGAGTGGTTGCAGCTTCCGTTCCCAGCCGATATAGTCAACATGATCTGAGAGAGCCACGAGTGCCTTGCGCAATGTGCACACACACATACTTCGCGTGACTAATGATAAGACGGTCTTCCACAGCATCCAGTGTCTTCTTCGCATGAGTGTTTGCACCTTGCCCACGGATATGTTGTTGCTTGAATTGCATAAGTTGATGACGGAGACGGATATGAGGATGGCACTCATTGAGTGCATCATAAGCTTGCGCCATTCAGAGAGACCATTCAACCTCAAGAAGCTTTTGATCGCATGGCACCAGACTGCAAATCTCAGAAGGTAGCAAGAGATGAACATCTTCTGCCTTGCCCAAGTCAAAGTTTGGCCTTGGGCAACCGTTGTCATCGTCACGGTCACTCCTCGAGTTGGTGAAGCTGTTTGCATGTAAGTTGGCAACTGAGGGCATATATAAAGTTTGAATGGTGGTCCAAATATCGATGCGGCGCTGCAGTGCACTGCTATGGGTGAGAATCTTTGTGTGTTGGGTGTCTGTTGTGTGTGGACCCAGTGAAGCAGCATCTGCATGTAAACAATGCCTGTAAATATATCAGTATGAATTGAACACATTACTATAGGATCCTTACTGCGCATGTTCAAGATTGATACCCGTACTGATAAGCATGCTACATGATAACTCTGCATGAAGGGAAATTGTGGTCTCTTCCTCTAAATTCCTGGCATCTCGTTGCGTGAGTTCAAGGCATACAGCTCCAAGTGTCATAGCTATGAGGAGTTTAACACTAATCGAAATATTCATGGGGTGTGACTCACTGTCGACTCAGCGTTCAAAAGGATTTGGGTTGGTATGGTCGGTCTCCCAAGCCTCTATCTCGGCTTTCCATGTTGCCAGTGATGAGACACCCAGGTCAGACTCTCTGATAGAATTCTCAAGCTCTTCGAATGCAAGCCTGTGTTCGTGCATTGCCTTGACCGCTTCCTTAAGTTTATGCGACATGATTCTGCCTGATTACAGGCATTAGTGACAAACTTCTAAGAGGAAAAAAAATACGAACCTAGCACAGTGGTTTTTTTCCAGTTTGAATCTCCAAAGAAGTCATCCAAAATCTCGCGGTGGGAGCCAGGGCCCATCTCCTTGGTACTTGTAGCCACATGGTTGATATTGGCCCATCCACGTTCAGGTGCTTCACCATCAGTTCGACCGACACCCAGAGTCCAGTTGAATGAAAATGCAGTCTGGAAAGCCTCAATATGAGCTGCAAGATGAAATTTAGGTACAAAAAAGTTGAAAGTTTTTTTTGCAGGTGTGCTGGACATCTCCGAGAGTGGGTCCTGCTGTTCACTGGGTTGAAGCTTGATGGGCAGTCCAGGAATGCGGTCCTGAAGCTTCTTGTGCCACTGGCAGGCAATATTGTAGGATAGATTGATATTAGTGAGATGAGGGAACCTGGCGAGAGCTGAAAATATGATATAATCCATATTCAGGTATCTGTAACACAATGAGTGACTAGACCGGCATCATAGAGAAAGGTACACACTTTTCACCCTTTTGAAGATCGCCCACACCATTGAGCAATTTCATATCATGTTGGGCACAATCAATTGTCCTGACACCAATTGCAGCCAGACCATTCGAAGCCTTCGTATCAGCCATGTTGACAGCATTGTGACTAATGCAAGTGCTTTTCTGCCAGGAAGAGAAGCTCATCGATCATAATTATAAAAAACTGAGTGTGAGATCTTACCTCTTGAACAGTACCTGAGTTCTCAGCCAAGTAAGTCTTGTACTGGCATTCTTCGACAAAATAACCCCAACCATGCATGAGCCCTGGATCTTTGGTGTCGGAGGAAACAAGCCGGTGCTTGAGACGGAAATTGGTGTCAATTGCAAAGAAACCTGCATAGAGCCATCTGAAAGTTGTTAGATATGTTCGTAACACATCAAATCAAATACTCACCGCTGATCTGAAGTTTCCCAATTTGGAGGCAAATTTTTACCTGGGTGGGGACACACAGGACATAAAACAGCGAGTTCTCCCTCTTGAGTAGCATCCACACCAGCAGTGTCATGTCCGCGGCCAGCACGCTTGAGCACATTGAGGTTCCTCCATTCATGCATGATTCTGAGAAAGACAGAATATCGATCCTGAAAGACATATATCAGTGTACTTGTTTGTAAACGCAACATAAAGGTAACATACTCGAATTGGCTGTATGCCAGTATTATCCGTCCTCCGTGCAAGGCTGTGATAGAATTCATACGCAGAGACTTTGGACTCGAAAGATAATAAGTGGAAGAGATCCAGTACACTAAATGTCGCAGCCGTTCGAGGATCTGTAACCATTGCAGGAAAAAGCCGGGCACGAAGGAGCTGCTTGAAATGGGGGGCTTTGTGCTCACAGTTACAGAAGTCAAGGCTGACTTCATGTATACTGTGAACATTGATGATAACAAAATCATTGTCATAGGCAGGGCATGGACGACGACAAGATTCCCCTGGCTTGTGACCTAGTTGAATGCGGAAACCGAGATGTTTGAGCGATGTGGTGTGAAAAAAACTATCTTTCCACTCCTAAACAGAGGCAAATGATCAGAGAACTAGCAAAGAGCACTAGATAGCTTACGAACCTCAATTCTATGGAGTGGTGCACTGACATGCAATGACAAGATGCACTCATGGCAAAATAGCTCAGTTGAAAAGCAATCTTGACATCTGAAAGAGGGCGAAAGTTTCCCACAAGAACATGCTTCATGGCCATTTTTTCCCCGACCCTCCAGGCATAGAAGTTCATTCAAGTAAGTTTCATGTTCATTTAGCCACAGGAGGATTGGGTCATCCTGTAAATTCACCATTAAAATAAGTGCTACTGACTAAACTGAAGGACAAACTCCTGGTGTCCATTGGCGTGTTCATGGCCTTGGTTCATCATCTGGCTGAAGGTCTTCTGGAGAAAACATATCACTGTGCTCGATCTCGCTCCACGGGTCAATCTCAGCGGATACATGAGATGATACTTCTGCAGGTTCTACAACAGGTGCTGCAACAGGGAGATAAGACGTTCTGAGGCCAAATCTGCCATCTGATCTTAGGGGAAAGCTGAGGTGTCGCGTATGGAGCTCAGCAGGGGCACTATGACCTCCATGTCAAATAAGTTTTGGGCGCTTGGAAGGGCGTCCTCTGAGACTAGACATATCTGAGAGGTGACAAAATAAGTGTCAAGGCCAAATGGTCAGCATGCGATGAGTGAACAAGTCTCTCACCATATACAAGGATCCATTGACTCCGAGGATATGTCCTTCCCCTGGACACTGGACAGCGGCAGAAATTGGAAGGATCCAAAATTGAAATCAATGAGAATCTTGAAGTTATTCCCTGAATACTCACATTGGCACATAAGGACTTGTTGTCCTGAACCAGCCAGTACATTCCTGAACTCGTTGCACTGGACCCGGTGGATGTCGGTAATTATAATTAATGTAGCGCTCGTGCACATTGAGTTGTGCAAATAATACAAAGACTAGCACTTACCAATGTACGCCTGGATCATATCAGGACTCTCACTGTCCAATTCTACATTATTTCGAGGGGGAGGAAGCATCAATAGGTGGCAAAAAAGGACTTCTAGACACCACACCAGACCATGGTACCTTCGAACGATCATATGTACAAAGTTATTACCAAATAAAAGAAGTTCTCATGGTTCCAGATTCACCAATGCTGTCCTTGCCTAATGGCTCGAGCACCATGGCTCATCACAACAGCATTCTCTTTCACGCCAGAAGTACTAGGCTGGTATTCCCTTGACCCATCTGCCTTTGATTCTTGAACTGCTTTTCCATTTCTTCAACTCCGGCCACATCTTTGACCATGCTACCTCCATGTACTGAACCATCAACCGACTACTTAAGGAGACATGCACCAGCTCTTTGCCAACCAACCAATCCAACTCTACTGTCGCAATGACTCAATCATCTGTCCCTCATAATCCCACCTCTCCCTCTGCCCCACCCTCAGACAGTGTCATAGGTACGCCTATTGGTACTTGCATGGCTTCGTACTATACTCACATTGGTGCAAAAAAATGCCATCTCCAATTTCCTTGCTAGTCTGCAGTTGACGCTCGGTCAGGCAAAGACCCTTGTCAATGTTATCATGGCTCCAATTGCTGATGGTACTTACAATTTCCTTAGCTTCTGAGACTGATGGCTTACTGATTGATTCTCAGATGCATCTTCTAATGTGAAGGGTGAATCATCCTCGAAGACAACTTTGTCCAATGGTAGCTTCGTTTTGACCGGTATCCCTGCTGATGACTATGTACTCAACCCCAATATGTTGGCTGTCTATGTGGCCCTTGGCTCTTACACCGACAAGGTGCTGAATGTCATTGTGATCGAGCAAACACATGGGTCCTTTGAAAAAGTGGCAGATGCCATGGCTGATGAGTGCTTCCTCTATTTCTACCACAGCATTTTGTATAACATGCCTGCTGTGGCCAATCCTAGTGCCCCTTACTACTGCGTGACACACGGTCGCTATGTTGGAGTTTTCAATGGCTGGTAAGTTGTTCAAGTTGCTCGCAAGCCTCATTAAACCTTACTATATCCTTCCAGGGACAATGTCGCACCCAAAGTTCAGGGTGTACCATGCACTATTTTCTCCAAGGTTGACTCACTTGATGTGGGTGAGGAGAAATTGAGGAAAGCCATTGAACGAGGCGAAGTTGCCAAAGTCTGATTTGGATGCATCACTGTCATATAGTTGTAATCATTATGAATAGTCGTCTTCTTGTTGCTTTGTATACAGTGTAATCAAGTCACTCCTGCGCACATTCATACGTGAACTTCATAGACTGATGATTTTGAGATTGAGTTGAACAAATATAAAGTGACATCAATGGATTTGACAAGGTCACAGTTTATCTATTGATGCTATCGAGACTCGGCGCCGCTCCTGATTTGAAACGACATCAACAAGGTTGACAAGTGAGCTCACAGTGATACATTACACAGCCTTGCATGTTTAGTGGGTGCTACGCTGAAATTACTAGAGCTGAGGTCCTGCAGCTTATCATTTGATAGACTGGTTAATGAGCCCCTTCAGTGACAAATTCCGTATTATACGGGCCACCCGACGGACATAATATCCCGTACAAGACGGGCCAGCGGACCATGGGCCCATGTTAAGTATATCCTCGATGATGACGGATGGGCCGGGAGTGATATTATTTCTGATGGAGACAGGTGGGCCCATGCAAGGCAATGATATATATATCCTTGATGTTGATGGATGGGCCGGGGGGGGGGGTTGTATCATCACCAATGGAGATGGGTGGGCCCATCTGGGTAATGTGCAGAGTAGGATATTATAGACAGGTGGGCCAAGGGAGAGGAATATTACATATACGGGTCGGCTGAGGTGGGGGAATATTACATATACGGGTCGGCCGAAGGTGGGGTAAAATATTTATTACATAGATGGGTGGGCCGAGGTAGGGGAATATTACATATACGGGTGGGCCCGAAGGAGGTTAAAATATTTATTACATAGATGGGTGGGCCGAGGGAGGGGAATATCACATATACAGGTGGGCCGAGGGAGGGGAATATTACATATACGGGTGGGCCAAGGTAGGGTATAACAGATAGATGGATGGGCCGACGGTGCCGTAAAATATTGATTACATAGACAGGTGGGCCGGGGTGGGGGAATACTACAATGAACTCTGAGTCCTGAGTGCTGGGTATCAGATGCCAAGTCCTGAAAACCAAAACTCAACACTGCATAAGCTCATGATGTCATGAATGCACTGAGTCGAATGCCAGGATTCAGGGCCGGAACTCGGCACTGGCACTCGGGGCTGGACTCGTGACTCACAATGTGAGACTGGACATCATAAAATGTTGGCATTTCTCAAAGATGAGAAATGATGATCACCAAGTGCCAAGTCCTGAGGCCCGAGTCCCAAGGTCCAGGAGCTGGGACTCAGGACTCAGTATGTGACACTCAAGATTTCAGATTGGAAGTGATACATATGAATCACATTTTTTATTTCTGAAAGGTGAACATTTTGGAGATTACCGAGTCCTGACTCCCGAGTTCCGGCTTCCGGGACTCCGGGTTGCCAGCACCTGCGAGTGGGGAGTTGGGACTTGGTGATCTCCAATATGTTCACCTTTCAGAAATAAACAAATGTGATCGATATGTATCACTTCCAATCTGAAATTTTGAGTGCCACATACTGAGGCCCGAGTGCCAGGTGCCGGCAACCCGGAGTCCCGGAAGCCGGAACTCGGGAGTCGGGACTCAGTAATCTCCAAAATGTTCACCTTTCAGAAATAAAAAAATGTGATTCAGATGTAGCACATTTGCTTATTTCTGAAAGATGAACATATTGGAGATCACCAAGTCGTGACTCCTGACTGCCGAGTTCCGGCTGCCAGGACTCCGGGTTGCCGGCACCTGGCACTCGGGACTCAGTAGGTGGCATTCAAAATTTCAAATTGGAAGTGATACATATCGATCACATTTTTTTATTTCTGAAAGGTGAACATATTGGAGATTATCGAGTCCCAACTCCCAACTCCCGACTCCCGGGTGCCGGCAACCCGGAGTCCCGGCAGCCGGCACTCGGGAGTCGGGAGTCACGACTCGGTGATCTCCAATATGTTCATCTTTCAGAAATAAGCAAATGTGATACATGTGAATCACATTTCTTTATTTCTGAAAGGTGAACATTTTGGAGATCACCGAGTCGTGACTCCTGACTCCCGACTCCCGAGTTCCGGTTTCCGGGTCTCCGGGTTGCCGGCACCCAGGAGTCGGGAGTCAGTATGTGGCACTCAAAATCCAAATTGGAAGTGATACATATCAATCACATTTGTTTATTTCTGAAAGGTGAACATTTTGAAGATCACCGACTCATGACTCCTGACTCCCGGGTGCCGGATGCCGGAACTTGGGAGTCGGGAGTCAGAAGTCACGACTCGGTGATCTCCAATATGTTCATCTTTCAGAAATAAACAAATGTGATTGATATGTATCACTTCCAATTTGAATTTTGAGTGCCACATACTGACTCCCGACTCCCGGGTGCCGGCAACCCGGAGTCCCGGCAGCCGGCACTCGGGAGTCGGGAGTCACGACTCGGTGATCTCCAATATGTTCATCTTTCAGAAATAACCAAATGTGATTGATATGTATCACTTCCAATCTGAAATTTTGAGTGCCACATACTGAGTCCCGAGTGCCAGGTGCCGGCAACCCAGAGTCCCGGCAGCCGGAACTCGGGAGTCGGGAGTCAGGAGTCATGACTCGGTGATCTCCAATATGTTCACCTTTCAGAAATGAACAAATGTGATTCATATGGATAACTTCCAATGTAAAT